>CM055406.1:30019172-30081239 GCA_029228625.1 Pseudolycoriella hygida | reverse complement strand
ATATTAAAAAACATTTCTAAAAATATTCAAAAAAATTCCTAAAAATGTTAAAAAAAAAATTTCAAAAAAAACATATTTCAAAAGCAGCTAAACCGAGTGTTAAAAAGCTTCTATAATAAATAAAAAGAAAGTTTGAGAATTCTGCTCCATTATTAGGATCCAGTTCGTTTGATGCAAACTAGTGCATGACAAAAATTATAAAACTCAAATGCTACCGATTATTATTCACAGAACGAACGAAAACGATAGTAAGGCTCATGACAATATAGAATTTTATACAGATGGTTTACGTCTACTTTAACTCGTTAAATTGTTCGTTGTGTTTTTTATAACTTCTGATACGAAGATCTTTAAGATTTTTAATGCATAGCGAGCGGTATTGTTGTGTTACATTGACGGTTCATCGCCAATGTATACATAAAATAAATGCCACGAAATTGCACGAAACTGTGTAAACTGCACGAAACCACTTATAAGCTGCACGAAACCATGTAAATCTAGTTACTGTGTAAGGTATGAAACGCTCTCATCGTACTAAACGAAAAACATGACCGCTTTGTTGTTGTCAAAGCGAACGTGTGGAAAATATGTGAAATTTTTTGGTGTGTTTTCAACATACCGCTCGCTTATGCATTAAAATTTTGAACTGAATTGGCTATGATATGCAGTTGTAACACATCTGCGATTACGACACCTCGCCTTTGGCTCGGATATCGCAAACTTTCGCAGATGTGTTACAACTGAATTACATAGCCAATGCAGTTAATAACTATAAAACTTCTATAATAAGCCTTGCCATGAAGTTTTAAACAGATTTTTCTTTCGAACAGTCAGTTGCATCGCAGCTTTATATTTTTTCTGGAGAGTTAAATTAACGAGACTTGAGAAATAATTTTCAAATTTTCATTTCGTTATTTACATTTTTTATTATGAGATGAAAAAGTTATTCGACGTTAGTTTAAAAAACAAATATCTCGATGGTAAAGACTTGGAATGAAAATTTCAGTTTAAATGACCAAGAATTGACTAAATATTATGTTCCACCTTCCACTCAGCTTGTTCAATTAAATTTAACTTAAAAACAAATACATTTATTTGCTGTAACACGTTCATCTTTGCCATTTCAACAATACTTTATAATTTAATTTTTATTTAAATTTACATTTATATTGTAATCGAACTACATTTAGAGATGTTTTCTACGATGAGTTTATTTTTTTTAACAATTTAGTAATTTATTTTTTGTGTTGTTGTTTTTTATATATTATCTGGAAGGACACCATTGATATTTAATTTACATTTACTTAATAATTAATTATTTTTTTAAATTAATTGCATTCATTAAATGTAATTCTTTAATCTCTTAATTTAAAATTCAGTTCTATTCAAGCAATTAGTTTGTCATTTATACTCTACAAATTAAAGTGGTTAAAGTGTTTTTAAACAACGGAAAACAATGTCATGAAAATATGTATTGCGAGTTATGAGCAATTTGAATCAACTTAAGTACTCGAAGATTAAGTTAAACTTAAAAGGAATATGAAAAATTGTGAAACCCTTGTTATTATTATCTAAGTATATCAGACATGTACCTTTATCTTCTTTTTGATATTTTCATTTATAATATAAATGAGGGTTAAAACAAATCACGGAACTTGGAAATTATTACGACCGCCTAAGGACTCATTATATTGAGCGCGATGCGAATCGCAATGCATAAGGTTTGTGCGAAAGTTCAACTTGACAGAACAAACATTTTTTTTATCAAGTTGAGCTTTCACACAAACCTTACATGAAGCGATTCGCATCGCAATCAACATAATGATCCTTTTAAGGGCTCATTATATTGGACGCGTTTGTGTGAAAGCTCAACTTGATAAAAATAAAAAATTTTTTGACAAGTTGAACTTTCACACAAAATTTACGCGATGCGAAAGGCAAGTAAAACTTTTGTATCTCGCATTGAATGGGGATTTCTTTTGATGTTGACGTTCGAATCAAATAGAAAAACAAGAAAATTCAGAAATTGAAATGAAAAGTTCCGACTATTGGAAAAGTTTTGTCTGTGTCTCTCAGATGTTAGTACCACATTTCTTCTGACTTTAGTGACTCTTTTACTAATCCACCCTGGCGAACGCTTTAAATCGCATCTTATGAACTTTTTGTTAGGCACTCATTTAAAATCATAGGAAGAGGAAGGTGTGAAGCGTCTTAGGACGTCTCATAAAAATTTGATCGAGCCCGGTTTCAATCCTGAGGTTAATGAAACTTAACCTCCAAATTTTGTTTTGATTTTTTATCTTGTAACATGAAAAGTCTTATTTTTCGTTTCTTGGAGGATTATGTGCTTTAGAGGCCATTCAAATAGTGGGCACGCGAAAAATTGGCTTTTTTTTACTCCCCTCCCCCTCCTCCCTGTGCACGCTTTCGCACGTTTTTCGATAGACCTTAAAGTGCGCACGAAATTTATACTCACAATCCACACCTTATACGTTGCAATATCAAACAAAATTTGTATAGAAAACGCATTGGGAGAAAATATAAACGCCAGTACCTAAACAAAAGATTTATTTTAAATCGGTTGCTCTTTGAAAGCCTGAATTAGATTGGAAATAGTGCACTACAACCAGTTGAAATTCTTCTGCATCTCCAAACGAACCTATCCGCAGCTAACGTCTCCCAGCATATTCTAGGACCATAACTTTCCAAGAACCTCATTTTTGGCTTAGAATTCAATCCGAATTCGAAGAATGGCTATGTTAATGCTTTTTTCACTTTACTTGTATCATCCCATCTTGTCCCTTGCTAATTAAAATGAAAATAAACCTAAACAGATCAAATATATCAAAAGTGTACGCACGTTTTCGGATGATACCCCCTCCACCCTCGCACGCTTTCGCTCCCCCCTTAGATACGTGCGCACTATTTGAATGGCCCCTTACTTTCGGCTCGGGATACAAGTTTCTTCCTCCGCAATAAACGAATTTAAAATTTTGCAAATTAAAGTTGTTATTTCTGTGATTTGTTTCAAGAATTTTTACCCGAAAAGTGTTGCTCAGAGTAATCTGTTTCATTTCCAGCTGTTAGCGGAAAAAATACAGCATTTCTCTGACCTTTAAAATCAGAATTTTTCATATATTTCGCCCGTGTGTGCAAAAAGTCAGTACTCAAGGGCTTATTATATTCAACACGATTCGAATCGCATCGCGTAAGGTCTGTGTTAAAGGTGAACTTGACAGAACAAAACATTTTTTTTGTCAAGTTGAGCTTTCACACAAACCTTACGCGATGCGATTCGCATCGCGTCCAATATAATGAGACCTTCAGTATACATGGTATCGAGTATCGAGGATACTGGGAAATTTTTACCGAGAAAAATTTCTGATACCGGGAAAACGACTGACTGTCGAATCATCGGAAAATGTATGCAGCGGAATACTAGGAGCAGGGCCTGTCTGGCTATTAAACGGCCCATCGAACGATGCTCCGCACCGGCCCGAAACATTGATCATAAGCGAGAGGTTTTTTGCCCATGTTTTTATCTGATAAGACTTAGTGGCAGCGATAAAATCTTAAGTGCTATAACATCGTCTCACATAAAATTTGTTAGATAGAAAATGAGATGATTATAGCGCAGCAGGCGAAATTTTTAAGGCAAATAGCCCTTCGCAGACAAGTTGTTCAAACAAAATGGGGTGATTTTTTAAAATGGAAATGTCAAAAAATGTTGGTAGGCTGAAAAAATCCAGCGGCCCCTGGACCCAACGAACAGTCCGGGCCTGGCTAGGAGAGAGCGGTTGTCAAAAATTATCCCAACTTCATTTATGAACGCCCCACATCTTTAATTCTTTGAGATCATACCAATATATAGGCATTTAACTGCACGCTGAAATCTTACAATAATGGGATCAGAAAGATGACTTCAACAGTTGTTATTTGAGTGGTCGGACACATCTTTCAACGAGAAATACGAACACCACAAAAAAGACGATTGCTGGTTGCCGACTAATTCAAAACTTTGCAATATTTCAAAATTCCTTTCTCATTTTCAGCTTAGTCACATAATATGGCCGAAGAAGTTTGTGTAATAATGCGATTATGTTACACTCATTAAACCTATACCTCCGAAACCATATATGAAGCTTATTCACTCAGATTTAAAAGTTCTTAGATTAAGATACCCAATAAAGGTACCCCGATTCCATACAAAAAATTCTTTCCTTACTATTAAAACAATTCGCTTGAGCCCTGGAGCTAGAGCATTGATATATCACTTGAAAAGTTCAAAAAACATTAAATTAGATCTTATAATAGCAAATGATACGTGAGATCAACGGATTTGTGTGGAAATGTTTCTTTGGACTCATTCAATTTTGTAATAAAAACACCATTATGCCCTTTCACACACTTACAACACACATAAGCAGTTAAGTCAGCGTAAATTTGAAAATGTAAATGATTTTATCTCTGAGGAAAACAACTGGAATAACAAAACACAATTTTGTGTGTCAGATGTCACTCAACACAACGTGTGCGTCATTGTTTTTTAAGAGGTGATTTAGAACAAGTAAAGATCGTAGCACCTCGATGTAAAGAGAAAATGTCATATGCACATTCAGTACCGTATTTTATAGAAAGACAATTTTGCAAAGTGAAGGATGCGTTTGAAAGTTTTACTTGAGGAGGTATTCACCTAAACAAATACACCTTCACAACTTTCGTTAATGTTTGCGAAAAATTTGATTTTTTTCGGACAGTTTATAACAGCTCATAGATTTTTCATAAAAATTTCTTTAACTAACAAGCGCACCCCCACTTTTAATTTAAAGATAAAGATAAAGATAAGGATTTCTTTCTAGTCATGAATATACCATTCACAATGCTATGCTGGTTTATAATCTGATTCATCTTTAAGAAAGTATCAGTTGAGTTGACAACTCTCTCATTAAATGAAATAAATAAAATGAACTTTTGAGAAAGAGCGTCACGTCGCGTAAACGAAGGCAGTGCATACATTGTCGTTACCATGTCACCAGGGGAATGTGTTAATATAAATCACGTTGAAAGAGTGAAAGAGATGAAATGCCCAGGTGACGGTACCGATGGAATTAGCGCAGTATTGAATCGACGCGCTCTCTCGACTCTCATACGGAGGAAAAACGGATGCAAACGGAGTGCTTTTGCGAGAAGAAATCAGGCCTTAGCTACGGCCATGTACACATTGGCCTATATAGTCGAAAAAGCACAACTTCTTCAGTGGTGTATCTATTACTTCACAATATCAAAACATCTGAATGTGTGAGCTTCCAATCAAATTGATTTTGCTGCCCTGTGTCCACACTTCGCATCCTATTAAATAATAAAAGAATAATATTTCAATTTTTTTTTTCCCATTGAACATAAAAGACAAGCAGTAAATAACGTGAAAAAATAAATGCATTACTCTAAAATGTATATATTTGCCACCTATAATTTGGTAGGTGCTTGATATGTATTTCGGTTGCATTTTACACATTATGTGTATGATATGTTGTCATGATTTCTCTATATAAACTATTTTATCAAGTATCTCTTCTTTATTTCTATCAATGTGTTTCGTTTAGTACTTTTATAGTTTTATCACCCAAACCTGAGCATAAATCTAAAATTTCTGCGTATAATGTTGATTTTTACCACATTTTCTATTTATTATTAATTTCTAAAGTTGATTAGAAGGCAGTTTGTCCTTTAGCGGTGCTTGGCACTGACCCTGCTCCACCCCCAATCAATGGTTTATTTTTTTGTGCTTCAACAATTGGCAAGTCATCATCTGGTTCCATAGCTGGATTAATTCTTCCGTTCATTTCGTCCTTTCCGACCATTGTCGCAGCGCCATACATACGTCCCATCGGACCAGCCATCACTGACATCTGTTTTGTAAAATTGATTTTAATGAAAATCAAGTAAAAAAAATTTAATGTGGAAAACAGAACCCATCAGATTTCAATTTCAAATGTATTTTTAAAAAGACATCAAGAAAACGTTCCGCCAGTTCAAATTACATTAGGTATCTATAAAAATATTTTCATATTTTTTTATTTTAATAAAATTTATTTATGTTTCCGTTTTTATTGATTGTGAAAGTTTGAAAAGGTTATATTGAGGTCGTTATAAATACGTCACATTCGTCAGATTTGTCTTGCATGATTAATTACCAGCTCACTCAAAATTCACATAATTTAGAATGAATATTTAAATGGTAGTTGTTGATACAAGTTACGTGTGAAGTTAGCTTTATGCACTAGATGTGAGATTGCCGATACGAGCCGAGGGCGAGTTCGGTAACACATCGTGTGCGTTAAACTGCCAGCATAGGTAACGTGTATCAAATAGAGGTGAACGGGCCGCCCGAAAACCTTAAAAAACCCGACCCGAACTCGAAACCGACCCGAATTAATTTGACGGGTCGGGTTGAGATTTCATTGGGTCGGGTCACGGATCAGACCCAATTAAAGTTTGGTCGCGTCAGATTGTTAACCACCTTAGTGAACTACAAAACAAAGCACCAAGTCTTGTCTGATCGTGCGGTAGTCTGTGTCCACTTTTCTTCTATACGGCTGTACCGTTCACCCCAGCCTTTTTGGCCCTAAAAGTTATATGTATTCCATGATTCAAGTTCAAAGATGAGCAAAATCCGTCGAGTAGTTCCTGAGATATATTTGAAGACCAAAAACGTGGTTTTTTGAAGGACAGTAAAACTTTTTCGCATACATCTAGACAAGTAGATATTTTATAAAACAAAAATTCATGGAAATTGCTCTTGTCGGTGTCTAATTAAAGTTTTCGATGTCACGAAACTTTAGAAACTCTTTTTGTGAAAATCGGTTCAGTGCTTCAGGCACTAGCGCTCTAGGATTGATGCCCCAATTCTGAAACTTAACCACTTCTGGAATTGGGATTGATGTCTCACATCTCTACAAGTATGGCAGTTAGGAAGTTCTTCCAAAGGCAAAGTTTAGAGAATTGTCAATGTTGTATGTTAATAGTTATAACTTTTCGAAAGTAAAAGTTCAACAAATATTACAAAATTTTATATCGCTTGCGATGGCAGGTTCGGGTCGGGTTAGGCTTTCATAAAAAAAAATCGGATTTCGAGTTTGACCCGATATTTTAGATCGGGTTCGAATCGGGCTTCCGTTATATTATTTTTCGGGCTGCGGGATGTTTTCTTTCGGGTTCGGGTCGGGTCGGTTTTCGAAGAAAGTGCTTAAAAATTTATCGAACTAGTGCGAAAAGTGACCACATGCGACACCGAAATGACACGCGAAAAAACAAGTTAATTTTGACAAAGTAGATCGACGAGAATGTTTGAGTTGTGCAGCGAAGAGCGCTGCCTATTCACCTCAAATTGCAATTTTTCATTTTCGTCAGGTGGGGGGGGGGGGGTTCTGACGGCAATGACCTGTTATAATAATGCGTTAAATTGTGAATTCTTATTTCATTGACTGACCATATGATCGGTCACGTTAGCTACATTGTTATGTAAGTGGACGTCAAATAAAAGTTCTTCTTGTTGTGACCGTCCGTCCTCACGTAAACGCGTCTTCTATTTGCCGCCGTGTAGAAACTCTTATTCTCACACAATGTTTTGAGCTTGCGAACTCATACTATAACATTAAAGTCAGGTAAATGCGTAGCGCTTCCACGTCAGCTGGAGATGGTTGTAGCGAAGTTGGCTACTTCATACCAAAAGATTTATTACAGTGTGTCATTTTCTACTTTGGTGTGTTATTGAAAGCTTATTTCACCACTGGAACGTCAACTGTAGAAAAAAACGACGTACAGCTAAAAATTTTTGAGCACGAATCCGTTGTACTTTGCGAAAAGCCTACTATTTGAGTTCTTGGCTCATACATTCGGAAATCGACATGAATAGTCTTGCATTCGGTTTAGCTTTTCGTTGGTAACAAAGAACTGATAGATCTCCACCCGAAAAAATTTGGTGAACAATCGTATACACACTTTACTTGCATCTTTCTCAATCAAAGGTGTACCAATTGGTGAAAGCCAAGGGCCCACAACAACTTGTGGCAATGTGGAATTTTGTGAGGATCTATTTTCTTGCTAACCAGAAGACCCTAGTCCAAATGCGTAAGGCACAAAAGTCAAAGTGTGTCTTCGTCCCGTCGATATTTGTGTGCACCAGTTCACGTATAAATAATTTTTTTTCGCCGTAAAAATGTTTGGATATGTTCATTACGCTACGCAAGAAAAGATTTCTAAAATAAAGTAGCAGTTGATAGACATTTTCAATTGTTTCTATTCTTTGTCATTGTTTGGTTCATGGAGACTTTGTGGTGTTTGTAAATTGGTTATCGAAATCGAATCGTTCGCGGAAATTATATCGAGTGTATACATTTTGAGTGCACCTACATTGTTAGAGATATTTTTCATGCAAAGTAGCATGTGGACAAAGGAAACGTCTGACGGAAATAGGATCAATGACAAAGAACATTCAGTATCGTATTCGATGAAAGAACTCATTGGAAGGACATGATCAGGGTCGTGCAAGATCTACTTAGAAAACAGCTGTTGAAAGAAAGCTCGTTGACTGAAGAATGATTTGAAGGCAAGGGGATCCGAGATCGAAGCAAAAATTGATCAAAGAATTCGTAGTGTGTGTAGAATAACAATTTTGTTGACACGTTTTTTTGTGCGATTCCTAAGCTCAAACGTTATTTTTTGTTAGACTTTCACCTTATGTCATTGTTTTTTGTATAGCGAGTTGCAACCTCAGAAGTACAGAGCATGTTTTCTCCTTATTTACGTAAAAAATTTTATTAGGGAAAGCCGATTTTCCTGCCCTTTTATGTAATAATTATTACGCATCTTCGGGAAAATTTGTTTATCTTCGAGGAGGAAGTTTGTATCCCAAGCCGAAGGCAAGGGATATAAGCCTCCTCGAGGATAAATACATTTTCCTGCAGAAACGCAAGTATTTTTATGCACCAAAGCAAAAAAACAGCAAAACAAATGGTGACACAACACAGCAATGTATGATTTATCTCCCAAGACGCACACTGCGGTGTATAAAATAAAATGAATGGAAAAACTTACTTGTTCGCCAACTTCTGACGGTTCTTCCACCCTTACAACGTCTTCTGGTATATTGACCACACACCTAAAGTAGTCATATCCGGGTGCAAGGCGTCCGGTTTCAAATATCCATTTCGTCCACCAGGAAACACCAGCAAGTGTAATCAGACTCAATAGCATTGCCATCGTGCGAAACGGGAATAATTGTTTATTTTCTTCGTAATCATATCCAGGATAATGAATAAATGCTGGCAAACCCAATTGAGGTTCACCACCAGACAAACGTACTAAAAATGCCACAATGTATGCGGATAAGCTACCATATGTATTGCAGTGGTGTTTGAAGTGAACAACCATTAAGAGCTGTAAATGCAATTCATTTTTTTTTTAGTTCATAAGCAAGAATATTGAAAATTTTCTTAAATTTTTCTTCCGCATGCGTTTCCAAAGTGTTTTTCAATCGTTTACCTATCGCTGAAGGCAATTAATCTTAGTTGGAATTGTTCTGTTAACTCAATGGATCAAAAAATTTGTGATCTTTACGCATAAAACACAAGGGATGAGTAAATTACACAAGTTTCATGAACAGACTGATGTGAAAGTATACTGGTGAGCGTGGGCGAGTAATTAGACGCCAGGGCCTATTTTCTAGAATTGAATTCTAAAAATTCTTGAAAATTATATAAAATATTTTTGAAGAATTTTGAAGAATTTCTACAGAATTCAGAAAGACTCTTGAAGAAATGAGTAGGTAAAGTCTGTTTACGAAAAATGAAAGTTTGAAACCGTTGGATTGTTTAAATTGCAAATCTTGAAAAGACATTTGTCAATTTGACTATAAATAATATCACCATTAAACGACGTTTTCGATTCTTCTAAGCGAAAGAACTAGCAAAGAAAACTGTGTAATAAAATAGTGATGTCGTCACATCTACCCCTCGTGTAGAAAATTAATCATCGAGATTTCGAAATTTGATTGATTCGATTATCTGATTTATTGCAGCGTAAATTAATTTTTCACCGATCATAAAAATTGAAGCTTTTAATTGGAATTGGTAGCAGAATTGGTTTTTGATTTAAATTAAAACTGCATCCAGCTCTTAAAAAGCGTTTCGAAAATTTCCCTTTCCGTTTAATTTAATTGAAAATGATTCGTTTTGTTTAACCATTTTGAGTCCAAAGTTTATTTCAAATTTTTCTCGCTAAGCCCTCGAATACCCTCATCAGCTCAATAATGTCAAATATCTATTGCCTATTACATGAAATAAAAGGCCATTTGTCTTTGTCATTCAAGTTGTTTCGATGTCCTTTTATTGCATCAATTTTTCAGAATAGCGTTAAAACAAATGTCCTGTTTTATGAAATTCGAGAAGCGAATATAACATACACGACACGTGTATACATGCTACACCGTCTGCCTGTGTAGGATAAATTGATGCATGGTGTATTGAAACTTCTTCGTAGCTTAGACTTGGAAAATGAATTCGCTTATAAGAGAATAATCGAAAACTCATTAAACGAAAGAGATGAGGTCTATTCGTTCGAAAGAATGCCTCTCAAGTGTCAAGTTTAACTTAAAAGAAGATTTCAATTTTTTTATCCTATTTTTTAAGATTATCACAGCAAAAGTGGAAGAGACTTATGACGTAAATACTCAGTAAAATGGAAGGAGGAACATGAAAACAGCTCAAGAGAATGAACGTGTTGCGCAGGTAATTCACGGTTGTGCGTCATGTCATATGTATACTTTACATGTTTACCCACTGAAGTAAGTGCTTTCGAATAGCTTCAAAAGTCATTACTCGGTAAAAAAAAGTATAATTGATTACTAAATGTTCGCATGGCCAGGGTGAGTGAATGACATATTCCGATTTTCGAAAATGAATTCATTGAATGAATGAATTGCAGAGAAACGAAAATGTGGCATTGCTTCCGCCTCGACCTGCTAGAATGAGCATATGAAGCTTTTCAACAACTTAAATGTCAAATTTTCTCTAATTTTTATTAGAATTGGGTGCAAGTCACGCTATGTTTGCTGTTGACAATGCAAGATAAGTGAAAAAAATTATTTTTCACTTCAACGGATAGAAATAGTATATTTCAAAATACCCCAATACACACGAGATGTGTACGTAAGCGCGGACGAAGCCTAAGCGATTGGGGTATTTTGAAAGATACTTTTCTGTAATAGTTAGAGTGTATTGGTGCACATACCGCGGAAAGTAACTTTTCGTCCCAAGTGATGGGAAAATATTTTCCGTCACAACCAATACACTCTCACGTATACTGAAAAGTTATTTCCTAGCTGTTAAAATGTGGGTATAGAGATTTTCGTATAAATCGGATTGATATTACTGAAAGTATTTATTAAGGTTCACATTTTTCAATTTTTAAAGAGCAAATTTCTTCAAAAATATTAATCTGATTTACAAAAAAATATTTAACGTTCATTTTGACAACGGAGAAGATATTTTAGCATCTAAATAAAAATTAATTTTCATATATTTTGCGAAATATGGTTACGTTTGATTTATCTGACCACGAGATGCAAGGTTGCACTCAAAAGAAAATCAGTTGTGATGAAAATCCTCAAATTCATTGAAAATCCTCAAAAAAATCCTTTGAATTACAAGAAAATCCTTGAAAATCCCAGAAAATCCTTTTAAAACACACAATGATCTGCCCCTCGGGCTAGCTGTCATCATTTAATTTATTCATTAATTTATTTTATATTTTTAACATACCGGTTCATTATGCATTAAAATTGTATACTGAATTGGCTATGTAAATCGCTTGTAACACTTGTGCGATTACGGTACCTCGCCTTTGGCTCGGAAACCGCAAACCTAAGCCCGCGTGTTACAACCGATTTACGTAGCCAATGCAGTTAATAACTACTACCGCACTTCTTGTGGCTTACATGACTTACTGTTTCCCACGGCTGGGTTAACGGAATGTCTAACAAAGTGTGAATGTTGGGGAAAATTCCTAACATACATAACTTATACTTGTGACAATAGCGATGAAATGAGATAACAATTCGATAAAAAAGAAAAAACTTAAATTTAATGAACTCTACAACTTTTATAAACAAACTTTTTTATTGCGTTTATTTATGCATTGAAAAAGTCGAAACTTGCTTGAAGATTAAACTTTGAAACTTTGTTAAAGGTGAAACCAAGTTGATTTGTGTCTTAAATCATAGATTTAGAGATTACTTGACCAACCACCAACCACCAAGGACACTGTGGGAATATCACAATTTGTGCAACTTCTAAAAATCCTTTGTTCTAAACCTTTCTAAACAATAATTTTTATAGGATGGTAATAAACGACCGATAAAACAATTCAACTTTACCGATAAAAAATAATAAATGACCGATAATTATTTACCGATAAATTTTTAAACGTATATTCAAAGCATGATTAAAGCGCGAATATTTGGGGTAGTGTCAAAACACCTGATAACATTTTGTAAAAGGAAAAATTCCCAAGAGAAGTGACTGAATGAAGGTATCGGTAAAAAGTTATCGATCATTTATTATTTTTTATCGGTAAAGTTGAATTATTTTATCGGTCGAATATAATATCCCATTTTTATAGAGCATTTTAGATGTATGAATTGAATTAACTTGCAAAAATAAAATTTGAAAAACACAAACCCAGGAAACATTAATCAGGAAATGTATCAGTAAACATTAATTAGAAACCATAAATTAGGAAAAACTTTTTTGGGAAACGCATAAATTTGGAATACATAAAACATGCTGCTGCTTGTACTTTTCTGCCCCACACCCTGCTAGGATTTTGTAGATAAAATTCGTAATCTGTATTTACACCAAATATAATTTTTTTTTAATTTAATTTTCTTATTGTTTTTATTGAGTCTTTTTCTCTAGTCAATTGCTAATGAAAACGTTTTTGTTATAAATTTTCCGTTCCGTATTTCCTTATTTTGAATATTCCCAACTAATGTATTTCCAAATTATTGCATTCCAAATTACTTTTCTGGATTTACGTTCCCTAATTTTTTTTTTTTTTTCCTTATTTTTGGCTTTCCAAATGACATTTTTCGTGATCAATATGTGAATTCTCGCACATATCGTGTGAGTCGCTCATTGTTGTTTCACTACCACTAGATAGTGGCGTTTTAATTGAAGAAGCGAAGAATATTGGAGTAAAATACAAATAATGACAGCATTTTATCAAGATTTGCACACCCGGAAAGGGAAATGACTATTGAAATTCATCACCACAAAAAAAAAAGCCTAAGCCCAGAGAAGCAATTAAACGAGTCTAAAAAATGTAAGCTCCCTAATTGCATGCAATACATAACAATATAATCTTTCTGAACCCGACTCTTTCGGGATCTATAAAGTGTATTTCCCAAAAAACAAGAAAATAAGATAAAATTACAACGGGAAAACATTACAACTCATACGAATAAGACACTTGATGTTGTACGGAGAATGGATATTCAAAGTATCGTGAAGTTCAGAAAATCTCCATGGATTTGATGCCTATCAAGTTGTTTGACAAATATATCCAAGTTTGCCAACCGTGTATTGAAATAGAAAAGAAGAGTATCAAAAGTATAGGATGTCAAAGTTGCTTTCATTGGAATAATTCTCACTCGTCACTTTAGCAGTCCTCCCGCCAATAACATGCGAGTTTCATTTTTTATTAAATCTGTTTTTAAATCGGGCGAGAATACCGCGCGGTCTTGAAAATTTAAATAATAATTCTTGGGTGGTTGAAGATGGGTTTATTTTTTGAAGTATGAAATACGAGAGTCGAAATTTTTATCGAACTCGAGCAATAACGCGGAGTTGGTTTGCTGTGAGAACTCTTCCAACAATGTTTAAACGAGACTGAATTAGAACCTTCATGAGATTTAGCACACGTTTGTGAATAGCATCAGCCACGTACGGTGGGTTAGTAAATATAGGTAGAGAGTTTATACTTTCACAAAAAGACACTCAGTCTGTAAGTGAAAAAATCGTCTAAAATATTATTATTGAGCTTTTCAAAGATGTAGATATTGCACTGATGTTTGTAATCTAGACGTGAGTGGTTAATTGTTTACGAAAACTTTTGAAAAGAAAATGGTCACACCCTAACTGTAACTGGGAATCTTCCTACTCAGTTGACAATTAATCTCGTCATAGACAGAGCAGCAGATACAATCTCACGTATTGCACGTATTCCATCGAGTTGAAAATAGGAACCCTTTAGCTTAATAACATCTGTAAACAATTATTTGAGACTAAATTTAGGCGAATATTCAAATGCAATAACTAATAGATAAATGTCACTCAATGCACTTGTCACGTCTAACGGTATTCCCACTGAATTGTCAAAAACAAATTGCGCAGAAATTTCTATCGAAAATGGCAGAAAGAGCGGATTTGCGAAAATCTGTCGTCAATCTCTTTGGACGACTTAAAACCAGTGCAATTCTCGAAGTATTCAAAGATAAGCCGATCTCACGTTCAACTATTTTTCGCATTTTGAAGCAATGCCGTGATGGTGAAGAGCCGAAAAAAAAGAAAAAACCTGGTCCAAAAATGAAATTGAGTGTCAGTGCAACCAAAAAACTGCTGTCATGCGAAAAAGACAAGGTTGGCCAATCAACACGCAAATTGGGTCGAAAATTTGGCGTTTCGCACACAATAGTCCACAGGATTTTGAAAAAAAAACAACGTAATGTATCGTAAACGAAAGCGCGCACCGAAATATACAGCCGATCAACTCGAAAAAATACCAACATGCTGCCGTACACTTCGCCGAAAACATTTTGCTGGTGGAAAATTCATAATTTTGGATGATGAATCGTATTTTACATTTTCGCACCATGAATTGAGTGGAAACGACGGCTTCTACACTGACAACATTGAAACAACACCAGACAATGTAAAATACGCCGGCAAAATGAAATTCGAGCCAAAAGTATTGGTTTGGTGCGCAATATCATCGAAAGGTGTCTCAGTGCCTTTGATTCGACCAAACAAAGCGAAAGCGGTGAATTCTGACATTTATATTGATAAATGCTTACCGAAACTGAAGAAATTCATCGAAAAATATCACGATGGTGACAAAATAATGTTTTGGCCAGATTTGCACGCGCCCATTATGCAAAAAATACACTGAACTGGTTGAAGGAGCAAAAGATACCGGTCGTACCGAAAAAGGACAATCCTCCAAACGTGCCTCAAGCACGTCCAATCGAAAACTTTTGGAGTTTTTTAAAACGTAAAGTTTACGACAATGGATGGGAGGCTTAGAACGAACAACAGTTGCGGTCGCGAATTCAGAGAAAGATCAAGGAAGTGGACATTTCCGTTGTCCAAAGTCTGATTGATCAAATTCCATACATACTCCGAAAAATTGAAGACAATGGTCCATTAAGTGCACTGTGAATATTTTTCTCGACTCTTTATTGATCAAATAAAGACACCGAATAAGAATTTTTGAAACATTGTTATTGTTTTTCAAATGCCACTTAATCGAATTTAGTCTCAAATAACTGTTTACAGATGTTAGATGGGTTAAGAACGACAACGGCATCTGTCAAAAAAATGTTAATTCCATGTAATAAAATCCATAAACTGCCTAGTAGGGGGGTCCAAAATTGTATGGGAAAATTAACGTTGCAAAAACTTTCGGGCACCAACCGGAATATTACTCCACATGTATTATGGTCGGAGTTGAAAATTGCATTTTTGAGAAAATTATTTTTGCGATTGAGAATTGCGATGAAATTGCTCCAGCTCTCAGTTCTCTCAATTCGATCTCAGTACCTGTCAAAAAATGTATCGAGAAATAAAATTGAGAGAGTGCTAAGAGAAATTATTCTCATTATCTGTCAAACAATACACGTCGCGTTAAAATTGAGAGAGTGTTGAGAGATATTGTTTTCATTATCGGTCAAACAATGTACGGCGCAATAAAATTGAGAGAGTGCTGAGAGAATACGAAAATACCAAATTTAGGCTGCAACCACAATATCACTGAACAAAAAAGTATATGGGGTCCGCTCGTTCCGAGGTAATATAGGGGTAGCTCAATGACGAAATGTGTGTACAATATTGGTTGAAGATGAAGAGTTGTGTTAGGACAAGTTCGATTTAAACCCTTCTTAATAGTCCAGAGAAAACGGTTTTTGGTTGGAGTATCTATGGTATGTCTGTACCAGGAGAGCCCGTCAAAGAGGACATATCAATCTGAACTTCTGTACTCTAAGCCATGGCGAATATTATAGATCATGAAAATGTTCTCTTCACTCAATTGGATGCAGATTCAAATTTTAACCAAATATCGTTGGAAAGGTAATTTCAGTGGCTTTTAGAGAAAAATATTTTGAGTGTATTTTGGATGACACAGACGATGATATGAAAAAAAATTATTTTTTAACTATACGAACCTGTTAAGCGTTTCGGAAAAAATAAAAAAAAATAATTATTTTACAGCGAAATACAGCTGAAATTTGAAGTTTTTTAACGAAAAAGCCATCTGTAAAGTGAATATCATGTAAATAAAACTAGTTTTGGTCGTGTATGTCTAATTTAGGCTTAATTCACCAAAGGTTTTTGTGTTATTTTAAAGAAGTATCTATGCCTAATATTTCATAGAGGAACCTTTTTCATGATCTATAGAGTACAGAAGTTCAGCTTGACATGTCCTCTTTGATGGGCGCTCCTGACACAGACATACCATAGATACTCCAACCAACTGAAAACCCGTTTTCTCTAGACTATTCTGAAGGGTTTAAACCAAACTTGCCCTAACACAACTTCATCTTCGACCAATATCGTACACTTTTTCAGAACTTTGCATTTTTCACGATTTTCACGTTTTTGGTCACATTTCGTCATTTCGTCAACTTTAATTTTTTGGACCCACCTACTGCCAAGCAGCGGATTATTTATTGCCACAGAGCATCATTCAGTTATCTACACTTTGGCAGAAAATAAACGCGTCAATTCATATAGTCCGTCTATTCCAGACATTTTTTGAAATGTTAAGTCTTGGCAAATAATGAGTACATCATTAATTGTTCACGATAATAGGGATAAATATTTTTGTTTAATCGATTATGAAATAAATGTTCAATCCGACAGAGCTGCCCAATTGCTAGACCTATGTTTTTCACTACAAATGAAAAACATCGTTGAAACAAAAGAGTAGGTAATTTATTGCTTTTCCCTAAGCTAACTGAACAATCTTATGAAATTTTTATGCTTTTATCGATCCAATTGAATGGAAAACTACGTTACAATACTTTGAGTGAGGTAAGTACTTAAAATTCGTAGCTGCAACGAAAATGGATCGCTGACTGTTTTAATTTTACACCTGTGATGGCGTTATCTGCATTTATAGCTGAAATTTGCATAAATTAAAATTCGTTTTATAACTTACCTGTGGAAATAGAATACAGTACACCAAATCGGAGCACATTGACCTGAAAGTTGATTAAATATGTATTGCTTATGCTTATGTTAAAAATCGTCTCGACCAAAATAATTTTTTCGGTAAACTTTTTCGACGGTTGAGCATTAGTAAGCAGTTGATGCTCATCTCTCTATGACGGAATGTATGAGCTTTTCACATTATTTATTTATTGAACAGCGAAAAAAATGCCTTCAGCAGCATTGAGTTCTTTTTTCAATTTGTGTTCATATTCAGAAAAAGGTCAAAGGTTTTGGAGAAATTTCATGAAAATTTTATTTGTGTAAACAATTCTTTGGAAGTTTTGGATGGAGAAATTTCATAAACAAATTTCAAATTGAGAGTTTAAAGCTACATTTAAAGAGCTGAATAACAATAGCAGTTTTTGATAAAAGTTACGTATGAAGGTACCGCACTAGATGTGAGATTGCCGACACGAGTCGAAGGCGAGTTCGGCAACACATCGTGTATGTTAAACTACCAGCATACGTAACGTGTATCAAACAACGTTTTTCGCAATTAACCGACAAAAAACGAGCTTTTCCCTACGTGTTTCCATTTGCGAAAATTTGTCGAAATTTCAATTATTTTTTCACAGTAGTGTCAGTTTTTACGTACTAGTTCGATACAATTTTATCACACTTGTGCGTAAATAGTAGTTTTCCTAACTAGTGCTTGATTGGTTATTTTGAGCACTAGCTGGCCAAACAAATTAAAATTTATCGTACTAGTGCGTCAAAAAGTTTTGTTGAGCTAGTGCGACACAAAAATGACGCACGAAAAAGTGAGTCTTTTGTCGGTGAATTGTAAAAGATCACTTTTCGCACTAGTGTGATAAATTTTTTCGCACTAGAGCGTAAAAACCGCTTCTCACAACGCCTACTGTCGAGCTTTGGTGATGAAATGAATTTTCACATATTTTGTTCAGCATTAGTGCTGAAATGAAATGGATTGCAAGTTTTTGTTTCCCAGTTGTTGTGAAAAGTAATGTTCGTAACAAGTGCCCGATGGTGGTTTGGCCATGTCGTGCTCAAAATAACCAATCAAGCGCTAGGTAGGAAAACTACTATCACATAACTAACGAGGAAAGCCTTAGCTCCTAGTTGCGTAAATAATTAATTTGTTTAAAATTTGAAAGAAAGTCGGAGCTTCGCTCGTCCCGTCTGATAAAGGCACAAAAAACTTCTGCGATATAACCAGATTATCTCAGATTACTCAACGTACCATAACCCATAAATTGATGGAATTGTTAAAGCCATGACGGTAGACAGTACACCAACGACACATATTCCAACACGCATGACCCAAATAATTTCCATTTCTGATGCATTTTGTCGAAATATCAATTTGTATACGTTACGTGCAAACATCGATGCGGCGGATAGTACAGATGAGTCTGCTGAAGACATTACAGCTGCCGAAACTGCACCCAAACCAAAGAACGACACAAAATCGGGTGTCAAATACTGTAAAACCATCGGCAATATCATGCTAGTTTCTTGTTCAGTAAGTGGATACGGTCCAGTGTACTCGGTCTCGTTCCAAGCTTTATTTAAATTTAAAGGAATTATTTTCTTGGAGAAGAGAGTAAATTAAAAAAAAAAAATTATTACGAGTTGCTTTGGCGATAGCTCCAATCATTACAGGTGGTATTGCCATGAGAATGCATCCGAAAGCGGCAACATATGATAAAATTTGGGCCCTTCCAGCTGTTTTACTTGACAGAACTCTTTGGAAGTATACCTGTTGATGAGGTCTGTTTGAAAATGTGTCACTATTGTGGAGATGCGAAATCTACCTGCCACGGAATGCCACCGAACACCAGCAACAATCCGTAATCTATATAGTACCATTGTTGCTTTGGCTCCACTGTTCCTATCCAATCAACATCCATACCGGATAAACTTTTTACATGTTCATTACCCCATGCAAATGGTATGCACATCCAGAGACCAACAAATATGCAAAACAGTTGAATAACGTCAGTATAAGCCACCGAATACAATCCACCAAAGAGTGTGTAAAAAACAGCAATACACGCTGATAATATAACTGATGTTCGATTATCCATGTTGATTATTACAGCAAGTGTTGCACCTTTGCAATATTGAAAAATTTCAAAAATCAAGAAAATAATTCATCCAGGTAGAGGTATGATTTAAATTACAAATTAAAACCTATTCGTGATTCAAATGAATTGTTTCAATTAATTTCTATTATGCTTTAAAATATCCTTTCCTGCCCATTCACGAAACTAATTAATGCCACCTCCTCAACTATTGTATACACATGTCTGAAGTATGTCGACCTTTTTATTAATCAGAAAATTTATTGAAACTTTCAACACTTTGAGCTTTATAGAAAAAGTTTTTTTTAGTTCAAACTGAACTCATTCTTTTTTCTCTGATAGCGTTGTATCGCTTGGATTTTTTGACCAAATATTAGAGTGCACGAACTAAATAAAAGGGAATTTTACTTCCAATCTTTTATGAAGGGCACTATATAAGGGACGAAACTCATTCCATGGTAAAATAATTATATCGTCCCTTTACGAGCTATTTTATGTAAATTTACGAGCTATTTTATGTAAATTTTTGTAGTGAACAACGTGTGTAGATTTATGTTTCGAATTGAAATCAACATTTAAAGCACACAGATTGTTCAACCCTATGCAAATTGTGCATAAAGACAGAACGTAAAAAGCGTCAACTCGAGAATCGTATTGGGAAAAGCACTGAGTTTTTGTTCAAATTAATATTGCAGCGTATTTAAATCAAAATATGCTGCAGAAAGGGTATGCATAAGCATACATAAGCAGAGCCTATTTTTGAGAATTTAATTCATAACAATTCCATAAAAATCTTAAAAAGTTCCTAAAAATTATTAGAAATTCCTAACAGTTATTTAAAATTCCTAATTTGACAATTTAGGAATATTTTAAGAATCTTTAGAAATTAAATTTCCAAAAATAGGCCCTGTACACAATGCGATTCTATTTGTATATTTATAACTTTGACAAATATCATCAATAAAACTACAGGGAAATTTTCATCGGCTTGGAATTTTCTTCTTATTAAATTCGAATGATTCGAAGATGAGTTTACAATAGTTATCTATCCACAGCTGAAAAGTGAAGAAGTAACATAAATTTATAAGCAAACGACCGTATGTTTGTGCTGTTTTATGTTTTGCAATTTAAGTGTTTACCGTTGACATTGTATTGGTTAGTTTGTACAAAATTTCTGCAGAATATTGTAATCAAACTTAAATATATTTTATCACATTCGAGCCTATAAGAAGCCAATTATTGCACTAATAATGGGGCTATAATCGGCCTATTATAGTCGACTTTTTTGTTAAAAGTAGGGTTGTAATGACGCTATCACAACCCGGTTCTTCAATGATGAAGTAGGCTTCACTGAAAATACGAATGAATGAGAATGAAACGTGTGTTGTTATGACAACCACATACTAAATCGAAAAATCGATCTAGACGACATTTTTTGCAACAAATTCGATGAGTTTTGATTTTTGATTTATGCTAATTTTGTTGTCATCTTTTGCATAATTGGCAATTATAGGCTCAAATGTGATAAACTATCGTATAATACAAGGGGAATAATCGCGCAATTATTCCCCTTGTATTATAATATACTATTACAGTTCAGTGCGCAAATTCGATTTAATTAAAAAGTTTGAAAACCCTGATAGGATAAAAGCACCGGTTACGATGTTGTTTCGAAATGGCTTCAGTAACGAGCCCCTATTGTCTTTCCCTTTATTCTCAAAAAAGCACAAAAGAAAGGCTCGTAACTAGTACAAGGCTCGTAGCCGGTGCAATTACCCTAGAGTGTGATTAATCCAATACACAAAGCACGAATATATTTTAAGTAGATTTTGTACAAATTACCGCATCTTCCATGGAAAATGCATGCTATTCGCTATCGCGTATTTCTATTCAATTTGCAGGTGTTGTTACACATTTTACATAAATATTTAATTCTTTGGAAAACAACTTATTGACTTAAACTTTACAACATTTTATAAACTAAAGATCTGCTTTCAAGAAATTGTAATTATACGTTCGATTGTTTGCTTTTTTTTTGTCATCAACGGCACTATATATTCGGATCTAAAGAGTGATAGAGCTTATAGTGCTTATTGTGGTGATACAGTGAAGTTTAAAAAATAAAATGAAAAATTTGTACCTCTTCATTTGCATTTGTTTCTTAAAACAAGATTTTTCGCGAGGATACGACGATACATCACCTCCAGATCTATCCAAATTAACTTTGGATTGCATTACAGTTTCCGATTTGCTTAAGTCGACGGCGATTGCATGCACACAAAAGGGAAACTATACATTATGGAAACAAATAATTGATTGCCACAGACCGCTGCCTAGTAAAGTATGACCGAAGTGTAGAACCTATTTTATTTCGTCTTTTCTTTCGTTCTTTCTCTATTCCTCACACTTACTTTTTCGAAATTAAAAGTATTGATTTCTATTTGAATTCATTTTTTGGGATTGTCTCATATCCTTTTTTGGCTATTCGCAAATTACCTCTGTGAACCGAATGAATTGTTTTTAAGAAATTAGAAATTGATTCTATTCACCGAGTTCTGTCCCGAAATGTTTTACTAATGCGGTAAAACCACTAAACACGACATTGACAAACCGCATGAAAAAACTCTTTTTTTTGTCTGAATCTCCAGTAATATTCGGTTTCATTTCTTTAAAATAAAACGAGCGCAACGTGTCCTTAAAAATAACAAATGAAGTCGGGTATCCCAACGAAAATATATTTCGACTAGCGCTACGTCAACACTCATCGCAGCCATGGGCGATTGTCCGAACAAATATGTCGATGGACAATTTTATTATCAAAATACCCATTCAATCGACTCATGTCTGTCGGCCATTAAATAACAGGCAGATCTAAAATATATAATCAAAAAATAACAAGAAACTTTAATGTACCGCGGTGTATTGTTTTGGGTTGGTTTTATTTGAGAGTTTGAAGGCTACACAGTAAGTTATGATGAAGTGTTTTACAATATAGAAGAGGTGAACGAAAACAATTCAAAATACAGCATTCTGATCAAACATCTGTTGTTGACAACTTGTTAACATAAAAATGATATATTTTTTAGCACATTAATTAATCTGCATAAGTATAGAAGTAAATGAATACGCACCACATTTTCATTAGCTAGTCAAGTTTCTTTTTGTTTTATCAACTGTTCCCTTGCATATTTTTCGGTAAATTATTTGGTAGCGTAAGGTGAGTGAACCAGCCCTTGGAACACATGGTAATAGGAACTTCATTTATGAATGAAAAAACACTATCTGTATGACTAATCATACATGCAAGGACTGGTCCACTCATCCTAATCAGTGATTTGCTTCAAGTTTTGAGTTTTATGTTAGAGAAAGATTTCTTCGAATTTTCAATAATATTTAATTCAAAATTTAGTTTCTGAGAGAAAGCTCGGAGGCCAATTGTGCCGTTAGGAAACATGTTCAGGATCCAACCAATTGGCGTTACACCCTCCAAGAAGTATTTTTTAATATTTGTGGATTAGTTGAAGAAAAGAATACAGCCGATAAAAATAGGGTAAACTTTTCCATATAATTGCGCTTTAATCAAATAAATATCAATCAAATAAATTTCAACATTTTAGGGGTTAAATTGTCTTTTAAATGGAAGAGCCGGCTGTCCAAGACTTATGAGTCATGAAGAGGAGGTTCGTGTAGTCAAGTGCCGCTTTGGACGCAATGTGCCATGTGAAATTGGAGTAAGTCAAAAATGTTTCAATTCCAAACAGAACCTGATATAAAATTTGTTTTAGGAGTGCATCAATAATTTGAATATTGGTGGCTAAGGCAATACACAAAATGAGCTGATTTTCTGTTATTGTTTCTGTTTTTGAATATACAATTTAAATCAAAATATTGTTTCAAATGTGGAAATCATCATAATCATCACACTTTATATACCATCTTTGCTAACCCAGCGACGGGCAGCGATGGTTCTCAAATTTCGGGTCATACATGAAAAATGCATTTAGTGACTCTCGAAGTGAAGTCTTTTTCTAATTTATGATATGACCTTCTCCACGGCACCCTTTCATCCGCCAAGAAGGCGTTTTGATCGCCTACTGAAAGTCCTCAAACTACTAAATCTAATTTAATGGAATCTATAAACCTTCTCCTTGGTCTACACCGTCTACCCCTAAGTAGAAACACCCAGAGCCCAGATAATGACGAAAACAAAAACCAGCAGAGAACCTATCGGAGGTTCGGATTTAAGTTGTGTTCGCAAGATGGCGAGATCGCCCGTGAGAACAATCGAGAAAAAAGCAAATGCCAGCGGGGCCAACGACACTGGCGAACCAAAGGTGACAAAATTGTAGCTAGCCAAGAAAATGACAAAAGAGCTGCATGAATTTATTCAATACAAGAGTAACGTGCATAAGGACATCATTAGAGCCTGCTAAACGAATCGCAGCAGGACTTCAAGTCGTGGACGCGGAAAGCAGAAACAGCTGACAAGAATGAGAAAACAGACGAAGCGGTCGACGTCCCAGCTACCCCACGCTCGTCGAAAAGAAAAGAAACACCGGATGTTACGCCTACAGCAAGAAACGCAGCGAAGAGGAGGAGAAATGACAAGAAAAATAACGAAAAGACCACAAGAAGACCAGATACTCAAACGCCGAAACTTAGTGTTAATGAGTGAGAAGGTGAGAAGCAAAAAAAGGAGAAGAATGAGAAGCCGAAGCTTAAAAGGCTGAGACCGAAATTTGATGCTCTGATAGTGGCGGCGGAAGAAGAAATAACGTGAGCTGAAATCCTCAAAAAAATAAGAGACGACCAAACTCTCAAGGACTTGAGCGAAAACGTCTCGAGAATAATACGAACGCAGAAAGGTGAAATGTTGTTCAAACTTAAGAAGGGCCCAGAGAGTAATAGTGCAGATTATAAAGATCTAGTAAAGAGGTCACTGGGCGAATCAGCAAAAGTGAGAGCGATGTACCACATGACCACGATTGAATATAGGTATATGGACGAGATCACGACAAGCGAAGACCTTCGAAAAGCTCTGAAAGAGCAAGGTAATATAAATGACGAGATAGAGTCAATGACAATACGTATGAAGAAAACGAGAGACGAACTCCAAACGGCAATAAAGCTCCCAGCGGACGCAGCGATTAAGATTCTGAAAATCGGCAAGATAAAGGTGGGCCGATAAGGGTAACCCAGCAGTTAGAAAGGTCCTTCAAGTGCATGGACTTTGGACACAAGGCAAGAAATTGTAGGGGAGGGGATAGAGCCAACCTGTGCAGGAGGTGTTGGGGAGAAAACCCCCTAGCAAAAGATTGCACGAACCCGCCAAAATGCCTGCTGTGCACGTTAAATAATGACAACGCGACTGGTGGAGCTAGATGCCCAGTCTTTAAACAGGCGCTTAAATCTAAGACAGGACAAGAATGGAAGTGATCCAAATAAAGCTTAATCATTGTGACATGGCACAACAACTTCTTTGGCAAGCCTCAGCGGAACAAAAATGCGACGTAGCAATTATTGCAGAACCGTACAAAATTAATAGAAATAACGGTAAATGGGCTGGCAGCCTTTTATCACGCCCATTCTTTGAACATGTCCATCGCAGACGGTTAGCTCTTATTGCCTCTTGCGTACAGTTTTATGTATTACGTATTCAGCTATGAAAACTTGAGAAAAGGGAGTAGTTTTATGTTAAGACGTTAAATCAGCTATCACTTGAAGTTCCTATGAATCCTTATGTCGGAAATCTCCAAGTCATGAACCAGACAACCACATTTTTCCAAACTATCTACTATACCAAGTCGTTAGTCTAAAGATTGACTGGCCACGCATTACCCACTTTCCCTAACCATCATGCCATCTTTTCATTCATCATTTCAGTAATTTTTGGGAATGTAGAGGATTTGTGAATCTAATTAAAATAACTAGCCTGCCATTTCTCAAGTGGGAAAGGAAAATATGTGTGTGACATTTTTAGGCGTAATTTGTCAAATTTAAGGCTTTTATTACGTAATAGAAATATTTTCCTTTCAAATCTTCATCCGATACCTCTAACGAAACCAATTTCAAACTACCTACTCTTAAGCTCATATTAAGCGGTGGCTTCATTTCAATGAAATCTTTACGATACCAAACATACAAAATCCTGTCATCATTCTGTCCAAATAATTACCCTTTGACCTTACTAATGTAGTTTCGGTTGTAGTAGAACTAATGTTTGACGCTTTCCCTTTTCGCTTTTACTTTCTTATTTTAAAGTTAAATATTAAAATGTGAATAGCTTCTGTTTGTAGATTTCACCGGAAATAACTTATTTATTTAATTTTATGTTAATCCGTTCATAAACTTTGAAACTATAGGAATATATTCGCTATTCATTTGTAAGCTGGAACAGGGGATGCAATTCATTTAACGTGTGGTAATGGTGGTAATGTCGCTCGTCACAAGACTGTAGACGGACCTATATTTATCTTGCCTTTTAACGTTTCTTACTAACTTTAAAAAAAAACTTATACACGAGAAACTTCTGCTAAAAGTTTGGAATAAAGAGTTTTAACGTGAGCCGTATGTTAATATTAGTAGGTCTCAGAAGACTTAACAAAATCGTGTCGAAGTTAAATTTTAAGAACAAAAACTGTAACTTTCGGATTGATTTTGCATAAAAGTTAGAGGCATTAGTTGTAACAATAAAATCCCCATGTGGCGATATAGTCGTCTCGCTGAATTGGATTTGATAAAAAAGAATCGATAATTACTTTGAAAACAGTTTATTGAAAGAAAGACGTCCAGAGAATATAAAATAAGAAACTTTCATAAAAGATTACTCGGTTGACATGTTTAAGCCGTAACTATCATGAAAAACGTAATAAAGTTCTTCGTTGAATGAAAACTTGCACCTGCATAATAATGGATAAGAAAATCACTTGCCGATATCCGGGGACATGTATTTAAAATTTTCATGTTTGATTTTAAACGTGCAACTTTTCAAGAAAATATTTTCGTTTTGGAATTTTTACGAAATTAGTTGAAATTAGAGCTGATCGTCATCATTAGCATCATCAAACTTTAACCGTTTATACCTTCCGGTGTGAGAGGTATTTACGTCCAGTGATCATGAACCAAGCTCTTTCATACCCTCCTATCATGTGCCAAGGAGTTGTTTTGTTCGTCCAGAGAAAGTCCCCCCACTTCGAAATCTGATTTAATTAGTTCTATAAACCTTCTCCTTGGTCTACCCCTAGTGCGCACACCCGGAATATGAGCATTCAATATCCTCTTTGGCAGCCTGTTACTACTTATCCTCTGAACGTGCCCGGACCATCGCAGAAGACTAACCCATGCCGCCTTTTCCACTGACATGACCCCCAAATTTTCCCTGTCGTCGTCGTTCCTGAAATGATTGTCCCACAGTTTCCTCCGATACACCTTTGCTATTCTCCTAAGAATCTTCATATCAGAAACCTCCAGGTCATGTACAAGGCAACCGCAGTCCATCCAACTTTCACTACCATAAAATTGTTGTCCTGAAGATTGACCTGTCAATAGCCAACTTTGTGCCGCTATTTAATTCCTTTTTATTGAACACATGCGACCTTAACCGACTGGCCGCTGCGTTTCTCATTTTCCTCCTTTCTTTTTTTTTAAATTCATTTATTTTATTGCTCCATAATTTAAGTATTGTGTGAAGCACAAATTCTCTAACTAACTTGGCATCCTCTGAGAAAATTCATTCTAAATATTTCAATTCAATCCGAAACCTGTTCCAACTACTCCCCATTTACACTACAAGATACCTCTTTCCGAGATTTGCCGACTTTGTTTTGCTTACAATTATCTTCATCCCGTACTCATACGACATTTAGGCAGGCAATTCCCTTATGTTTACTTCCCCCTACTTCCACTTTTCCTTTGCAAATTGGCCTGCTTGATGATTTCGTCCGTGAATATTATGAACAGAAGAGGATGGAGACAACAACCCTGACGAGCGCCCTCATTAACCTCGAAAGTCTTACTAATTTCACCATATGTTTTTACCGCAGCCCTGCTCCCTGAATAAATGCTTTTAATAGCGCTCCAATAAGCTTCTATTAATGCCGTACTCGCTAAGCATCGGTACCCGATCAAATGCCTTTTCTAAATCGATGATGCACAAATATAGATCAATATTCCTCTCAAAGAGCTTTTCTATAGCTTGCCTGAGACAGAAGATCTGATCCTGACAACATCTCAGAGGTCTGAAACCACTCTGAGCCTCGCCAAGAACCTCTTCCACTATAACCCTAGCCCGATCTACTAGAGCACTCGCATAAACCTTTCCTGTCACCTACGCTCAAAAGTGAAATCCCCCTGTATATGCCACAAACTTTACGGTTGCCCTTCTTAAAGATCGGAGCAATAACACCGAAGCTCTACAGTCAATACCTGCGGATTTTCCTGCCTTCAGTTTAATGACCTTTCGTGACATTTCCTCTAATGTGATTTCCTCTTCACCCTCCGAGCTAGGACCTGCTTCCATATCAGGTTCCACAACCGGATTAACCGCATTAAGGCAAATAGGTCCTGAAAATAATCCCTCCAAGTTTCTAGGACTTCACCCTTATCTGTAATTAACTGGTCATTTTTACCCAGAATACTCCCGCAGCCCTTCGACCAGAAATTAGAACTAAAAAAAAATTGTGAAAATTGGAATACTTTCCTTTTCGACTGTTACCATAGAATTACTTTCTACTAATTAAAATAAATTGTTAATAACGTGGGCGGAAAATTGGTTGTCATTACCGTGCTCTTTGTTTTCACAAAAGCACTGTCCCAGGGCGCTAAAAACACGCAAACACATTTGTATGCGATTTCAATCAAATTCATTCCACATGCTTTACCAATGTTATTATCTAATAACGAACGTAAGTCATCCGTGTGTTTTTTTACCTTTCATTTCGCTGGAAAATAAAAAAATTTCCGATTTTCAAGAAAAACAATTTTCTGCTTCGGGCAATCGTAATTCTATTAATTCCTTTTAAGGTTTTAACTTTACAGCCAGAGTAAAATGCAAGTCATTTGGATCAATTTTTGTAGCCTGAGAATTTTTAGGTAATTTTAGAGACTAGCTCGTAAGCCTATAAACGCAGGGAGTCCTGAGGAGGTTTAAAAGGCATTATCCTTAAAACATTTGTACGATAAATACCGAACTGACTTTTTTGTTGAGAGGTGGATATGGCTAATCAAACAACAACAAGAAATAATTCGCGATCGCGATAGAATGATGAACAATGGACGATCACCTGTCTTTCTATTCTTCTATTCAAAAAGGCCTTGTCGCGTGACATTACATCGCCTCAAATTTCAGCCATGCCAAACTACGCGGACTGTTTATGGTCGTTGAAGAGCGATAGAAAAGTATCGTAAGCCAAGAAAATGCAAAAAATATTCGACTTCATCGACAATCGTAAATTCGTCAGAACTGTCATTCGGAGAACAGAAGAAACGATACAATGCTACAATTGCAAAAGAATCTAGTGCCTAACAAATTATGGAGTTTTCTCAACATGACCACAGGGGAGGAAAGATCAAAATATTTCCTAACGCAACGAAGCAAATGCAGAATGCAAAGAGAACATTTAGACAGAATATTTTGCAATTTATAGAGCGATGTGTAAATGTTTTACAAGTAACTTTTCGTGACTCTATTAGCTAAAAAAATGAATAGAGAAAAATAGAGTTCATCATGAAAAACAGCTAAAATATCAGGTTGAAAATTCAGTGACAAAGAAAATTTCTAGTTCAAGTTTAGCTCATTTTCTTGATATATTTAAATAGATGGAATATTTGCTAAAGATTTAAGACTTTCATCCAATCGAAATATGTTTATGAAATGATTTATGCAAACTGTATGAGGTTTCAACAGTTTGTATATTTTCATAAATTGTGTTTCATAAATTGAAATTCAATATCAATTGGTTGGAAAATGAAAAATAGTTGACCACATATCCATTATGTGGACTTTAATCAATTAGATACAGTTCAGCGGACATACGCAAATCAAAATATGATTGAGATGTCAAAGCTTAGGCATGTCTGTAAACTGTTAATATATAAAAGGTTGTTCGATTTAATTATCAACACGTTCACCATCTAGCACGTCCCTTTTTACTTCATACCACACCCATATTATGTCTTGAATTTCAGAAATTTTTATCTTCTGAATGGAATGAGCACTCTCTGCATAGTATACACTTCATAGTATGTTACATGGTATGGTAGAAAATCTTCTGTCAACCTTTGAAAACTAGAAATTTTTTTATCGAAAAATCCTTAAATTTGAAGAAATTCCTATGCAAACTAAAAAAAAATCCTTATAAACCCGATAAAGTCTTTCAAATTTGCTTTCTAAATTTCTTCTTAAAAATATATTGTCAAAAAAGTAGCAAATATTCGCGGTTCGATAGCGGGGATACACTAAGTCTGGATCGCTTTGTTCCCTAGTATATGAGAAAAAGAGAAATTTTTAATCTCGAGTGTAGAAGGTGGTAGATTTAAATAATCATGGACGTTTATTTCATATACTGGTGTAAGGCAAGCACAATTACACTGCCACAAGCAACTTGCCACAAGCTATGCGTATTAAACTTCTCAGCCAAATGATTGTGACCGAAATTCCCGAAATTTCAAATAAAGATCACATGTGTATAGTTTTTCGCAAATTAGACCGATTCCAGAGAGAGAATTTCGAAGAGTTTCCGAAATTTTCCATCATTTTACCGTTCAGAAACAACAAGAGAAAAACAATGGCGCCGTACATTCGATTATATTCGCTCTCTTCATTTGAACATTTCCGAATACTCTCAAATGAATCGATCAATTGAATAGTCTTCCGTTTTGCCTCCATTTACATGACAGTTCACACAAAACCAATGGAAAACTGTCAATTGTAATGTAAACGGTGTGCTAAACGGACGACTGTGCGGGCACCTCAAACGCTTTTGATCATCTCTATATACGAAAGAACAATTAATAAATTTATAATTTTCACGTTCTTCTACTTTTCTCTCTTAGATATTTTGCTATTGTTATGACAAAACAGCTGAAAGTGATGAAATGTGTAGCAAGTGCAAATTATAAATTTCTTCATTGTAGTTTACTATAAGGTTGACAGGAAGCAATAAAGCCACAGTGTCAAAATAGGTTATCTAAAGGCTCTAAAGCACGGTTGACAGTTCCCAATAGTAACACAAATCCGATTAACTCCTTTTTAATGCACTTCTTCGTATGTTGGGTTGATACTATGAGTTTTTTTATTCCATTTACGACGCACTTTTCAAAACGCATCCAAAATTTTCGTCAATTTCTGACATCTTTAAAATTTGTGTGTTTGTATGTGTGTCTGCCCTAATTTACATAAGAAACTTAGTGCCAAAGAGACAAAAAACTTTGTGTGGACTTTTCTATAGATTTTCATTTCTCTCTTTCGCATTAAGTTTCTTATGCAAATTACGACAGAGTGTGTGTTTTGAATTACAATAACATTTCCGAATGCATTCATACTTCAAAGAGTGTCATATACGTGCTTCAAATACTGTAGCTTCGTTAACCACGAAAAGCACATTTTATTTTTAACTTCGTGTTTCCTTTGTTTTTATCAGGGAAATGCCAAAAGCATTTGTGTTTTATGCTAAAGAAACCGTAACAGGTAAGTAAATACTCTGATTGCATAATGAACAATTTCATTGGTTGTATTATAAACATAGAGACGAAAAAAAACTTTGCATTAAATTGAGAAAATCAAAAAATATTTACCTAAAGCAGCTAAAATACCAGCAGCCCAAAATACCTCACCACATAGTGCAGGAAGGAACAGCAATCCGCCCATTCGTTCACCAAATGAATCTTGCAATGGATCCAACATAGTGATATATCCTTGTCGTCTCATTGGATTTGCAAAAAAAATTCCACCTTTTGGTTTTGAAATTAGATTTATTGTGAACTAAATTTATGTTCTATTTGTTGAAAAAAAATTGAAAACTACAAACCGAAAACTAAACTGAGAGCGTATCCAAATGGTGCCTGACACCATACCAATCCGGATGTGTAGATCGCTTCTGCGGTACCGTTGATATAACCTCCACCAACCCATGTTGCTGAAAAACATTTTTTGAATGAAAAGTTTGTTCAGTTTTTTTTTTCAATTTCATTTCTATGAAAAGCTGAGGCTTTACATTCATGTGGAAATTTATTTATTTCATTTTCAACAAAAATAGTAATTTGTATAGCAGGAAAAGGAAATTTAAAAGCTCAAATCAGTTTTCAGCTTGTGCCGAACAAACGTTATATGCATGCAACCGCCAAAGAGATACAAGCTAGAATTCTGTTATACAAGCTAGACTTCTGTTTTCATGAAGGAAGAAATGTGTGAGTGCTTACTTCTATCGTATTTGATTTTCAAATTGTCCTCGCTCGGTAAAAACACTTTCAAAATTTTATGCTCTACCCTGTAAAAAGTTTATTCCATTTCGATAGCTCCAGTCGTTCCGAATCGATAATCAAAAGTAAATGACATTTTTTGTGTGAATTCGAAATTAGAATTGAATTTGCGGCAGGGTAAATTTTGCAAGGAGTGAGTAAATACAAGAGAAATCATTGATGATTTGAAAGCGGAATAAGCTTAAGAGAGCGTGTGAAGAAAGGTAAAACCTTGTCAATTAAGGCAGCCTGGTGCTGAACTTCTGACTACGCCTAACTGGAAGAACATATGAGGTTATTTAGTTAGTATCACCATCGAAGTCGGCACCAGGCTGCCTACTTGAGTCCTAAAGCTGGGAATAAATAAGGCAGCCTGGTGCTGAACATAGTGCTTACTAATGTAGAGGCAGGAGTGAGTTCTATACGTCACATAAGTTTCAATTCGGCACCAGGCTGCTGCTGCCCTCTGCATTCAAAGTGTCATAGCTCAAGGACGCAGCCTGGTGCCGAGTTTAAACTTATATGACGTCCCGATCAGACATTCCGTTCTGAATACATTCAATTCCTTAAGAAGAAGTTAATTTTACATTGTTGGTGCGTTCTGTTTCGTTCCTCATATGTGCAGAACGTTTTTGATGGTGATAGATCTAACTGCCGCCTACTCAGGCTCAGCACCAGACTGCCTTCTTTATTCGCAGATTATGGGCTCAAGTACGCCGCCAGGTGTCAAATTATAAACTAATACGATGTAATGTACTTGCTATTACTTGCTACTATAAAAAAAAGTCCGTCCGTCCGTCAACACTATAACTCGAGTAAAACTCAACCGATTTTCAAAAACTTTTTTTCCCTGAAAGGTAATCGAAATATCTTTTATGGGATTGAATCTGGACACTGTCGGCCCAAGGGCCACCAAGCTAGGGCCGTTTAAGTGATTCTTGGTATTTTGTAATTAACTCGAGTAAATATTTTCTGATTTTCAAATTTTTTTTTCTTTGAAAGACCTGGGCATAGCCGACAATTTATGGAAGAAACTTTTCTGACTTTGAGTCTCTGCTAGGGATCTATGTGTTTTTTGTCCATAACTCGGGCAAATCTTTTCCGATTTTCATACTTTTTTTTTACTTTTTTGAATTTGAGTCCTTGAACTAAGTGGGGCACTAAAAACGAGTCTGTGTGTTTCTTGCACATAACTCGAGTAAATTTTTTCCGATTTTCAAAATTTTTTCTTGTTTGAAAGATCATGCCTAGAGACAGTTTATAAGAGAAACTTTTGCCTGTGCTTAGGGCTCAAGTGGGCCATGTCGGTCCTAAGGTCGACCCTAACCAAAAAGAATTTTTTTTTGCTATGTTGCAGAGCAAATTGAGGAAAACATTTTTCGCTATGAAATTGTGTGTCCAAGGCCTCTACTTAGGGCCCTAGGTCGGTACTAAAGTCGATCCTAGCCCAAAAAATGGTTTTTTCTATGTTGCAGAGAAAATTGAGTAGAACATTTTTCTATAGTTGGGGGTCAATTTTGTGCTTTTGGAAAGGTTTTTGTACACCGTTTCTTCGGACGGGTTTTTCAATATTGCCCTATCGGCAATTTCCAATACAACTTAATGTGGACGTAATTTCAAACACTTATGAATTAAGGCAATATTTATTTAGATACGTTCGAGTCTTTTCGTAACATCAACTCTATTTGCCGCATCTTTTCTGATACGTACGGACGGGTCCCTTCAAAAGTTACTCTGGAAAAATATCGTTTTTATCGGACGCGCTCTTAGAGAACCAATTAAAAAATTCAGCGCAGTTTTCGCGACGAAGTGCCAGTATTAGGCACTTAAAATTATCGATATTATCAATCGAAAGAAATCGATTAATCAAATCATTATCGATAATTTGATAATTATCAAAATTTCGATAATTGTCGAAATTTTGATGAATTTATCAATTATCGATATTGTTTTGATTATTTTCAATAAAAAATTGTATCGATAATACATAATTATCAATAATCAAAATTACTATCGCCCATGCCTACACAGCATGCTGATAATGGGAATATTTCTCAAATTTTATTAAAATCTAGATAATTAGTTCGTCCACCCCTACGCCAAAAAAATGTTCGTAATTTTCAAAGCTAAATTGCATCTAACTTCATTCATTCTATTTAGTATGATTGGCTCTCATCAAAATTTCACAATATTCCGCATTTGTTACACAAAGTATATGAAAATTTCATACAAAAAACACTCTACGACTGTAATTAAATTGACTGAAATAAATTTAACGTGGGAAATATAGCTATTAACAAAATTAAATTGACTTGATGATTTGATTATCTAATAAATATTTACTACCATTATAGACTCTTACCTGTCATTGTAAATATGCCAACAAACAAGCCGATCGATCGACCAGCCAACATAACTTCTTCTTCAGAGTCATTTCCTGCTTCTTTCTTTCGTCCAGCCCAAATTCCCACGCCCAAAATGAGCAAATAGAATAATACGATGCTCACAACGCCGGCTATATTAAACATTTTTTTTTTGTTTTCCTTACGAATCTGAAATTTAATGAAATGATAAAGTTTAGTATTATGAATTACCATTGAATTAAACGTTGGGTAAATCTAAAACATAATGAAGGTTTCTTTTCAGAAATAAGAAGATTCAAAGCTTGTGTTATGAATCGACTCATTTATTTGAAAAATTGAGCAAAAAGATGTTTATGGCCGTTGTTAATTCTTATTCTTGGTTTCATATGAATTAATGCAAAGGTCATACATAATAAAGTGTGCGTATCCCATTGTATTTTGGGAACAAGCGTGAAATAGCGGGTGAAAACATTAAAGCGAGACGTATTCCACTGAGATTTACTGTTCAATTTATATAAGAAAATACTTATCTTCCGAAACGACTTCCGGTGTGATTTGTGTTAAAGAAAAACAAGCTATGATCACCGGATTTCCTAAAATGTCCATGAAACTTTATTAACGTTTTCTTTTCATAGGCGCTTAGTACAAGGAAATAGTTTTTTTATATATATGCTACAAATATATTGCACCCACTTGCGTACAACTCCTTGTGCAACAGAGGCATCAAAAGAATTTATGACACTCAGTTGCATATTGGGCTTTTCAATAAAATAGATGAAAAGTCAATTTTCAAATAAAATGGATTACACATCCGCTGTTGTGACTTTAAGCGATCCATTCGTTTTTGCTAAATTCTATGCTACCCGTAAAAAGAGTTAAATGAATAATGGTTGGTATACGCACCATAATTATAAATGTAGCATTAATTAACGACGACCTTTTGTCATATATTCTTCCTGGCTCACAGTGTTTAAGTATTTAAGGGAAAATAATTAGTCAAGATAAAACATTTGATTTTATTGGTTGTTCATGACGATGAAATAGTTAGGATAAGAGCTATATAGACCGTAATGTTCAAACATGATTGTAAAATGAGCTTTTTATGGTTTCAAATTGAAAGTACGAATATAGTTATTACATAGATGTAGCTTTTGACTCAAATTAACAAGAATAATTCACCAGCGAGGAGAGAAAATATTTTTACATCTTAGGATTAGGATAAGTGGGTGAGCCAACAAGGTTGACTCAGCACTTACGACTCCAATGAGCCTGTTGTGCACCTCATGATTAATTTGTTCCTTCCTCTACCATTTAGGTATTTAAGAATGTGATTTGGGTGGATGCTCCATATGGAGCAATGGAGCTGTATTTTATTGTGCAATTTCCTAGGAACTTTTTCCTGGTGCTCATATTAACTGGGCACACACTGAAAAAATGTTCAGCGGCTTCTACATCTCCGCAATTATCACAATTCGGGGTATTTTAATAACGTGTCATCACGTATCGTATGAAATTTTGCACGCTTCAGTTTTCCCAAGAAAAGAAACATTTTACTTTTACATTGCTTTGATGAAAAGTTTCAGTTTCTCTTTTAGGAAAAACACTACGCAAATGAAAACAATGAAAGCAACTAAGGTGACGCTAGAACCTTTTTATAACATACAAGCTCGGAGGAAAAATCCACACCAGTCCCATGCCAATGCACCCCCTCAGGGCACCCCAGTAAAACGCATTTTCTACTCAAAAAAATTTCGCCTGCGACGACGGTTTACAATGATTCTTAATATTCAGTAGTTGGATCATTTCTAAATTTATTTTTGTTTCGGGATGCCTGACATTTACAGCGATCCGGAATAGTCCCTCGATTTTTTGATGGAAGAACTCTTTATTAAAATACAATCTTCTATTGTCACAAACTTAATTTCGTGTTTTTTTAAATTTATTTCAAAGCGAAAAAAACGATCTTTTCTACAAAGCCCAAAATTAGCTCACCTACTATTTCTCACTCAGCAAAAAATTTTTACTCGCTGCGCTCGCGATTCCCTTATCTTATACTCAAAGTATTGCGATTTGAAAAAAAACCTCGTCTGGAGGCGCTTGACGCTATTTTTAGTGTGTTTTTCTCTTATGGCATAAACCATTGCATCTTTTTCAGTCACACACACCAATCATAATGAAATGAGACAAAAACTATTGTTGTCCACGCTTCAATACAGTCATCAGGTAAAATACATTCGTGTGAGTGATGCGACAATATGCAATAATAATAATAGAGAGAAAGAGAAAGAAAATTGTCTGTTAATGTGTTATGAGCCTTATGGAAAATTAATTGCCTCCAGCATAGATCGTTTTTATATATTCCATACAAAAAGTGAAAAATGCGTTATGTGCAAACGCTCTACCGTGCAAAATGTTTAGATATTGGAACCCTTTTGTACGGTAAAGTTGAAGATTGAACAATTTTAGAAACTTCTTTCATACAACAGAAGCCTCGTATGTGCTTGGTTTAGCAAGAAAACAACATTTGCACACAACCTACCAGTGGAATTGCCCTTTTATTCAATAAAATTTTTCTCGCTCCCTACGCTTTCATTTCATTTTTCTAGCATGGAAGGAAATCATAAAGAAATTCTCGTCAACGTGACTGACCATATTTCACTTCTACTTTACCAGATTTTTACAAGGCGAACAAAATAGAAATAAACACGAAAAACTGGGCCCCCTTATTAGGAATTTAGGGCTCCTTCAATGAAAAAATTAGGCACCCACGCCGAAAATCCCTCCAGTTCGAAATCCTTACAGAATGATTACGTGATTGTCTCGATGATTTCATTGTTTGAACAGTTTTGGTAAGCATTGAATTTATTTAAATTTGGTTAACTTTTGTTTGAATGTTACGTGAATGGGAAATTAAATTCTAAATCCAAATTCTTATCTTAGAAAGCTATGTACATACCCAAAGTTTCTCTGAGGTAACGCTGTTTTCACGAAACAATCACTGGATTATTAAAAGTTGAGACGTTTCATTGAAGGAGGCTTAGCAAGCTCATTGGACCACGAAAAAGCAAAAAACTTTTTTAAATTTTATTTTTATGTTTTTACAACGAAGGTATTTTGTTGTTTTAATCATTCTTGTTGGAAAACTCATTCCTTCATCGAAGGCGTTATCCAATTTAGCAAATTGAATATATTATACTCAAGTATATTTCTTTTTTATATTTTACAGTAAAAATTCTGTGCAACCTTTAATAACAACAAGTTAACAGAACATTGTGTACTTTTCGTTTGATACGTTTTCAATTATGTGAACGATATTTAATGTTGGGAAAACTTTCGATGTACGAAAAAGAAAATTTCTTTACTTTACTAGGGAGGTAATGAGGCCATTCCACTTGTACATAAAATAATAGTAGATTACAGTGGGGGTGCGGAAGTAAGTCATTACATGAGGGATCAATTTTGTGAAATGAGCCAAACTCAGGAGGTTTTTAAGCAAAAAGCTTTGAAAACTGTTTTTAAAGCGAGTTTCTTAAAAATACACGAATGAGTTTGCGAGTGTCACGAAATTATCCAGAATGGATGACTTATTAAGCATCTCCCACTGCATGCTGTTTTACTCTGTGTCCCAACCGAAAACGCGTCATTACATGCAGATATATATGTAATGAGAAGTTTCCGGTGGGGTCTACATGTAATGAGTAGCATGTAATGAATGACATGTAATGAATAATTTCCGTGGGGTGCACATATACATGTAATGACAAGTTTTCGGTGGGACAACGAGTAAAATAGCATACTACACTCGTGAAATAATTAAATATCTCGTATCATTCGTATCCAGAGTGATACAAGATATCAAATTACTTTCCCTCCTGCAATAGTAATCTACTATTTTCGAACTGGAACCAAAGAGCAACGATTTTAAAAACCCTTGAAAGGCCTGTAAATTAAACATCTAATTGGGTGTATTCTCGTTAATTCGTATCTTGAATTTTACACTAAAAACCCAAATATGAATTAACGAGAAGCTTTTCTTTTATTTCGCCAAAATATTAAAAAATAATTCGAATTTTACAGTACAACACCACCGTAGAAGGGGGGGGGGGTAAACCAGAGGTATATGAATGTACCCGTGAAGGGACTACCTAAACTAAAATTAAAATTTGGGTGGAGATGTGAACAGTTCACGATTTCCGATTTTCATCCTTATTTCTTATTCCAAAAAATTATATTTTCATGCCCTGCAGTAAACTGAAAACATGAGGGTAAGGGTATAATATTTATATAAATATGTAAATATTCAATAAATATTTAAATTGCGAAAGTTGACGCAAATTTGTTCTCGGTTTAGAAACAATAATCTACTAAGAAAACAGTTCTTAACAAAGTTCATTGTTGTAAGCGATATTGATGCACCAACATAAAACTATGTCATCCTTGTTATCAAAGAGCTCACAAAGCTTTCTTTCTCTCGAGGGACTACAGAACTACGGAGAAGAACTCCTAGCCTTCATCTTTTTACACAAGATATGGTTACATACATTATTATGTGGAACGTAAGTTGATGTATCAAGCATACGAAGAATACAATAATTTTCTAAGCTCTAAAGAAAAATTCTACATGCTGATCTTAAAACATTATTATTATACGTTTACTACAAACAAATTTAATGTAACCTGCGGCTCAACCGATCACTCTAAACTTTTTTTTCCCTGAAAGATACATGCCTCCCATGCTTCAAGTTCAAAAATGAGCAAAATCCGAGGGGTGACGCACTTCATTTATTCCATTTATTCTTTTATTCCATTTATTCCCAAAATTTTTTTTTGTTTTTGCGAAATATCTGAACCAAACACATCACAAGTTAGACAAATAAGTTCAAAAAAGGTTTGCACAAATTATAAAGCATTTAAACCATCTTGAGATTAAATTTTATTTTTTTTTTTAAAAATTATCATTTATTCCCATTTATTCCATAAACCGCAGAAGTGCGTCACCCCTCGGCAAAATCGATCAAGTGTTTCCGGAGATATGGTCGAGAAAGTGACCAAAAACATGGTTTTTCGATGGTCGACGAAGCTTTTTCGCAAATATCTCAGCAAGTGTAGCACGGACATTGCTCATGTTAAAGTCAAATGAAAGGATTTGATGTCAGAATATTGGGAAAATTGAGTTTCTTGGCGATATACGAAAACCGTTTTTAGTGTTTATTTAATGCAATGCACTGTTAAAGGCAAAGTTGTAGAGAATGAAATTTTAGGGTACACGTGTTTCAGGGTTTTGGGTAAAAATGCCTCAATCCTGGGATATGACCACTTCTAGAATTGAGAGGGATAATTCATATCTCTAGAACTATAGGAGTTAAAAAGTTGCTTCCAAAGGCAAATTTGTAAAGAATACAATTTTAGTGAACACGTTTCTCAAGATTTTGGGTACAATTGCCCCAATCCTGAGATATAACCACTTCTAGAATTGGGAGGGATGATCCATATCTGTAGAACTGTAATAGGAACAAAGTTGCTTCCAAAGGCAAAGCTGTAGAGCATAACATTTTAGCGAACACGTGTCTCAGGGTTTGGGGTAAAAATGCCACAATCCTGTGATATGACCACTTCTAGAATTGGGAGAGATGACCCATATCTCCAGAACTTTAAGAGGTAGAAGGTTACTTCCAAAGACAAAGTTGTATAGAACAAAATTTTAGAGAACACGTGTTTCAGTGTTGTACGGGAAAATGGCTATAATGGATATAACCATTTCTAGATTTGAATGGTCTGAGATGTACTTCGGTAGGGCCTTGGGTAATTTCTATGGATTTTTGAAATTCTTATAGTTGTAAAAGAACATAAAAAGTTGGATTGTTTGCTTATTACTATATTAAGATACGTTCGAATCTTTTTGCAAGATTTATTCTATTTGCCACATCTATTCTGTTTGTCACATCTATTCTGATACGTATGGGTCTTTGGTTATGTTTTTTTAATAAATTTTAATAAATTTTATGGCCAGCTAGTTTTTTCGTTACATTTTAATTTTGTCGCAAGTAGCTGAAGTTACGATGTGTCATATTTCTAAACGGCATGTAATTAGCCGATCGCTATTAACATTTTGAATAAGGAAAATAAGAATTGAACGCTAAAAATAAAGAAATGATCGCTAAAAATTTAAAAAGTGGACGCTATCTCCGCTTTTCAATTCTGTAGCGGTTAGTTCTTTATTTTTATGGCCCTTCATTTTTAGAATTATCGGTTTAAATACTTCTCTTTCCTAAACTACTGCCTAGTAAACATATTATGAACCTAGCCAAAAATTTCTTTAGTAGATCTTTATGAATGAATAAACGAAATGAAATATTTCCGTGACCCATTGACCTCGTTTTAATTTAACAGATATGAAACTGCTATGTAGATCGAGTGATAAGCGGAGTGTTTTATTATTTTCCGCTAATGATATTTTCGGTAATTTTCCCCGTCCCACAATACGCCAACAATTTATAATCCGCAGAAGGCGCGCTAAGCTCACCGAATACCGAGGGGTTATCCACTTCATTTTTTTTGGTACAGGCTGATGAAGTTTTTGGAATTAAAATGGAATTTCTGGAATTATTGGAAATTTTGAAATTTCGATGCAATTTTTGGAGATTTTGGAATTTCCGGTATTTCGATGAAATTTTTTGAATTTCGATGGAATTTCCGAACTTCTGTAGAATTTTTGAAATTTCTTTAATTTTTGGAATTTTCAGAACTTCTGAATTTCGGAAATTTTTGGAATTTTGGAATTTCGATGGAATTTTTTTATGGATTTGGATTTTTTGGTACAAATTTTTGACCAGTGGATAACCACTCGCCGAATACAAAACATGGCGCTTTTTTCTTGAATGTTAATTATCAAAAACTGTGGTTAGCACCTACTAAATCGTTGACTGAATGTGTTCACTAATTAGCAAAGTGGGGTGCGTGTCCAATATTACAGGTCATTTGATGAATGCAGTTTTATAGCATGCTTTGCTTGCAATGTTTAAGTTTTTCCTTCTAATCAATTTTGCTATTTTATCGAATTTAGTGCACTCAGTCTTAGCCCATAATAAAACCTTAATGATCAAACTTGTTTTTCAGCTCAATGCATGAACAGAGTCCAATTTCGTAAATATAAACTAAAAATAGAAATTGAAGAAATCGATTTTTTACATTTACGTTTTTGTGTCATGTCTTTTCGTCGTTTTAAGTCTTGGTAATTGTTGTTGTTACTTTTTTCGAAGATCTACATCGATGTGTACCTTTATGATTATATCGAACTTGAAAAATAGCTCGTATTACCACCCTTATATTGAATAAAGAAAGTATAATCTTTCGTAATAATTTATTAGTACACGATATTCAAGTTTCATACAAAAACTTCCCGCAGCAAGAGGGGCCGAATAATAGTGTACGATAATGTCACGATTTATATTATAATTTTTGTTAAGTAAATTAGATATTTCACGTTTGGAAAGAATAGAAAGCTATGAAGGTCAATGCCAATGAACACTTTTTTTTATTTGGAGGATTCTGCTGTAGTCACCGTTGTTTCCAAAAAGCCCTTTGGGAAAAGCATGAAAGGGCCATATTTTACTTTCCTTTCGACATATTTTATGGATTTCATGTTAACTAGAATTCGTTGTTCTTTCGTTTTATGATTGCAAACAGTTTACACGCGTGCGGACCGAAAATCGTTCATTTCATCGATTTTCATAAATTTTCCAATTTTCATGACACTTGAATAATTTTCATTCGAAAACATATCATCATCATATCATAGTCATCCTCTTCATTTGAATAGCAGAGGAACAGTTCGTAATGGAAAAAATGCTTTTTCGGAAATTTGGAATTTTTTCTAATTTTCATTTGATTATAGAATTACATTTTTTTGAAAATTTATGCTTCGTTTAGCCTGCAGTCGTCGTTCTCTCATAATCATGCATGGAATGGCCCATACATAAGAAAGTGAAAATTTTTAAAATTTCATGTTTTCCAAGAAAATCAATGTTTCAGGTAATTCGAAGTTTTTATAAAAAATTTAATTTTCAAGAAAATCAAAGTTTTTGATAAAAAAAAATCTAGGAAAATTCAGGTAATATAAGAGAAAATCTAAATTTACGAAAAAAATTGAAATTTTCCATAATATTTGAACTAAATGAAACTGCGTATCGAAAGCCAAAAGTCACATCACCAAATTCGAATTTATTCATCGTGTATAAAACTCATACAACTCAAAATGTTATGCCCTATTAATTAATCTTAAGTCTCCCACAAAGAAAGACTCCGTTTTCTACTCTTTGACGGAGCATTAAAACTTTGCGATTCGTGTGAAAAAGAGCCTTGTGTATGCCTACGTATTTCTGCTATGCGATTCGCAATTGCGTAAAGTCATAAAGTACTCCTGACTATTCGTTAATAGCATTTTTCAACTCAATCGGGAAATAACGATTAACATTAATATTTTCAGTTACTGACACCAAGGCTGCTTTACATTATTTTCACACATTCGATCCATCTCTTCTGTTACATATATCACTGGGTAGTTAACGTATGATTGCATGTGGTCAGGTGCATAACGACCTGGCAACATGTGAGAGGTGTGTAACTACCTAGCGCTTTTTTCTATCAAGTGCAATAATGAACGTTTCGATGAATATAGTGTTCATTTTGTTATTAAAGTGACTTTCCTTTGGTTATTCCGACCTACCTACCTAACTGCCTTTTCTCGGGAGAGGTTTTATTTTTAGACGTTTACCACGACGTGTGTAACCACCCCAATTTTGGTCCTTAGATGATGAATCAGCAATAAAAAAAATGTCCGTCCGTCAACACGATATTTAAATCAACACGATAACTCGAACAAAGCTCAATCGATTTTCAAAAACTTTTTTTCCCTGAAATGTAATCGAAAAATCTTTAATGGGATTGAATCTGGGTACTGTCGGCCCGCCGAGCTAGGGCGTGGTTTTTGGTCTTTTATACATAACTCGAGCTGATTTTCATAAATTTTCTTTTGTTTGAGAGGTCTGGGCATAACCAAATCAAATTTATTCAACTAAATATGCATAAGGCGATTTACCTTGTTTCGCAAATTATCAGCAGTTCAGTTGTAAAGTATCATACAATTAGGAAAAAAATAAAAATAAAAACTACAAATTAAAGATAAAGACTCTTCCTTGGAGAAAAATCTAGCAGGAAAGGGAGAGATCTATTATAAAAGTTACATCTAAAATTAAATCATTTTAAATTAAATTCACAAAACGCTTCATACGGACGAAAATCTTCACGGTTCTTAACTCGTGAAAACCCACAGATCATACATCACCGAATCACCTAAGCCCACAGTAGAATACGGTGAGCTGTCCATTAAACTCACCATGCGTAGGAGCGCGACGAAACTGAACAGGAAGAGAATTATACTCGTGAATTCCTTTAAATAGAAGTGAATTGTGTGTTAGCAACTGTGGTCTTCGCCGGTATAACCGTTAATGCCCGCTTCGACCGAAAATTTACGAAAGAAACTTTTTTGATTTTGAACACTTGGACTTAACTAGGGCACTAAAAACGAGTCTCTGCTAGGGCCCTAAATGTTTTTTGTACATAACTCGAGTAAGCCTCTTCCCATTTCCAAAAAAATTTAAAATCGAAAGGTCTAGGAAAGTCTTACATTTATGGAAGAAAAATTTTTGATTTGATGCCCTTGGACTCAGCCAAGACCGTAAAACTGAGTTTCTACTAGGACCCAACGTGTTCGCTTGCATAAGTTGGATAAATCCCAACCGATTTTGTTGTTTCCTTGTCTATTAAGAGGTAACCGAGTACCCAATTATATTCAAAAACAAATTTGGGCCCGGTGCCAGTGCATAAGGTTCAAGTGGGCCTCAGGTTGGTCCTAAGGTCGTCCCTAAACAAAAAAAAATTTTTTGCTATGTTGCAGAGCAAATTGAGGGAAAAATTTTCGTATATGGAAGTATGGTCGGTCCTAAGCTCGGCTCTTGACAAAAAAAAAATTTTTTTGCTGTGTTGTAGAGAAAATTGAGGAAAACATTTTTGTCAATGGAAGTATGTGCCATGGCCCTAAGTCGGCCCTAGAAAAAAAATGATTTTTTGCTATGTTGTAGAGAAAATTGGGGTGAACTTTTTGTCTATTTGGGGGTCAATTTTGTGCTTTCGGAAGGGTTTTTTACACCGTTGCTTCGGACGGGTTTTTCAATATTGCCCTCTCGACAATTTCCAATACAATTTAAAGTGAACATTACATACACTGAGGCAATATTTACCTAAATACGTTCGAGTCTTTTCATAACATTACCTCTGTTTGCCACATCTATTCTGATACGTATGGGTCCCTTGCATTTGTTTTTTTTTATAAAATTGCAAAAAGCTTTCAAGTTTATTAAACTCAACTAATCTTACAGTAAAAAACGATATTTTATAATAACGGAGAGCTTTTTTTCGTGGAGTATGGTCTGTGGGTAGACGAGAGCGGAGTGAGTGTTAATTGTTTTCAAACATTGCGAGCAGTGAGATATGGCTTCCTTTTCTACCAGAGTACTTCAAATTCAAGTGGTTAAAGCATCAATATTATTGCAGCCAGCGTAGATTAGCTATTTTTTTCTTATGATAAAGCAGGCCTCAGGCCTTTGCTATAGATTCTCAATTATTTACGACAACCTGACTTTTCCCTTTCAAAGGCTATTATGGTAATCACCGCCCGTGAAAGTCTTAAGTGTTTTTATTGGTTCACTTCACATGTCATTTTTATTTCTAAATTGTGGCAATTGTGTACAATATTTAACAAGCTACGAATACACACGAACACATTATACACTCTTAATTTCTTGGCTCTGGGCAATTCCATTGGTAGGCTATGTACAAACGTTGTTTTCTTGCTTGTGTTATATGAAAGAAGTTTCTACAAATGTTCAATCTTCAACTTCTTCATACAAAGGAATTCTAATATCTAAACATTTTACCCGTTAGAGCGTTTGCACGTAACGCATTTTTCAATTTTTGCATAGAATTGGCCCTCTACGGAAACTGGTTTGAGCGATAATTCATTTTTGAATGAGCGAAATAATTTAGTAATTCAAATAATCTAAATTCAGGGGATATTATCAGCACTTTTCCATAAGCTTAAACTCACTCCACATAGATACAATGGTAATTTATCGCTTTATAATTTTTGCTCGAATTAAACTTGATGATGTAGGGTTGATATAATTTAAACGTTTACAAAAATCTGTTCGAATGATAGATGGCGGGCGCACTCAAAATTACCTATCAACATAGTGTATCTATGCTCCACATTAAGGGTATAAATGTCCTGATCATTTTCTTAACGTGCTCAATGTGTTTATCGAAAGTCACGTTTTCGTCCAGGACCATGCCAAGGTATTTATAAGTTCGAACTTTCTTAATCTGTTCGTTGTCAACCATTAAGCTGAAGTCGGTTAAGTTGCTTGCCCGTCCAAAGGTTCAAAGCCACTTGTGTGGCAGAGTAGTGTCCCGTTGCATGCTTTTTTGCGACTCATCAGTTGAATTTGCAGCGTAGTAAAGGACGGTATCATAAACATACAAAAGAATTTTTCCGAGAAAGGGCAGTTGTAGGATATCGTTCATATAAATGATGAAATGTAATGGACCTATAATAAAACCCTGGGCAACGCCAACTAGAATTTTCATGAAAATGCTCGATTTGTCCCCAATTACAGCTGCTGTACGACGATTAGCTTAAAATAAGTTTTGAGGTACCATCAGACAGTCGTACGCGTTTTAATTTCCGTTCGAAGCGTATTGGGTCAACAGTATCGAACGCTCGTTTCAGATCAACGAAAATGCAGGCGACGGCGACGCGACGTACTTTTTCTCTTTTTTTGATGTCTTTTTGAAATTTAGCTTAATGAAATCTACCAGTTTATGCACGGCACCTATATAACTCGTCTGCTTTAAAAATCCGTATTGTTCACCAGAGAAAAAATTTATTTGATTCAGGTACTCAGTGAGCTGTTCGGATAGTAAAAATTCGAATATTTTTGATAAGATCGGTAGGACTGTCAAACCACGGAAATTGTCTATGTCGTTGTTTCCAGATTTGTGTAACAGCTTCAGACGACCTTTTAAAAGCTCATCCGGAAAAAATGATATACGAATCGCCAGGTTGATATCAGCGCAATAAATATGACAAACGAGGTTGCTTTGAGGAGGCTTATAGGCACGTTGTCAATGCTGGTCGTATGTTTGTTTGGAGCTTTGGCGATCGCTTGAGCGACATCGGTTGGGTTGACCTCTTTGAAATCCCAATTGTTATCTACATATTCTGGGTAAAGGTGATCAATGTCATTAATTTCGTAACCATGCATCGACACGATGGCTGAAGTAAGGTGAGCAGAAGTGATTGTCAATTAAATTGCACGAATATGTCGAGTCATCGGTGGGAATGCCATTGACTGTTATGGACTTGTTTTGCTTTGTGCGGTGTTGGTTAAAGACGATTTCCTTTTACAATCTAAAGCAATTCTATTGGCGTTATAAGCAGAGCGAAGCTCATAGGGAGTTAAATTATAAATTAATTTTGTTTGGTTGATTTTTTGCTTTGTAACGGATGTGTCTGCGAGATGAACCAATTTCCTCGCAGATGCATAACATAATTTTGCAACAAAATAACACAAGTTAACCAAAATTGTTTTGTGTTTCATAAATCTCTGGTATTTTAAGACACAGCCCAATTTCCAACAGTAAAGGAAAGTGAGTACAAACCGCATACTCTTTGTATAGGCGTAACTTCATCGCAATTTCAACAATTTTTTCCATGAGGTTTGAGACACTGCTGCTGCTGGAAAAACGATGACTATTTACAACTTTTTCATTATTTCAAAAGCTTTTGCATATCTTAAAAGTAAGCAACCAATATATTATCACCACACAAAAAGCATCACATTTCCTCGAGGCACTGTCATTGAAAAAGAAAATTAACGTGAACACTTAACTCATTGGATGAAAGAGAATCTGGGTTAAGAAACTCAAGTACCCTGTCATCTCTTAGATGTTAATTTTTAATTACATAATTAGTGGCGCCTTTGCAAATTCAAATTTATGTTGTTATTTCATTAATGGCTTGTTGTGGTGGGAAATGTCAGTGGCCATAATTAACATAAAAGAGTGAAGGCGTTTGTGTTATTTATGGATTTTTCTTATCGTTTTATCGAAATCTAAATCCGTTAACTTGCCACTTGGATGTATTCCCTATAAAACCAAAGTACTTTGCAAATTGTTAATTGAATTTAATATTTTACCTATTTTCATGTGACGTTTTCGCGTTTACCTGGAAAATAATTCCTTTTCTTACGGGAATTATCACACGCGATAAATTGTAAGCTATAAATGCTATTTGCAGACTTAACGGATGACAATTGGAAATTTGATATTTCCGCTTGACAAACGAAATTACTTTCTCAACAACTTTGAAGTTGATGGCTTTTATGCGAGATTATGTTGGCGTTGTTCATAAAGTGTTTTATCGCAGACTTCGAACGTTATTTTGCTATAGACATTTACATTCACCAGTCTCTACATTTCGAAACAAAAAATTTCCTAGAAATATAAACTGAACGGAAAATACGTTGCATGTCAAGTAATGATCATTACAGTAAGTCAACGTTTTTACTGTGTCAGTGGTAAATTGCCTAAATTGCACACAAACCTAGCTGCCCTACAATGCATAAAAAACCTAGCGAGGTTATCAGATGAGAGATTTTCATATATTTTCTCTCACAAAATCTCGTCGCTAAGTTTTTTATGCGTTGTACGGCAGCTAGTGCCATCTATGATGTACTAGGGGGAGAACTAGGAGGGCTTAGAATGCCTGTTCGCCCCTTCAACGTGTTTTACCGGCTGGCATTTTTTGGACCACATGCTTAACGTGAATTCCGAACCACGCCTAACGGTAGCTAGCATTTTACCATTAGGATTTCTTCTGGTGTTAATTATATCTCCGGCTAAAGTTAGACTCAGATATTTGTACATAGAATTCATCGAATATGGGTGACGTCATATTTGTCATTCTTCTATGTATGATTCGTTGCGGCACCAAATTCACAACGGATGGTAATAAACGACCGATAAAACAATTCAACTTTACCGATGAAAAATAATAAATGACCGATAATTATTTACCTATAAATTTTTAAACGTATATTCGAAGCATGATTAAAGCGCGAATATTTGGGGTAGTGTCCAAAACACCTGATAACATTTTGTAAAAGGAAAAATTCCCAAGGTATCGGTAAAAAGTTATCGATCATTTATTATTTTTTATCGGTAAAGTTGAATTATTTTATCGGTCGAATATAATATCCCATTCACAACTACCTAAATTATTAAGCCTGGGTGTGCCTAGGAACGTTACTTTCATGCTATACATTGTAGAAAAATCCTATGCAGAATTTGTCTCCACCAGGATTGAGCCCGGATATTCTCGGTGGAAAGCCAGAACGTTACCACTGAGCTAACCCGTTCCCCAATATACACTAGCACAACGAAAATACAAGCCAGAAAACAACAAAGTATGTAGAGCTTTGTGCACTAACACCCGTGCGTGCATTCATGCACGTGCATAACTTATATACTGAAACAATTTCATAGAATTCTCTATAGTTCCTAATCTTTAGGCCCGGGTCGTTACTCCCAATGACACATTAGTTAAGATGAACCGGCCCTTCGGAATGAAAATTGAAGCATAATAGTGTAAGTGAGTACCATAAGTATGAATGTGTAAGTGAAATTTTATTTAGCTAAATCCATCGGCATCGTCACCAGGGTATGAATTTCATCTCTTTCGCTCTTTCAATGTGATTTAAATTAACATGAGACAAAACACATGACATAGTAACGACAATGTATGGGTTACCGACGGAATTAGCCATTATATAGATATTATGTACACTGTGTTCAGTTTACTTTTCCTTCACTTAATTTTGCCCAAACGGCCGATCTATCTATCTAATATGCCATGTCACATTTATTTGAAGATCATGTATCTGTAAAACGAGGGGTTGATAAACACTGCCTCCAAAACTTAGCTCAAAACTTTTAAAATTGAGTTGAATCGTTTTTCGAATTTAATTTTCCCATAATTAATTTAAAATAATGACTTTTTAAACGTACAGTTGAAAAGTTGTCAAACTATTCAATAAATTTCACAAATTCGAGTTTTAAATATCGATTTGTACGAGGGGCAGATAAACTTAGAAAATCCTTTTAGACTCAAAAGCAATTGTTAGAAAAATCCTCAAAACCATCGAAAATCCTCAAAAAAAATCCTTTGAATTGCAAGAAAATCATAAGAAATCAAAGAAAATCCTTGAAAATCCAAGGAAACCTTTAAAAATCATGTAAGAATGCTAGAAAATACTCAGAAATTTACGAGAAAAATCCTTAAAACTCAAAGAAAACGATAGAAAATCGTTTGAAATAAAAAAAATCCTTTGAGGGTTTTCTTCAAGAAAATCCTTTGAGGGTTTTCTTTAAGAAAATTCTTTTGCACTCCAAATACACAATTATCTGCCCCTCCCTGCTTAGCAGCAGCATGAGTGAGTGGAAGATATTTTCGATTCTTGTTATTACTGAAAGTTCGAACATTCCCACCCAACCACTGCAACCAACCCTAACCAAGAAAGTTTTTGCACAATTCTGTTGGCTAAGTGTGCTAACTACGTACTCAGTAGAAGTCCCCCAGACATTGCGCCCTGAGTCCCGCTAAAGCGGGACAGTGACATAGGTAAGCATTGCTGTTTCCGGCACGTCTCCGCACCTCCTGCAGTTCGGGTCATCACTGAGTCCCATTTTGTTTCGATGATATCTCAGATTATTGTGACCCGTAAGCACTCCTACTATCCTTCTTAAGGATCTCTTGTCCAGGCTCAAAAGATATTTGGTAGTGTGCTCGTTGCAACCTGCCAAAAATTCCTTTGCCTGTCTGCTCGTATTTAGGTTTTCCCAAACACGCTAGGGCCTTTCTTTTGTTCTACGCCTTATCAGCGTCGATATTAGTCCCTCGTGTATTCCGATTACCGGTTCCGGGCCTATGAGCTCTTTCTCACTGCCTCTTCTCGCTAGTTCGTCTGCAATTTCGTTACCCGGGACATCTGAGTGGCCTGGGACCCAAACAAGCGATACTTCGTTGTTCTCTGCTAGGGATTCCAGAGCTACTCTAGCCCCGAGTACCGATTTCGCTGACAGCTTGCAACTTGAGAGCACTCCGATGGCCGACTTACTGTAAGAGGATATTGCTATTCTCTTATTGATAAGTCGTTTCTCTGTCAGTCGCTTGCAACCCTGTTTGATGGCAAAAGTCTCAGACTGAAACACTGTGGCAAGTTTTCCAAGGGGAATTGATGTGTTAAGTTCTAATTCCTCGCAATGAATACCTGCCCCGTTCCGTCTTCCGTCTTGGATCCAGAACTACGTACTCAGTTTCATAGTTCCAAAAAATTGATCTAAAATGCCCTGCAGTCCAACGAATGCGAAGATTTAGAGATATCACTTAAAATTAATGTCGAAGCAGAAAAACTCATTTATACTCCTACGGCCTACTCCCTCCTCCCCGTTTCACGTTTTCCACCTGGTGTGGACTCTAACCACAATGAGCGTAAATTACTCTGCTGTTTATAACTATTTGAGATATGTTATCGCACGGGTCTGGCGTAAACCCTGTGTTATTTAGTTGTTTTCTCTGTCCCCAACCCCTCAATCCATAAATTCACAACGAATAATAATTTAACAAATATTTGATTTGCGTCACCTCGTCTTCCCATAAAAATCGTTTACTCAAATATTTTTGATTTTGCGACGAGAGACTAGACACAAAACAAAACGTTGATTGAGCATTACACCGCAGACGATTCACGCATTTACATAAAATTAATGGTAAAAAAAATTCCATCGCATACAAAACATGTGCACCTCAAATGATGTAAACCATTCCCACCCCTTTTCGCGCATGTCTTCTTGAATAACAACGAGAGCTTTTTTCAACTTCAACGTTTATCACGATTTTGCTTAGCATTCATTTGCGCAAACTCCTGGCATTGGATAAACGAGCGTATCAATTCATAAATTCTTTTTTTAAACAAAAACCAATAAGTGGAGGAACTGACTTTACTTTCGAAAAAGAAAGCACCAAAACTGAAAAATTATAAATAAATTGGAGTAGAAACTGTTGGCAAAATGGATCAGAAAAAATCGATGAAAATTATAAGAAAATGAATTAACCAAAGAAATGCCCAACGGCCAATGGTTGAAAATCCGTTTGTGGAGCGAGGTTACATAAGAGCGATTATCGTATTTTTGGAATCGTAAAATTTTTTATGGATCGGGGAAATATTAGAAGCTGTAAACTTACCTAAATAAATTATTCAAAAACTAATTGTTTCCTCTTCGTCTAATAACTTTAGGTGTAGCACATCACAGACAAATTGCCATTTAGATAATACATCATTCATCAAACACAATAACTATTTCACGCACGTTAGACGTTTGGTTTAGGGGTTTCTTTTCTCTGGTATCTTTAAATAATTATTAACTTTATTGTAAATTAAACGGCTGTCAACACTTTTTTCGCAAAATCGTTTTAGAAAGTCAAAAAATAGTTTATTTTAGTGTGTATTTTACAACAAAATAGTGAACTTTTCTTTTAATTGGTTAATTCAATTGCGTTGAAAACAGCTATCGCCCCAACGTAAGGACGTCTTTTGAGACGGACTGTTTCTTGTTCTAAATCGTAGCCCGCACATGTGCCTTCAATGGGAAATGAGCTTGAATTTCAAGCATTACAAAATTTACAGATTATTTTTTCACTCACATAACGTTAAAAAAAACGAGAATAATTCCAAATTTAATTCAACCGACTTAAAACCCCAAACGTATCGATCTAGTGAATAACGGATTAAGACTTTGGTGTAACGCGAATTATATAAATAATTTTTTTTTACTCGAAGCGGTCTTGTAGCCGAGTAATTTTTGTGGTTGGAATTTTGTTGCTTTAAATGGACCAAACCGACCTGAAAGAAGGCGAAAATCTGACTGAAAAGTCGTATGCTATCGCTTGTTGGAAAAGGGGATATTGATCGTAAAAGTGGTGACGTCAACATTTGTAATGCTAAACCAATCGGCATGATTTCCACCCCCCTAAATCGTGTTTGTATTTTCGTTTACCAACTTCATATCACAATACATTCTTAGGGTGCTTTTTGTTACAAAAGAGAAATATTGAATGAAAAAGGGGAAGTTAAATGTTTCTATGACTTGGCGAAAACACGAAGTGGAGCTTTTTATTTTGTTTTTCTGTTATCTTACCACAACGAAGTGTATGTTGTTGTTATTTTTAAGTTTTATGACTTGCATTTATGATTGTACATACACCCGAGTAATGTTCGAGCTGAAATACGTTAATTTTCAAATATTTATGACAACACAGTTGTGTCTACGACACATTCAATGGTAACTCTAAAATTAATGTTATAATTCATGAGATTCGTTTGGATTTAATAAAAACATAATTTGCATTGGTTTTTTGTATGATCGATCGAATTAATAATGTTGATCTTGTTGAAGTTGTAGCACTGTACAACAAGCGTAGACATTTCGACGCCTTTTTAATTGTTTTATGATAATATTCTTTAAATGCCAGCAATTAACGGTTGTTCTTTTAATTTTTCATATCAATAAATTGCGTTTTACCTAAAGGAGTTGCTATAAAAATGATGTCATAATATAAGAGGGGTAGTTGCGTTGTAAAACTAATTCGTTGATTTTTACATGAAGACTCGGATTATTTAATCTGCTTTTGCCTTGAGTAGAGGTCGGCAAATTCAATAGAATAATGTTACGCTTCATGTGTGAACGGCTCAAATCACTCAAAGTTCTTACTATTTATTAGCTTAAAGACACTATAGGGACTTTAAGGAAATCATGAACTGTTCATATTCGAAAAATTTCCGTCAGTAATTTATAGTACTTGAGCATCAATCGATTATCCTATACTCTACAGTCTATAATTTTTGGGTTATGGATGAAGATGCAGATGCTTCTGCTTTTACCTTCGGCATTTTGAATATTTTTGGCCGTTTAGGTTGTTAATAGATTGAATAGAATTAATAGAATGAGTAAAAACGTCGTAAATAAAAAAAAAGGGCTATGAGGGTTATTGAACATTGGTTTACGTTTCAGCTAAAGAAATGTAACTTTGCAGTCGTACAACATTTTCTTCATTTCTCTTATATCTCTCGTTCTCTACTTATCAAATTTGAAATTCGTGATAGCGTGAAGAACGAGAGGCACAAGAGAAACGAAAAAAACGTTTGTACATACGACTGCAAAGCTAAATTTCTTTGGCTGTAGCTACAAAACTACTCGAAGCAAAATTTGTATGTTCTCGGAGTATTTGTTCTGATGTTCTGCAAAATATTCGCAGGAGCTTTTGAAAATATTACCAAAAATTGTCCAATTAGAACACGACTCTCCTGTAAATAAACATATATTACAATAAACTATCGTATCCCGAATAAAAATAAAAGTTTCAAAAGTCCAAAAAACGTAGTCTCACGTCTTAAAAGACATTGAATGATTTTTGGACCCGTACGAAGTACAAAGGTCCTATACGTTTACTACAAACAATTTTATTGTAACATGGGGTAGATCGAGGTGGGAGTGGGGGATGCATCTTTTATCGTCTAAATATGACGAATCAGCATTAAAAAAATGTCCGTCTGTCCGTCTGTCTGTCCGTCCGTCTCCACTTTTTTTTCCAAACGGCTCAACCGATCAGCGTAAACTTTTTTCCCTGAAAGGTACATGCCTCCCATGATTCAAGTTCGAAGATGAGCAAAATCGATGAAGTGGTTCTGGAGATATGGTCGATGAAGTGACCAAAAACATGGTTTTTCGAAGGTCGGTGAAGCTTTTTCGCAAATATCTCAGCAAGTATAGCACGGACATTCCTCATTTTGGTGTCAAATGAAAGCATTTGATGTCACAAAACTGGGAAAATTTTTTTGTGGAAATCGGTACAGGGGTCTGGGCACTGGGACCAATGGAATGGACGAAATTGAGATTCTTGGCCATGTACGAAAACAGTTTTTCGTTCGTCTATATTTCCTTAACTATGCAATATGGAGATTTACTGTCAAAGGCAAAGTTGTAGAGAATTAAATTTAAGCGAACAGGTGTTTCAGGGTTTTGAGGAAATATGGCCCAATCCTGGTATATGGCCACTTCCATAATTGGGCAGAATGACCCAGATCTCAAGATCTATAAGAGTTAGAAAGTTGGTTCAAAAGGCGAAGTTATAGAGAATTAAATTTAAGTGAACACGTGTTTCAGGGTTTTCGGGAGATATGGTCCAATCCTGGTATATGGCCACTTCCATAATTGAGCAAGATGACCCAGATCTCCAGAACTGTGAGAGTTAGAAAGTTGGTTCCAAAGGCAGAGTTGTAGAGAATGACATTTAAGCGAACACGCGTTTCAGGGTTTTGGGGAAATATGGCCCAATCCTGGTATATGGCCACTTCCATAATTGGGCAGAATGACCCAGATCTCCAGAACTATGAGAGGTAGAAAGGTGGTTCCAAAGGCGAAGTTATAGAGAATTAAATTTAAGCGAACACGTGTTTCAGGGTTTTCGGGAGATATGGTCCAATCCTGGTATATGGCCACTTCCATAATTGGGCAGGATGGCCCAGATCTCCAGAACTATGAGAGTTAGAAAGTTTGTTCCAAAGACAAAGTTGTAGAGAATAAAATTTGAGACAACACTTGTTTCTGGGTGTTAGGGAAAAACGATGTAGTCCTTGGATATAAGCTTTTCTAGATTTTCTAGAGACGTACTTCGGTAGGGCCTTTGACATTACCTTGGGTAATTTCTATGGATCTTTGAAATTCTTACAGTTATAAAAGAACAGAAAACGTTGGATTGTTTGCTTATTTGTATATTTGTATATTTGTATATTATATTTGTATATTTTGTATATTTAGTACGTTCGAGTCACTTTGCCACATCTATTCTGTTTGTCACATCTATTCTGATACGTACGGGTCTTTGGTTATGTTTTCAGTTAACGGTCACTGAATGAATTTTTGAATCAAAATTTGAATGTGATTATGATCATGATTATGATAACATCTTGAAACCAAATCTGAAATGAAAAATTTTTGCCACGACTGGGACCTGAACCCAGAACCTTCACCCTGCCGGGGTGGTGCTCTACTAACTGAGCTACCGTGGAATTTCTCACTTGAGATCTAATTTCGAACCGTTGTTTAACACTAACACATGTATTTGTAGCTAAAGCCGTGTGCTTTATGCCAGTAATATGTGCAATGCACAGATATTACTTGTTGCTAGCTTTTACGCGCGCTTTTTTGCCACCTACAAATCCTTGTGTCTTTTTCGTTCTACCGTAATTATGTGTCCATTATTTTTTTGTATATATGTACTGAATGTCGACATCAATTCGAGACACGAGAGGAAGTACTTGAGGCATAATTTGAGCTATGAAAATAACATTGTTGTCACTACTTGAGGCTCGGTGATAAGACACGATCAATTGTAGACAGACTTTATGTGCTACAGCGAAACCTCGATTACCAGTCAATGTAGAAAAAAACATATGAAGGGACCCGTACGTATCAGAATAGATGTGACAAACAGAGTTGATGTTACGAAAAGACTCGAACACATTTAAGTAAATATTGCCTTAACTCTTTAGTGTATGAAATTGCGACCACTTTAACTTGTATTGGAAATTGCAGATAGGGCAATATTGAAAAACCCGTCCGAAGAAACAGTGTAAAAGAACCTTCCCGAAAGGACAAAATTGATCTCCAACTAGACAAAAATGTTCGCCTCAATTTTCTCTACAACATAGCAAAAAACAATTTTTTTGTTAAGGGCCAACTTTAGGTCCGACCTCGGGCCATAAGGAAATGCCTCTGACAAATACTTCCATAGACAAAAATTTTTCCCTCAATCTGCTCTGCAATATGACAAAAAAATGTTTTTTTGGGGAGAGCCGACCTTAGCACCGACCAGAGACCTAGTTGAGTCCCAAATTTGTTTATGAATATAATTCCGTACACGGTTACCTCTCAAAAAGAAATAGAATCAACAAAATCGGTTAGGATTTGCCCGATTTATGTAAACAAAAACACGTTGGGCCTAGTTTCAGGGTCCTGGCTGAGTCGAAGGGCATCTTATCAAAAAACTTCCTTCCATAAAATGTGAGACATTCCTAGACCTTTCGATTAAATTTTTTTTTTTTTGAAAATCGCAAGAGATTTATACTCGAGTTATGTACAAAAAAAAATGTAGGGCCCTAGCAGAGACTCGTTTTTAGTGCCCTAGCTAAGCCCAAGGGCTCAAAATCAAAAAAGTTTCTTCTACAAATTGTCGGTTATGCCCAGATATTTCAAACAAAAAAGTTTTTGAAAATCGGAAAAGATTTACCCGAGTTATGTACAAGAGACCAAAAACCACTTAAACGGCTCTATCTCGGCGGCCCTTGGGCCGACAGTGCCCAGATTCCATTCCATTAAAGATTTTTCGATTACCTTTCAGGGAAAAAAAAGTTTTTGAAAATCGCTTGAGTTTTACTCAAGTTATCGCGGTGACGGACGGACGGACATTTTTTTTATTGCTGTTTCGCAATCTACTCCCCCGAGTCGTGGTAAACGCATAAGACCCCTTTTCGAAGAACTCCGTTCTTCGTACGGGTCTAAACAATGCTTTTGTCAAATAATCGAAGTCGCATACTTGCTAAATCTACAAAGTTAATCGGATTGAGTAACCGCCAGATGACACTACACTTTCTTTGAAACAAATACTGAACAAGGAAAGCTGGAAATATTTGTTATTTAATTGCATTTCTCGAAAACATCCCAGGAACAGATCACAATCTGCTCAATTTTATTGAATTGAAACCATTGAAACTGCTGAGAAATGCTTAACATAATTTTGTTGTCAGCAGGGTTCCTAATTATGCATAGCGTTATGTTACGAAAACGTTATAACGAAAATTAAAGTTACATAAAATAGCGCTCGTGTAACTTTTTACTAAATTTATAACGTCATAAAATTTCTCACTGCAATTAAAAGAATGACTTTTCATTTGGAACTTTATTTTTAGTGAATCGTCTAGACTGATAAGATTCGAACTCAGTTTTGTTACTCAAGCACGATATCATACGTTTAGGTGTTCAGGATACGTTATCATCATAAATACGTTCTCATGGCTTTAAATAAAATAAAAATTGATTGGGTTATACAGTCAGTTCACCTTGAAATACGTGGTTGAAGTGAGTGGAAAACAGAGTTGTGATTTAGCGTAAAGCTTTCGAATGAGAAAAATGGGATCTTATAAAATTTTACGTTGACTTTCTTGTTTCATGCAAAGAGAAGCGAAAGTTCTTTAAAGCGCTTCAAACTGAACAATAGATTTTTTAATCGAAGCAATGAATATTCACTTAGCTGCCCTACAACGCATAAAAAACCTAGCGACGTTATCAGATGAGAGATTTTCATATATTTTCTCTCACAAAATCTCGTCGCTAAATTTTTATGCGTTGTACGGCAGTTAGGTGAATCGGATTTTTTTGAGTGCTATCCTGCGGTACAACGCATAAAAAACTTAGCTACGAGATTTTGCGAGAGAAAATATATGAAAATCTCTCATTTGATAACGTCGCTAGGTTTTTTATGCGTTGTAGGGCAGATCTGACATCACATTATTCACATCAGGCCTCAGTAGATTTAAAACGCTTGATCGAATCCGAAATAGTAGTTTTCCTAATCAGTGGCGAAAAATAACCATCAGGCATGTGTTAGGAAGAATACTGTTTACAACAACTCAATTTCATTTCAGCACTAGTGCGAAAAAAATACATGAAAATTCATTTCAACACAAGTGCTCGACAACGCCATCTGTGAAAATGTGATTTATTTATTAATGTTCTTAATTTCTAGACGATACTACCAGCAAAATGGCACGCATTCACGTCATTCATGAAAATCCCCTTTGGCTACCACCGCTGGCGCAAGCTTTTGACCAAGAAGGTCTACCATGGACAGAATTGTTTCTCGATGTTGGCACCTTCGACCTTTCTTCTCCACCTCCAGAGGGTGTATTTTACAATCGAATGAGTGCATCTTCACATACTCGCAATCATCGCTATTCCGCTGAACTAACTGCCAGTGTTCTTGCTTGGTTGAAGAGGTGGGGACGATGCATAGTAAATGGACCAGACGTTCTTGACCTGGAAATAAGTAAAGTTAGACAATATGCTGCGCTTGAACGACTTGGGATCACAACTCCCCGAACCGTTTTTTTGTCTGGTCGCGATCAGATCGTTTCTGCTGCAAAGAAGTATTTCGATGGTAAACCATTCATTCTGAAACCCAACAGAGGTGGAAGAGGCGAGGGAGTGCAGTTGTTTAAAACGGTCGAAAACCTGGCAGAATTTGTTGAAAGTGATAAGTATGAAGTCCCAGTCGATGGTGTTGAACTTTTACAAGAGTATATTATTGCACCACGTCCATTTATCACAAGGGCAGAGTTTATAAACGGACGTTTTCTTTACGCAGTGGAAGTAGACACGAGCGATGGATTTCAACTTTGTCCTTGTGAAAATACTCGTGAAACACGCCGTGAAAAGTTTAAAATTATTGACGGAATTCCAGAACAGCTACGCACGCAGTTAGAACGTTTTCTTGAGGAGACCGGAATCAATATAGCTGGCATCGAATTCATAACGGACACTAACGGAAAACCTTTTGTGTATGATGTTAACACGAATACAAACTACAATGCCGAAGCCGAAGAACGTGCAGGACGTACTGGAACTGCTAGATCAGGCCCAGGAGCTGTTGCCGCCTATCTAGGTGCTGAATTGAATCGATTATATCACACAAGCTGAAATTGCGTGTTGATTGAGTTAATTCAATTAATTAAGACTAGAGGCGCCTGATTGTAAATAAAAACAATAAACAAAACTAGAAAACGTAACTTTTTCTTATTGAAGTTCATTGAATTCATTTGTCATTTCTCGAATATTTTTAATGACATAATTTCAATTGTCTCGTTGAACATTGCTATTACAACTCAACATTATCAATCGCAAAGATAATTGTCTTATCTTTCTCGCACTACTAACCAATTTCAATGCAAATGGTTACGATAAAGGAAGTAGCTATTCGTTTTCGTCTGCGAATAGTAGTATTAGGGCTGAAACATACCATTTTTCAATACTAAATTATTTCCACATTTCCATTCAATGATTTTTCGCTCTATTGTGAGCATAATGAATGCCGAAATGAATGCTGGTATAATAATTGCTGAGATCGACAATTCAAATTGCTAGTGTGTTTCAGTCCTTACCTTTTTATATTGTTGCTAGCATCGTTAGCGGGGCTTCGCCGGGATATGGTTTTAATAATTAATATACCGTGTTTTAAAATACAATTCGTTACCTCCATAATCGGATTCGTTTTTCAGCAAATTTCAGGAATTGATCAGAAGATGATCTGTGAAATTTAAATTTGCCGGAAGTTTGTCAAAATTATGTCTATACCTTTAAAGTGTCACATGTTCGTATAGTTTTCTGCGAAAGGCAGACCCTCTGGGATCTTATTTTGGTCTGACCCATATTCATATTCACATTCACAAAATTGTTCAAAATTTGTATCTACATCACGTTCTTAACGAAAAATCATGAGTGCATGTATATCGCTAGAGCTTCGTCCACTGCATGGATCATCCATCCCGAACCAGTCAAACGATTGCCGAAAATTGACACCTTGCTTACCAGTTTCAACTAACAAAAGACCACTTTCCGAACCGATCGATCGGCCAAATTTTGCTCATCTTTGAAAAATCACGCTTTAGACATAACACGAAGCAAATTCCATCAAAATCATGACTTGGTCGAGCGACGTTTCGTGTGTACAGACAGTCACACACGCAAAGTTTTTTTTTACTGAAAAGCATTCCAGATAACTCTCTGGCCGATCTTCGACATGTTACTTAAGGAAAGGCAACATTCTGTAAAATGTTCCATAAAGATCTATCTATGTGAAACCGTTGAGTGTTCTCACCCAAAAAATATCTTTTTGCACAATAAAACTGATGGATGGCCTCACTACACCAATTGAGTCACCTCATTGCATCAAAATAATTTTGTGCAGAACAGTGTTCTCATTACAAATTGTTTTTTTGAAAGTACAGTCATTATGTTTGCTTACTACAATTTACTGTCCATGGCTAGACCGTACAACCGACGACTTCATTAAATTGAAAGAATTTTTTGGTTTCAAGTGAGGACCACTGACTGAAGTCATTACTAAAAATAATGTTTGGTTTATATTGAATGCTTTCCTCACATGAGGCTTATTTACGAATTATAAATCGAATATTACGTATGATCGCGGAGCACCATGCAATTGCATCAAATGCTTTTAGGGCGAGACCCAGTCAGGTACACCAAGGTGTAGTCAGGTGCAGCATCAATGTGCAGTCGGGTGCCCCAAAGAGCAGTCAGGTGCGCTAACGTGCAGTGAGGTGCACCGAGATGCATCAAGTTTCAATGAATTGCACCAAGATGTATCAAGGTGCGGTATCAGTTAGATGTATTATTGTGTAGTAAGGTGCACCAAGGTGCATCAAGGAGTGCATTGAGGTGTATTTTGGTGCAATGAGGTGTAACGTAGTGAGGTGTAGTGTAGTGAGGTGTAGTGTAGTGAGGTGTAGTGTATAGAGGTGTAGTGTAGTGTAGTGAGGTGTAGTGTTTTTTTTTTTTTTTATAAGGGTGAGGAAATCTTCATAGACACCCGGTCTTTCTGAACCAAGGTAGTGTTGGATTTCATTCTTCAATGACCTACCAACTAAAACCTCCTTCCTTAGTATTCGTGCTCTCTGTGGAGCTGTGCTTTCGCACCTACTCTCTTAGATCAACTGCCAGTCGTCTTTGATCGTCTCTCCATGCAATTTGCAGCTTCGTCATTATTTTCGCAACTACATTATCCGCCACTATCCACACCTCCTCATCGCGGCACATCTCCGATATTATGTTTTCGGCACTTACATCTGGCCTACTCACAGTCAACAGCTCTCCTCGTTCTTGTTCGAAGCGGGGGCAGACGAATAACACGTGCTCCGCAGTCTCTTCCTGCCTATCGCATGTCGTGCAGAAAGGTGACTCCGTGAATCCAAACCTGTGCAGGTACTTCCTGAAGCATCCGTGACCAGACAGAAACTGTGTCAGGTGGAAATTAACCTCTCCATGTTTTCTCTGTACCCATGTCGTTATTTTTGGTATGAGTCTATGGGTCCACCTTCCCTTGTCCGAGGAGTCCCACTCTTGCTGCCACTGTCTCAGTGATTCGGCTCTTAATTTCGTCCTAACTGTTTTGGTAGTTTGACCCTCCATTCTTTTCTTTCTATGACATTCACTGTCTTCTGTCAGCGTTATGCATATGGACATCGTCCCGGCTATAACACATACCGCTTCTAAAGATATTGTTCGATATGCGCTTGCTACTCTTATGCTTGCCAGCCTCTGGGCTCTATTAAGCCTTCTCCGATTCCTCTT
>CM055406.1:29933157-30018672 GCA_029228625.1 Pseudolycoriella hygida | reverse complement strand
GGAAGAATTTGGTTAACTGGCAATCAGTAGTCGTCTACGGCCAAAGAAATTCTCAACAAACAGAGTTTTTTCTTTTAGACGAGAGGCAGTTTGGTAGTGATTATGCGCAAAGTAGCAAAACGTTTAGACAACAGCCCCATTTAGAAGTGCAAAAAAGGAACCACACAAGTAAGACCTTAGTTTATTCAATTCGAGTGAACGCAAGAATGAAAATCTCCTTTTTGGTAGAGAAATCGCCAAATTGTTAACATTATTGCTTTTGCCTTCCTATTGCTTTCCTTTCTTTCTTATGTGTGTTCAAGATTTTAAATAGAAACAAAACAAAAGACTTTTCCGAATTTTTAAAAAGGAAGAATGTGGTTAACTGGCAATCAGTAGTCGTCTACGGCCAAAGAAATTCTCAACAAACAGATTTTTTTCTTTTAGACGAGAGGCAGTTTGGTAGTGATTATGCGCAAAGTAGCAAAACGTTTAGACAACAGCCCCATTTAGAAGTGCAAAAAAGGAACCACACAAGTAAGACCTCAGTTTATTCAATCCGAGCGAACGCAAGAATGAAAATCCCTTTTTTGGGAGAGAAATCGCAAAATTGTTTACATTATTCCTTTTGCCTTCCTATTGCTTTCCTTTCTTTCTTATGTGTGTTCAACATTTTAAATAGAAACAAAACAAATGACTTTTCCGAATTTTTAAAAAGGAAGAATTTGGTTAACTGGCAATCAGTAGTCGTCTACGGCCAAAGAACTTCTCAACAAACAGATTTTTTTCTTTTAGACGAGAGGCAGTTTGGTAGTGATTATGCGCAAAGTAGCAAAACGTTTAGACAACAGCCCCATTTAGAAGTGCAAAAAAGGAACCACACAGGTGAGACCTTAGTATATTCAATCCGAGTGAACGCAAGAATGAAAATCCCTTTTGGGGAGAGAAATCGCCAAATTGTTAACATTATTGCTTTTGCCTTCCTATTGCTTTCCTTTCTTATGTATGTGTGTTCAACATTTTAAACAGAAACAAAACAAATGACTTTTCCGAATTTTCAAGAAGGGAGAATTTGGTTAACTGGCAATCAGTAGTAGTCAACGGCCAAAGGAATTCTCAACAAACAGATTCTTTTCTTTTAGACGAGAGGCAGTTTGGTAGTGATTACGCGAAGTAGCAAAACGTTTGGACAACAGCCCCACTTAGAAGTGCAAAAAAGGAACCACACAAGTAAGGCCTTAGTATATTCAGTCCGAGTGAACGCAAGAATGAAAATCCCTTTTTTGGGAGAGAAATCGCAAAATTGTTAACATTATTCCTTTTGCCTTCCTATTGCTTTCCTTTCTTTCTTATGTGTGTTCAACATTTTAAATAGAAACAAAACAAATGGCTTTTCCGAATTTTCAAAAAGGGAGAATTTGGTTAACTGGCCATCAGTAGTAGTCTACGGCCAAAGAAATTCTCAACAAACAGATTCTTTTCTTTTAGACGAGAGGCAGTTTGGTAGTGATTATGCGCAAAGTAGCAAAACGTTTGGACAACAGCCCCATTTAGAAGTGCAAAAAAGGAACCACACAGGTAAGACCTTAGTATACTCAATACAGATGGAAATAATGCGTTAGTTTTTTTATATTTTGATTTTGATCACAAAAATCACAAACTGACTGAAAAATCGCATGCACTTGCGCCTGCAGTAAAACGATTTTATCAATTTACGAAAACTTAAAATCGATTTATAAAGAAACTAATAATTCCATATGTCGTAGAAGAACGAATGTCTTAGAAAGACGAAATTTATCGAAAAAAAAAGATAAAAATAATTTTTTGTCCTAGTTGAATTCTTTATTATTTATTATAATTCTTTATAATTCTTTATTAGAAAATTATATCTCCAGCTCTACCGCCGATTTAGATTACCACGTATCGTCAAGCGTATAGTAGGAACGAAGACAAATGTAGTGTAGTAAAGTGAGATGTAGTGTTGTGTGGTGTTGTGTGGTGTTGTGTATTATAGAGATGGCGTGGTTACCCGGGCCTCGACCGGAATGTGTGGCACCTCAGAAGTTGGGTGATCAGACAAAATATCTTCGGACAAAAAAAAATCGGTAGAAATATCCTCACGGACAAAATTTCTCGAACCTAATAGTCCCGCTTTAAATATCGCCGGAAAAAGCAACCCCAATCAAGTTTGGGTTTTAATTCAATAGCGCAACAGGCCGTGAAAAAATGGGCATCGAAACGTAGGTCGAGGGGAGGTAGCCTTCGCAATGTGGCAAACGACGCCGTTTGGGATATCTAAGGGGAACAGCGACGGTTTGGCAGGCGAGGGGACGAGGGGACAGACCCTTGACAAATAAGTGCTACTTATTAAACTTATTATTCTGGTCCTAAGTAGAGGCATCGGACCCATACTTCTATCGACAAATATGTTCTACTCAATTTTCTCTACAAAATACAAAAAAAAATTGGCATAGGGCCGATCTCAGAACCGTCCTGTGGCTCCAAGAAGAGACGTTGCATCCAAATTTTTTCTTGATTACGGTTAGTCATTCGCTTACCTCTAAAAAAAAGAAACCATGAAAATCGAATGTAATTTTGCTGCAATATACATGAAAAACATAAAGGACCGTACTTGACGTCTTTTTTGGGGTTAGCTGAGTCCAAACTCAAAAAAATATTGCTTCCATCAAATGTATGCGTTGGTAGGCTGAAAGTAGCCATATTTCTTTTTTAAATCAAATGTATGACCTTCATTAACCTTTACAACAAAAAATAGTTATTTGGATCACAAGGGATGAAAGTATAAAAATTCAACGCTGTGCGAGAATTGCTGCGCGCGCCAAAGGCAAGGGCTGCAAACGCACAGGTTGAATTTTTATACGTCAACTTTAAAGTTCTAGAACTGGGAAAATGATGGCGTAGTATTCTGGAGGATAAATCTTTTGCCAACATTCTTCAGTAATGACCAGTACTCAACTTCTACGAAGAGATTCCTGAACAAATCTCTATCCCTCGATCTTATGGAGATGATCCATTACAAAATTTGCTATTTCATGTATTTTATATTATAGATGTAGTGTTGTGTTGTCAAGTGTAGCGTAGTGAAGGGAAGTGTAGTGTAGAGATGTGTAGTGTAGCGAGATGTAGTAAGATGAAGTGAGATACAGTGAGATGTAGTGAGTTGAAGTGAGATGTAGTAAGAAGTAGTGAGATATAGTGAGGAGTGGTGACATGTAGTGTAGTGAGGAGCAGTGACGTTGTGTTTTATATTATAGATGTAGTGAATTGTAGTGAGGTATAGTGTAGTGCAGTGAGATATACTAATGTGTAGTGAGATGTACTAAGGTGTAGTGAGATGTAGTGTAATATAGTGAGATGTGGTGTAGTGTAGTGAGATGTAGTGTAGTGTAGTGAGATGTAGTAAGGTGTAGTGAGGTGCAGAGAGATGTAGGGAGATGAAGTGAGGCGTAGTGACATATAGTGTAGTGAGGTGCAGTGATGTTGTGTTTTATATTATAGATGAGACGTAGAAAGGTGTAGTGAGATGTAGTGAGGTATAGTGTAGTGAGATGTACCGAGGTGAAGTGTAATGAGATGTGCTGAGGTGTAGTGAGATGTAGTGGGATGCACTAAAGTCTAGTGAGGTGTAGAGAGGTGTAGTGTAGTGAGATATAGTAAGGTGTAGTGAGATGTAGTGAGTTGTAGTGAGATGAAGTGAGGTTTTTTTTATTTTATAAGGGTGAGGAAATCTTCATAGACACCCGGTCTTTCTGAACCAAGGCAGTGTTGGATTCCATTCTTTAATGACCTACCAACTAAAACCTCCTTCCTTAGTCTTCGTGCTCTCTTCTCCCCGGAACCGCCTCACAGCATTACTTCGGGGAGGAGCTGTGCTTTCGCACCTACTCTCTTAGATCAACTGCCAGTCTTCTTTGATCGTCTCTCCATGCCATTTGCAGCTTCGTCATTATTTTCGCAACTACATTATCCGCCACTATCCACACCTCCTCATCGCGGCACATCTCCGATATTATGTTTTCGGCACTTACATCTGGCCTACTCACAGTCAACAGCTCTCCTCGTTCTTGTTCGAAGCGGGCGCAGACGAATAACACGTGCTCCGCAGTCTCTTCCTGCCTATCGCATGTCGTGCAGAAAGGTGACTCCGTGAATCCAAACCTGTGCAGGTACTTCCTGAAGCATCCGTGACCAGACAGAAACTGTGTCAGGTGGAAATTAACCTCTCCCTGTTTTCTCTGTACCCATGTCGTTATTTTTGGTATGAGTCTATGGGTCCACCTTCCCTTGTCCGAGGAGTCCCACTCTTGCTGCCACTGTCTCAGTGATTCGGCTCTTAATTTCGTCCTAACTGTTTTGGTAGTTTGACCCTCCATCCTCTTCTTTCTATGACATTCACTGTCTTCTGTCAGAGTTATGCATATGGGCATCGTCCCGGCTATAACACATACCGCTTCTAAGGATATTGTTCGATATGCGCTTGCTACTCTTATGCTTGCCAGCCTCTGGGCTCTATTAAGCCTTCTCCGATTCCTCTTCGTATCTAGCGCCTGTATCCACGCTGGTGCTCCGTAGCGCAATATCGATAGGGTGACACTTGCAAGGAGCCTCCTTTTGCTGCTGCGCGGTCCAACGCCGTTTGGCATTATTCTGGCCAATGCTGCGGTGGCTTTCATTGCCTTTTCGCACGTGTAGTCCACATGGCTATTAAAATTTCTGCGGTCGTCCAGCACAACTCCAAGGTATTTTAATTGGCGAGTGGATGTGATTTCTTCCCCGTCAATGTTCAAACTGATTCGTTCGGTTTTTCTGCAGTTACTACTAGCATGATCTCAGTTTTTTGGTGGGCCAGCCTCAGCCCCGCCGTTGTCATCCAGTTTTCGACAGTTTCTAGCGTCTCCATCGTAACCAACTCTACCTCCATCTTCGACGTTCCGGATACCGTGAGGATCAAGTCGTCGGCAAAAGCAATCGTCTTAGCACATCTTGGCAGTTTCAGCCTCAGCGCTGTGTCATACATAACATTTCACAGCGTTGGTCCTAATATGGATCCCTGTGGTACTCCAGCTGTGATGTCGACTGTCTTTTTCCCTTCATTAGTATCGTACGTTAGTACTCGTCGCTCGAAATAGCTTTTCAGTATCCTACAGAGGTAATCGGGGACTCTCATGACATGTAGCGCCTTGGCTATCTCTATCCAGCTTGCGCTATTAAAGGCATTTCTAACGTCTATCGTCGTTATAGCACAGAAGCGGTTACCCCGTATTTTTTGCTTCCGCGCCTTGTCGGTGGTCTCTATGACTTTTTTAATGGCCTCAATCGCCGATCTCCCTTTTCGAAATCCGAATTGTTCGTCCGACAGTCCGTGCTCGCCCTCCGTGTGTTTTCTTAGTCTATTCAGGATCGCGGTTTCCAGCATTTTTCCCAACCCATCCAACAAGCATATAGGTCTATATGATGATGGCTTGTCTGGCGGTTTCCCTGGTTTTGGTATTAAGACCAGCTTCTGTTTCTTCCATATTTGAGGAAAATATCCGTCGTCGAGGCACTTCTGCATTGTCAATCTGAGCATGTTAGGCTTTGGGCATGCTGCTGTCTTCAGAGCTATATTGGGGATTCCATCTGGTCCTGGCGATTTGTTATTTTTTGGCTTTTGTGCAGCCATCTGGATCTCTTCTACAGTGATCGACCGTTCAAGTCTGTCTTCCGCTTCAACGTCATAAGGAGTTTGCGGCCATGTGATCTGTTCGTGCTGTGGGAAGAGCTCTCTCACTATGACCCCTAGCCTATCCGGGCATTTTTCTTTTGGCCCCAATGTACCTTTCATCATCGTCATTACTGTTCTGAACACTTTGCCCCACGGGTTCGTGTCTGCCTCTTGGCACAGTTTCTTCCAACAATCCCTCTTACTCGCCCGGATTGCTCGCTTCAGTGCTAGTTTTGCATTACGATGTTCTTCGGACCTCTCTATTCTAACATTCTCGTTTCTGGCCCTTTGCATCCTCCTTCTTGTCTTAAAACAAGTTGTTCGCAAAAGTCTTATTTCGTCGTTCCACCAAAATGCCGTTTTCGCCCATTCCTCGGTTCCATCCTTCTTGGCATCGCCGCGTCACATGCATTCACCATTTCTTTCGTCAATTCTTCTGCAGATTTCTCTTCGTGATCGTCTTTTGATTGGAGATATTCCTTAAAAACTTCTTGATCGAAATTTCCGGTTCTCCATCTTCGCTCTCCTCTATGAGTCATCTGTCTTGTTGCCTCTGTACACTTTTTCACGGTGTACCTCAATGCCTGGTGATCGCTGTGTGTGTAACTTTCGTCGACTCTCCAGTTCAGACTTGGAACTAGTACTGGACTGCAGAATGTCACGTCAATAATCGACTCTCGCCCATTCTTGCGGAATGTAGTTGCATTTCCCACGTTTGCCAGAACCACATTTAATCTAGCTAGCGCTTCTTGCAGACTGAAGCCTCTATCATTTGTGAATCTACTACCCCACTCAACTGTCCATGCGTTAAAATCACCTCCAATATGAACTGGGTTGAGTCCCGTCAGTTCTCCTGTGAGTAAATCTAACATTCGTTCAAACTGCAGAATCGTCCATCTTGGTGGTGCATAGCACCCATCCTTCGTGAGCGTCTGATACAACTTCTTGTATGGGGTACTTGCCCGTTGTCAATATTGCGGCCATCTCGGCTCTGTCAGCAGCCCATTTACCGTTGTTTCTATATACACGGTACGGTTCTGAAATAATCGCTACGTCACATTTTTGTTCCGCTGAGGCTTGCCACAGAAGTTGTTGTGCCATGTCACAATGATTTAGATTTATTTGTATCACTTCCATTCTTGTCCTGTTTTAGATTTAAGCGCCTGTTTAAAGACTGGACATCTCGCTCCACCAGTCACGTGGTCATTTTCTGACGTACACAGCAGACATTTCGGCGGGTTCGTGCAATCTTTGGCTAGGTGGTTCTCTCCCCCACATCTCCTGCACAGGTTGGATCTATCCTCTCCCCTACAATTCCTTGCCTGGTGTCCAAAATTCATGCACTTGAAGCACCTTTCTAACTGCTGGGTTACCCTTATCGGGCATACGGTCCAGCCCACCTTTACCTTTCCGATTTTCAAAATCTTTATCGCTGCGTCCACCGGGAGTTTTATTTCCGCCGTTTGGAGTTCGCCTCTCGCTTTCCTCATACGGATCGTCATTGACTCTATCTCGTCATTTATATTACCTTGCTCTTTCAGAGCTTTTCGAAGGTCTTCGCTTGTCGTGATCTCGTCCATATATCTACATTCGATCGTGGCCATGTGGGACACCGCTCTCACTTTTGCTGACTCGCCCAGTGATCTCTTGACTAGATCTTTATAATCTGCACTTTTAATCTCTGGGCCCTTCTTAAGTTCAAACAACATTTCACCCTTCTGCGTTCGTCTTATTCTCGAGACGTTTTCGCCCAGGTCCTTAAGAGCCTTCGGTCAGTCTTTTAAGCTACGGCTTCTCTTTTTTTTTCTCCTTCTTTTTGTTTCTCACCTCTCTCCACTCATTAAGACTAGGCTTCAGTGTTTGTGTATCTGGTCTCCTTGTGGTCCTTTCGTTATTTTTCTTGTCTTTTTTGCTCCTTTTCGCCGCGTTTGTTGCTGTGGGCGTAACCTCCGGCGTTTGTTTTCTATTTGAGGAGAGTGGGGTAGCTAGCACTTCGGCATCTCCGTCTGTTTTCTCCTTCTTGTCAGCTGTTTCCCGTTTCACATCATTTAAGCAGGCCCTAATATTGATCACCATCCTCTTTATGTCCTTATGCACGTTATTCTTATCTGGAATAAATTCATGCTACTCTTTCACCATTCTTTTGGCTTGCTCCAATTTTGTCATCTTCGATTCGCCGGTATCGCTGGTCTGAAGCGCATTTGTTCTTTCCTCGCTTGTTCTCACGGGCGACCTCGTTATCTTCGCGCTTCTTGCGAACACGTCGTATATCTTAACCTCCGATTGATTTATCCGCTGATCCTCTGATTTTGTCTGCTGATTTTTGCTGTCATTCTTATTCATTTCTTCCATTTTGTTGAGTCCCCCCTCCAAACCGCTATCTCCATCTCGTAGTGTAGTTACCTTCATGATCCCATGGTTACCTATGCAAGCAGTGAGGCCATGCTAGGGTTGATACGATCCTTCATGGGGCACCGTATTCAGAGCCAGATCGGTATTAGTCAGGAATGTTCATCTGAGCCTACACCTCCTATTTTCACAGGACGAGCTTTCGAACGTACTTAGAGGCCTGCCAAGGTTTTACCGGGACGGGGGCAACCATGGTATTAGCCCGCTAGCCGTTTCGTGAAAGTGTCACCCTTCCTTAGTAAGGTAGTGGAATACAATAGTTGTCAGCCCTTGCCTACTCATCACAACCATTTAACCAAATTCATTGTCCGTGTTCGATGCTTTGCCAGTATGCCATAATTAAGACCTCACTGGCGTTGGCCTTAATGTGCCCGTAGCACTCCATCCGTGTTTGTTGGTTGATGGTAGTCCATCCGACTAGGACTGTGCATGCTGCCGTTGTCTCTTACCGTTGAGATCCTCCGCCACCATGCTAAGTCGCCATCCCATCTTAATAGCGCCTAGCTGTCTTCGACCCTCCCTAAACGTAGCGTCGTCTACCCGAAGACAGCCCCCCTCATCCTTCAGCTAAGTGACCCACACTACTACACCAGGGTTGGTTACCTGATCGTTCATGGGGTTGCTCACTATAACAGGTGTCACCACGGGTAGGTAGGATGTAGGAGTAGGTGGACAGAGACTAAGGTACATAAGGAGTACTATATTGCGCATAACACACCATTTGACACTCAGGTGTAGTGTAGTGAGGTGTAGTTTAGTGAGGTGTAGTGTAGTGAGGTGTAGTGTAGTGAGGTGTAGTGTAGTGCGGTGTAGTGTAGTGCGGAGTAGTCTAGTGAGGTGTAGTGTAGTGAGGTGAAGTGTAGTAAGGTGTAGTGTAGTGAGGTGAAGTGTAGTAAGGTGTAGTGTAGTGAGGTGTAGTGTAGTGAGGTGTGGTGTAGTGAGGTGTAGTGTAGTGAGGTGTGGTGTAGTGAGGTGCAGTACGGTGTAGTATAGTGTAGTAAGGTGCAGTGATGTTGTGTATTATATTATGGATTTACAACTTCCTGGAAAATGTTCCAAAGAGATTTTATTTATTTATTCGTACGGTTACATGTTATTGTATACACAGAGGGGTGCAACATTTCAATTTTTCAATTTTTTTTACTCCTTCCCCCTGAGACGTTTCGGGGTACCACACTGGTCATTTTAGAAAAGATAAAACATTTTTAAATTCCGTTTTACTATTTTCGCAAGAGCAATTTTCAAAAATTTTGTACCTACCATGTTTCCCGAGTATTTTCACCGACTAGCTTGGCATAAAAAATTGGTTGAAAGTGCTGAAATATTCCAGAGACGTATTTTTAGTAGCAGAAGAAATAAAGTGATAAACTTTTTTTTTGTGGTCACGACATGTCATCAGAGTTCGCAGAGTAGCCAACATCGCCTAAACGGTTTTTCCTTCAACCAAAAACATAATGAAGATGAAAAGAAATGTTTTTTCATTGGTTAGATCGATAAAATGGAACCAGAACTAGTTGTTTTTTATAATAATAGCCTTCTGTCCTATTTTTAATATCTCAATGGTAAATGGCACGCAAACCTAGTGCTATATATGATGAACTAGGTACGAAAACTATGTGTTTTACCGGCAGGCATTTTTTTAACCACATGCTTAACGTGAATTTTGAACCATTCCTAACGATAGCTAGCATCTTACCATTAGAATATCTTCTGGTGGTGATTATATCTCCGCCTAAAGTTAGACTCAGATATTTGTACACAGAATTCTTCGAATATGGGTGACGTCTTATTATGAAGCTTCTGTGTGCCTAGGAACGTTACTTTCATGCTATACATCTAAGAAAAATCCACAGAATTTGTCTTCACCACGCGAAATTAGAGTATCAGGGAACCTACTTTCCCAAAAATACTTTTTCATTCGTTACGAATCGAAAACAAAAGTTTCTGACATGCTTTTGCTCTCGGAAAATATCGAATTTAACTCCACTTAAATGTCTCTGTATTAGTGGGATTTTTTCCGGCCATGCTAAGTTCCTTGAACCTCCAATAATGCCATGTCGGAGCCATGTACTTTCTGTTAAGTTTTTCGTATAACGTATGAATGTACGCACAGCATTTACATGCATGTGTGTATTATTTTTACACACTGTATCATCATTTTGTGGTCATACATCTGTAGAAGCGTAAAGGTGGCTGACGTGTTGCTGGTTGGCTTCTTCAAATGAATTTGTACTTACGCCGTATTGAGATAGCGTTGCGAAGAAAAAATGTTAACATCCACATTTTCTTATTAAAATGGTTTTTGATCGTTAATACTCTTTGGTTAGAATGAGAAATTCATTTGTTTTCGTTAAATTCCGTCATCAATTTTCTGCCATTCAAGAAATTTCTCGTGTTTGTATAATAAACAACGTATCCAAAATATGTGAAGTTCCATTTTTGACCCATTTTTGACGGTTTCATGTATTCAAAATCACTTGGTTTATTATTACACAATCCTGTTGAACGGGAATGGTGAAAGTGAACGAATTCAAAAATGATGTCTGTCAAAACATAACCAAAAACCTCTTAGCAGTAATATCCTGTTGTTTATTATTGGTTTGTTTTTGTGATCTGATTAGATGTTAATTTCTAACTCAATTTCACAAATACGCTATGACAGATCTCCCGGATAATGATTTCATTTGTATGGACACCATAAAACCTCGTAAAATTAAGCCTCAAAATATTGTTTGTAGAATATTGTCAAGAGAACGAGGGTACGTATAAAAAATATTATGTACCATTCCCCTTAGATCTAATTAAAAACAAATTAAAATTGTTATTGATTTTTCAGGATCCTTTCGAAAGAGCGCGGTGGTATCATACGGGAATTTTACAAAAATATTTATCCAAACTTGACCATCATAAATGTGGAGAAACCAGCAGGTTTTTTACGAAAATTCAGTCCAGATGGAAAGTATCTCATTGCCTTTACATATGATCAAACTAGCTTGGAAATTTACCGGTTTCAAGGAACAGGAGCAGCAGCAGTAAGTTGAAATGTTTGAGGATAAAGAAATTGAAATTGTTACAATAAATATAAAATCGTTGTAGGTACTACTTAACGGATGGGAAAGCGAAGTTGTTCCCAACGGCAATACCCACAAGCCTTACGCGATTCGAAGTCAAATATTCAACTGCTTGTTTCAGGTTGTTGTGTAAATTGTTCGTGCAAATGTTTCATTTAATTTGCATTTGAATATTTGCAGCTGAAATTTGTCGTCAACGTTGATGACTTGGGTAAGCAATTGAATCGTGAGTGTAGCTTATTTACAAACGATAGTCGATTTGTGATTGTTGGTGCAGCATCGCCCATTACTGATGATCGTCGGCCAAATTTTTTCGAAATTTACACTACAAACGAAATGATTACTCCAACACTGAGGTAAGCATTTTTAGAATAATTCATTGCATGTATTAGACCCATACGAAGAACGAAAAGGGGTCTATTGTGTTTACTACGACGTTTGTAACCAGTGGAATTTAGACCCTGGAGTTGGTGGGTCTTTCATTTTGAGGTCTAAATAAAAGAAATCTGCAAACAATATTTTTTTAATTTGTCCGTTTGTTTCTACATTTTACCGATTTTCAAAGTTTTTTCGCTAAAAGTTGTACTTCACGCACAATGACACGATGGATAATAAAATTAATTTTCAAAAAAAAGATAATGGGATTAAATTTGAGCTTTTTCGGGCGAAGTGTTGCCTTAGTGACTTATGGTCTTCTCAACATAACTCGAGTAAATCTTATCCAATGTTTAGAAATTTCGTTCCGCGAAGTGCTAAAATTGTTAAGTTTACCCGGTTCAACTTACTAGCTCGATTCCGTTCAGCACGTAACGACGCTGTTAAATTTAACTCTTGGTTAAATGATTAAAATTTGACAGATCGGAAGAAATATGCATTGGAAAAAATTACAAAATTTAGTCGTTTCGGACCGAAAATATTCATGTTTACGTTGTTGCGTAGCAAGATACAAACCATTTAGGAACTCCCGCATAAATTTACGCGCTTAAGTTTACCAAATAATTAGCGCTGTGGCTAGACCAAGTTTCACCGGATATGTGATTTTGGTACTTAAAGTTAAAATTAACTTCGCTGAACGGAATACAGCTATATAGCCTCAGAGCTAGCTGGTAATTGATGCGTGAATTTCCAAATGGTTCGTGTCTTACTGCACAACAACTTAAACATGAATATTTTCGGTCTGAAACGACTGAATTTTGTAAATTTTTTTAAATGAGTCTCGATTAGAGCCTAACGAGTTTTTTTTCTAAGGCAATTCTTAATGAAAATAGATCTCAGCACGTTCTATACACTTGACATTTGAACTAGACGGGCGTGACAGTCTTTTGTTTTGATCTCTGTTACTTAACGTGAAGTTGGCCGCAATTTCAACCGAACTTTTCAATGAAGTCAGCTAATTTTGGTAAACTTATGAATGAAATCAGCTGATTTTGTTTGCAATGAAGTTAGCTTCATTCGAAACTGCGGCTAACTTCACGTCGAATATTACTTGCAAATATCAGAACAAAAGACTGTCACTCCCCGAACTAGACTAACTAGATAATTTTGACATTTGGAGCACACTATCCTTAGTTCAGGATATCGACGGTATAAGGATAATAGATGTCGCAATTTTCGTTAAGAATGGCCTTACAAATCGGGTAAGTTCTATCACAACAAAAACCCTTTTTAAAAGGCAAATATGACGCAAGTCCTCGTCCCTTCTTCCAAAACAACTGATATAAATTGTGGTGACGCTTAAAGCATCGGAACGCAAAATATTCTTCTGAAATATCTCACATTTGATTAAAAAAATGCGTCACAAATGCCGGATCCTCCCAGCGTAATAATTTTTCCGCGCTTTCAAATTTCACACGCAAAAATTTGGCTATTCGTAATACAAACATCGCGCAGAGCTAAATTTCTGGGGTGTGAAATCTAAAAGCGAAGAAAAATTATTACGTTAGGAGGGTCCGGCATTTGTGACGCATTTTTTTAATCAAATGTGAAAATATTTCAGAAGAATTTTCAGTGTTCCGAAGCTGCGAGCGTCACTCAAATTGATATCAGTTGCTTTGGAAGAAGGGACGAAGACTTGCGTCACATTTCCCTTTTAAAAAGGGTTTTTGTTGTTTCTTTTGGAAGAAAATTGTTTTTGACGAATTATATATGGAATTTTATTCGAGCAGCCGCCGCCAAACCGAAGCGCGGTGGCTACTACTTCCATAGGCGAAAATGATCCCCTTAACTTACCCTACAACAACAACATATCAAAAGTTTTTTTGAGCCGCCGCCACCGTCAAACCGAAGCGTTGCGGCAACTGCTTCCATGGGCGAAATTGATCTCCTCAACTTAATCTAGAATATATCAAAAGTTTTATTTGTAGCACCCGCCTGTTTTGCGTCACCCCGATACACTACACACCCAACCCAACAACTTTACCTTTGACCAAACCTCTATCTCGAACACCCAAAAAAGCCAAAAAGGTCGTTTTTCATACAAATGCCAATGGAAACTAGTATTTAACTAACGCAGGATGTTTTCATTAACTTTGGATTCAATGAAAATGAACTTTTTGTATGGGAAATGATCATTTTCTAAAGGTCATATCTCCGGATCCAGACATGGGCGCCGATTGAAAAAAGGTGGCGGCGGCTAGCCGAAAAAAGGCGGCGGCTAGCCGAAAAAAGGCGGCGGCAGCGATGTCGGCTCAAGCCGGCTTAAAACGGCGGCTGGGTACATTTTTGAATTTTTTCAATTTATAACAAAAAATAAAGATAATTCAAAAATTTCTAAAATAAAATTTGGAATATAATGTCAAATATTTAGAAACTTTAGTTGTGTTATGATATCCTGAGTCGAGAAGCGTGAGTGCCCTTCATGCGTTTGTAGCTCTAGTACGTATTAATAGTCCTAGTGAGAACGAATCTCTGTATAGTTTGAATTTCTAGTAAGATCACAAGGCACGATGCGTTTACTATACTGTCATAAAATAGGTTTATCCATGTTGTGAGAACTGCTCAAAATACAGTTAAGAAAACCCGAACGAAGTTAGAATTGCTCAGTAATCCCTTCTTCTTCATGGCATTTCGCTTTTTAACGAAACTACCCAAAAATAATTTTTACCGAAATATACAGGACCTATTGATATGAAACTGGACAGTCTACTATGTTCGTCACTTTCACACTTTCATTGAATGATTGAGAGCATCGTATAAGGTGTCCAGTTTCATACAAAATCCAATATGGCGGCAAGCGGCCATTTTGTTAGCATCCCAAGAACACTGCCAGGGTTTACAAAAACATCAACATTGATGAAATTTTACTACATAATAACTAAATACGAAGACTACCTCGACAAATACTTAATCTGAGGATCGTCACAACATTTTTCTTGACATCAATAGCTTAAGGACGGGACAGCTCAGTGATTACTAGCCTTTCATCAAAATGATACGGGTTCCGGGGTAAGCCGGTGGTCCAGACTGAACTTGTAATTGGCCGTAAAAAACTGTTAGTGAGATCTCAAAACAAACAAACAAAACTTACAAAATTTGCCAGAATGAAACTCTTTTGGACCTAATTTTAAGGGTTGGGATGAATTACGATGAAAAAAATTTGGTATTTTTTGATGTTGTTTTTTAAATTTGCGGAAGTAACGCTTCTTTTCCTTCTAGCCGTTTTCAGCCGGGTATAAAGTACCGGCGGCTCGGCTGGGTCAAAACGTGTCGGCAACGCCCATGTCTGTCCGGATCCACTGAACCGATTTTAATGAGTGAAAAGACACTTCGCCGTAGAATTTTCCTTAGAAAGGATCTAGAAAAAATATTTAGCTGTATATGGTTCCGCAATCTACGAAAAAACTTTTTCATAATTTTTTGTTCGTATGTGGACTTGCGTCACGCGCATTGCTACCGCACGCAAATGATCCTGTTGATAAACTGGTGACACTTGATCTAGTCTTCAATTCGCACAACAGAGGGCGTCACATTCTGAGTATTAATAACAAGTACTTAGGAGCCACTCACAAAGTACGCACTATACTAAGGGGGTAGGGTGGTTGGAAAAAATCGTGCTGCCATACATCCTAATGTATGAAAATATGCATACGAGGGAGGAGGGGGCTTTTTAGGGTGCGCTTTTTGTAAATGCTACCTTACATAGACGATTTTTTCAGTTATATCGGGAGAATGAGTCAAAAAAATTAGTTCTGCAATGGCGTTTTTTTATCCCAAGGAAGTCACATTTTCATAGTATTTGGGTATTCACTCCGCCATGACCCCGTAATATATCGAAAATTCGATTCCTTCCGGCCGTTCAAACAACATTTTTTAAATTATTTCCTTTGCGTCCTTGCCGTACCTTCATTGCGTACCATTGATGGGTCTTGGTTATTTTTAGTCTACACGCTAGGTTTTTATTCATGTGACAGATTTCGCTCAAATTTCAGAATAATACGCAAATTAATTAATTATCATAAGATACAAACGAAAACCTGCTAACATATACCCAAGTGTCCCTAATAACGTTTTTAAGAACGTTATTGTTTTCTTTATTAGGGTTACGTTAAGAACGAACATTTTTATTAACGTTATCCGCCGTGACGAATCGATATTGAAACTTTTGGAATGCCAGAGATAGAAATTGAATTTTTGATAGCACAAATACAATTCCGAAATTCTCAATTGTACGCAAGCTTCACTTGCCTCACTGCCACAAGTAAGGCTGGATTTGCAGTTAAAAAAATATCACTCCGTTTTGAAACGGCACAAACGCATAGAGAGAATTCGGCTCCATGCGCATGCGCAGTTTCAAAACGGAGTGATATTTTTTAATGCAAACCAGAGCTAACAAAATCTATCATTGCCCTCTCGCTCTCTCTCTCTCTCGCCGAGTACGTACTTTCGCTCTTGTGTAATTACAACACGTGATCTCGCAAGCTCGGAATTCCATTTTTGCTATCAAAAATTTGATTTATATTTCTAGAATTCGAAAAATTACAATACCGTTATTCGAATAACAAATTCGAATACTGAAATAAATTTGTTATTGTAATAACATTATCACAATAACGAAATTAATTTTGTTATTAGGGTAACGTTATTTCAATAACGAACGAAAATGGATATGAAAATATCGTTTTTTCGATATCGATTTTTTATCGTTATTACGTTAGGTGCCGCCTCTAGAAGGAATGTCTTTTTGCTGAAATTTTAGCTCATGTTCCAAAAAACAATTAAAGTTAAAAAAGTAGAATTCCGTCTGCCAACGAATTTCCCTCTAAATTACGTAGCTTTACAGTCATGTTTGAAATATTTCTGGTTGAAACGTAATTAACCATTGGACAGTAAGACTGTTTTAATGTTCACAAATGCGTGAGAAAGTTCAACTCACTCACAACTCCTATACCAAAAAAGGTATAGATGAAAGCGGGCTACAAAGCAAAAAAAATGCTTGTAGAATGTTCATATATCTAAAAGATATGCACTACTTTTCCGTTCAATTACATTACGTATGCTTAGTGTACTGTGACATCAGAATCCTTAGGAGCATAGCGAAAGTCAATGGGATATGTAAGGAGGGTGTTTGGGTAAATTTAGGTGTTTTCTCGGTAGAGGAGGTGGCCTTCAGTGCGGTTTTGGACATATTCAAAGGATGGTTGATAATAGATGTTAAAGTGAATCATGAGTGTTCGGCCAAGAGAAAGTTTAAAGATTCCATTAAATTAGATTTAGTAGATAGGAGACTAGACGAGCGAATGATCCGGTGGAATGGATGAGGGTGGTTCCCCAAGTACGAAGGTCCTATACGTTTGCTACAAACAACTTAATTGTGAAATGGGGCAGATCAGGTGGGAGGATACATTTATTATCATCTAGTGATGACGAATCAGCAATAAAAAAAATGTCCGTCCGTCCGTCTCCACTTTTTTCTCCAAACGGCCAGACCGATTACCCCAAACTTGTTTTTCTCGGAAAGGTTACATGTGTCTTATGATTCAAGTTCGAAGATGAGCCAAATCGGTCAAGTAGTTCCGAAGATATGGTTGAAGAAGTGGAAGTCGAGCATAGATTTTCGAGCGCCGCGTCGGTGAAACTGTTTCGTAAATATCTCGGCAAGTAGACCATGAAAGTCATTCATTTTAGTGTCAAATCAAAACATTTGATTCCAGAAAACTGGAAAAATGTTTTTGTGGAAATCGGGCGCAGAAACCAATTTTCTTCTTCTTCTTTTGCAGCCTTTATATTATCCACTGCTGGATGTAGGCCTCCTCTAACTCCTTCCATCTCAATCGATTCATTGCCACTTGTTGCCAGTTCGTGTTTGCTGTCCGCTTTATACTGTTTATCCATCGTTCTGGCGGTCTGCCCATAGGTCGTGTTGTAGGCGGTCTCCAGTTCATAATAGTTTTGGTCCAACGTTTGTCAGTCATCCTTGCGATGCGTCCTGCCCAATTCCACTTCGGCCTTTTTAGAAACCCGACCCGAGCCCGACCCTTTTCTATTTTCAAAGACTCGGTAGCCCGAACAAACTTAAGCCCGACCCGCAGCTGGAAATAGTGTGTATCCTTGGTATCTAGGATACCGGGCAGTTTGGGGGCCGAAAACCCGGATACCGGGAAATCCATTCGAGCGAAGCCGGGAAATATGCTCAAGCGAATCTCGAGCGGTTCACGTTTCGGCAAATATGAAAAAAAATGACTAAAAAATGGGAAATCGCTTCAAAGTGGGAAATTACTAAAAATGGGAAATCGCTTCAAAGTGGGAAATGACCGAAAAATGGGAAATCGCTTCAAAGTAGGAAAATACTAAAAAATGGGAAATCGTTTCAGGATGGAAAATCGCTTCAGAATGGGAAATGTCTAAAAAATGGGAAATCGCTTCAAGATGGGAAATGACTAAGAAATGGGAAATCGCTTCAAAGTGGGAAATTACTAAAAATGGGAAATCGCTTCAAAGTGGGAAATGACAAAAAATGGGAAATCGCTTCAAGATGGGCAATGACTAAAAAATGGGAAGTCGTTTCAAAGTGGCCAATGACTAAAAATGGGAAATAGCTCAAAACGGGAAATGAATAAAAAATGGAAATTGCTGAACAATGGGAAATGAATGAAAAATGGGAAATGAACGAAAAATGGGAAATTTCTGAAAAACGGGAAATAAATAAAAAATGGGAAATGGCTGCAAAAATGGAAGGTGAGTAAACAACTTAGTTGAAAAAAATTATGAAAAATTTTTCTAGCTCCGCCTGCGTCTTTTATAAAATCTTAAAATATTTGATTGAGATTTTGATGACTTCGTTCAAAAAAATCTCGCTCGCTTCGCTCGCGAAAATTTTTCTTTGTAAAATTTCGATTGATATGCCAACAAGTTCGTTAAAAAGTATTAAGAAAAATCTCGCTCATATTCTTCACGAGCGCTGCCAGCCTTGCATACATCATTGGATTGTTTGCTCATATCTAGATGATCTAGATACGTTCGAGTCTTTTTGCAAAATCTATTCTGTTTGCCATATCTATTCTGATACGTACGGGTCTTTGGTTATGTTTTTTGCATTAAGTAAAAGATTATTTTTTGTTAACAATTTCAGATGTGGAATCGAGGATTATTCGCTTTATATGATAGACTTACACAATGGTCGTGTAACGGACCAAATCAAATTCAAATCGGATAAAATATTTTTGTCGCACAATCAAGGCCTGTACTTGTACAACAACACATTAGCCATTCTCTCTGGTAAGAAAAAATTATTCCATGAAAACATTTTGTATTTTATATTGATCGCTTTTAGTGCAACATCAAACGATCTACATTTATGAATTGTTTGACGGCACATTCTTAAAAATCTTCAAAATCGGTAGATTTTGCAGCGAAGAAGAGGAAATGTTATACAATTCACTTTATTCGATAACGTCACAAACGCCGTTCCGCGAAGCGACAATAAACAGTTTAAAGCATCGATTTTTAGTGTTCCTATACAAGCGGGCGAAGCAGAAAGATGAAAGCACCGGTGATCGTTATTATATTAGGAAATTTTTCAAATTTTTCGATCAGTACAACAGGCTACGCATGTGGAAAATGCAGCTTCTCGATGATAATCACTTGTTAATAAAATACGCATTTGAGGAAGTGGTAATGCTGAAAACCAATGAGCCAAACAGCCAGCTAGCTTACTTCGTAATTTACAGCATTTGGGACAGTAAAATTCTTGCTGTGTACGATAACACGTCAGAGGAATTTTTAGAAATATTCGAAAACTACAACGACATGTTCCGCAATGCACGAATGAATTCCGACACACTGTCCAATTGCTCACCGAACACAAATATTTATGCTAAGTTATTACAACAACGCTTCAAACAAACAATTGTTAGCGCTCGAGGTGGAGGCATGGTTGAAGCTACTAAAAGAATATTGGCACAACTACCAATAAGTGCGCAAAGTTATAGCAGCTCACCATACTTAGATTTAAGTTTGTTCAGTTATGACGACAAATGGGTATCTGTGATGGAACGACCGAAAGGCTGTAGTGAATATCCAATCAGATTTTTCGCTCGCGATTCGGGATTATTGAAATTTCGCATCTATCCTGGATTGCAAGAAAAAACTACATCGCAAACGTCGAAACGTTTGGTTGCATATACGTTTCATCCCACTGAGCCTTTCGCAATCAGTGTTCAAAGGATTGACAACGACTACGTGGTTAACTTTCATATTCGCAACGCCAGAAGTGAATCCGAGGCCTAGATGTTTTGAAAAATGTTTGTTTTTTTCTTTTATGGGCAAATGAATTAATTGACAAGTGAATTGTTTTTGTGCTTCTAATTCTGCTACAAAATTCGACGATCACGCAAGATGAATTGTTCTTAGCGTGTTTCAAAGTCAGCAACGAACGTTTCTCACGGTAATTTGGTTAGTAGTTGGTAGGTTAACACATTTTTCTCTACCTTTTAGCGTCAGGTTAGGGCTTACTAGAGGCCCATTTGAGCCTTATGCACAGACAGCGGGCCCAAATTTGTTTTTGAATATAATTCGGTAGTCTCTTACCTTTCAAATAGAAAAAGAATCAACAAAATCAGGTATGATTTACCCAATTTATGTATGAGCCCTAGTAGAAACTCAGTCTCACCGAGGGCTTCTAATCAAAAAATTTTCTTTCATAAAATATGAGACATTAATAAACAGCATAGACTCGCTTTTAGTAAAAATTGGTTGGCTTTCATAGACCTGTCGATTAAAAAAATAATTATGAAAATCGAAAGAGATTTACTCGAGTTATGTACAAAAAACACGAAGGGCCATAGTAGAAACTTGTTCTTAGTGCCCTAGCTAAGTCCAAGAGCCAGAGCCTATTATTTGGGAACAAATTCCCAAAATTCACTAAACTTTCCCAAAATTTCCCAGAAATTCCCAAAAAATCCCAAAATTTCTCAAAAATTCCCAAAATTTCCCAAAAAATATTTAAAAATTTCCCAAATAATAATTTATTTTATTTTTAAATTTCAATCTTCATTAGGCTCCAATACCTTCATTTTGGCACTAATTTGTATTTTCTGCGAAGTGTGATGGCTGAGATATGCACTAGGGCTTTCCTCGTAAAGGCCCTCCTGGCGCTCAACAAGAAAGGGGTACAACAAATGTTTCTCGTATCGGATAATGTAACACAATGGCATTGTTTTCAACCGGTTATGAACGTTGTGAGGGACTGAAATCAAAATTTCCCAAAAAAGTATAAATAATTCCCAAATAATAGGCTCTGCCAAGGGTTCAAAATCATAAAAGTTTCTTTCATTATATATCGGCCAGGCCCAGACCTTTCAAACAAAAAAAAAGTATATGAAAATCGGAAAAGATTTACGCGAGCTATGTACAAAAGACCAAAAACCACTTAAACGGGCCTAGGTCGGCGGCCCTTGGGCCGACAATGCCCAAATTCAATCCTGTAAAAGATTTTTTGATTACCTTTCAGGGTAAAAAAAAGTTTTTGAAAATCGGTTGAGTTTTACTTGAGGTATCGTGTTGACGGACGGACGGGGCTAATTACATCGGTGCCGTAACCTAAATAACTCTTTCTATGTGAAATATATTAACTTGAGACAAGAAACATTAGTTCCCCAGGTGACAATATATCTATTTTGTAAACTTTGTGAATTTGATTGCGTTCCTTTTGCTTTCAATACAAACTGGTGATTTTTTTATAAAAGTGAACGAAGATACATTTGTGTACATTCAGTTTCTATAGCATTTACATTATTCGAAACGGTAGATTTTTACGTGGAATGAGCCATATGAGAGTTCATGATATCGCTCTACGTAGCTTCTAAGGTTGAAGAGTACATCGGGAATAACAATTTTTCTCGTAGCACCATGACGTCGTCTAAGTCGACTGGAGATCTAAATATAATTTCTAATTTGATACGTGGATATACGGTACTGGTCTCAGCACATGCTTGAATTTAGAGTGAATTTGCCAAAACTTCGCACGAAACCAACGGGTCGCGGAATTTCGATCTCTATGACTTATTCGATTCTGCAATGGTCTGCACAGAGGTAAAAAAAATCGTTTTTGATGAATATCTCGGACAAGACCAAATCTATTCCAGGCAAATTATATACGATTTAGTAGTCCAATGATACAAAGCTTTTGGCTGTGACAAGTGCAAGTAGTTGGCTGCAGAAGTCAAAAACGTCGAAAAAATGGTCATTTTCAAAGATTCGTGGAAATGACGGTATACATTTTTTCTCAAACCCAAAGCGGGAGGCTATAGTCATTGCCTTAGCTTTCAAATGAATCCCTGAGTAGAAGTTTGTGACGAGTAGAAAAAAAAATGGAGTTGATTGAAAGATTGAGTTGAGTAAAAATTTTGATTTTGATTTTGATTTGATAATGCGTAATTTTTTGTAATCTTTAGCTTTACATACCTCCTCAAATGGAATAAAAAAGTTAACTCAAATGAAAAGGGAGTTCCTATATTGTGTGAAAAACATAAATTATAAAAAAAGGAAAATGTTTGGAAGTCGAAATTCCAAATTGCTCACGGGAAACTCATATTCGACATACCTTTTTTGGTTCGAAGTGTAACAAACTCGTCTAAAAAATTCACTAATTATGCTACTTACTCTACTAGGCGCGTAGTCTTTCCAATAAAGAGATAATTTGTTGGAATTCACTTGGAAACCATATTTTCAACGTCATATTATTATATAATGTTCTTTCTGTAAATATCGTTCGAATTTTGTACATCTATTCCCAAGAGTGACAAACAAAAATCATTTATCGAAATGTTGTTTCGGCATGGTGCCGAGACTAAGGTGAAGCTATCGGAGCGGAGCAGATGGCTCAGAGAATGCAAGAATATATGATTTATGGCGTATATTACGTCCATACCGAGAAATGTTTGCAGCCCAGCCAAATATGAGGCCTTAAATGTAGATTCAATGAATCAAAACAATTAGACAAAGAAGAAGAACACATTGGCATGACAGAATGTGACGGAGTCTTGTAAAATATTGAAAAACTATTCGAGTCATTGCACGGAGTTACGCGCTCTCCCAAAATGTAGAAAACCCCTAATAGTCAGAAGACGAAGCGGATGTGTTACAATTTCTACTTTCATGTTCAACTACTAGTGGGTTATGCACCCCAGCTCGCAAGCGCTGGTTGTAGAGTAGAACACTTTTCTGCAAAGAAAACGATTCGCTTGGGCATGCTGTGCAACTATATCTCGTGGGTCCTCCTTGGCTCGACGGGAGGACAAGATATGTATACAACAGATTATCCTTTCCAGATAACAAAAAGAAAACGATAGCAGGAGATAATCTTTAGCGCATCAACTTTCGTAATTTCTATATCGCATTGCTCATGCCTTACATTCGTGTGAACGATTGGGGAGGAGGTATATTGTAATGCAAACAGAGCATTATCTGTTTGCATTACAATATAGACGGAAGATGGACTACTTACAATTCAGAATAATATCTAGGCTGAGCAGGTTTCGATGTAGGTGTGGAGTGAACGGATGATTGAATGATAAATTTCGGACGGCGCCAATCAATGATTCGACGTCTCTTGGTTAGCAATTCTCGGGTGCTTCTCTCTTCTATATGCTTGCCATGTAACCATCGACAAAAAGGGCCAATATGATGTAGATGACTCGATGATACAGCGTATGCGATAATCTCCATTACCACTTCTACTTATGCCGAGTTCAATCGTGCAACGACGAAGAATTAATACAATTCTAAATGATGCTCGATTGATAGACCAGCGTTATTCGGTATTATGGAGGAGTTTGGAATACCGAAGAAGCTAATAAACCTGACGAAAGCAACCTTGACCAATACCAAATGTAAAGTGCTGATTCTAAACGTCCAATCTGACCCATTCGACATAAACACCGGACTACGTCAAGGAGATAAGCTATCGACAATCCTATTCAATCTAGCGTTGGAGAAGGTCATCAGAGCTATGACAGTGAACTGGAACGGGACGATATTTACGTCTTCAAAACAAGTTGCTGCGTTCGCCGACGATGCCGATTTGATGGGACGAGAGACGATCGCGATCAAGGAAATGTTTGTCGAAATGGACAGAGAAGCAGAGACGATTGGACTGGTAATCAGTGAGGATAAGACGAAATATCTTACGCTAAACAGAAAACAAGGATCGCGTATTGGACAAAACATCACAATTGACGATTACAACTTTGAAGTTGTCCAGTCATTCAAATACCTCGGCTCAATCATAAACACTGACAACGACGTAGACGAAGTGATCAAGACGAGACTGATGCAGGGGAATAGATGCTTCTACGCACTGAAACATCTGTTTAGAAACTCCTCTGGTCAGTCGAAACAAGAAACTTCGCCTATACAAGACACTGATCCGACCCATCGTAATGTACGGCTGTGAAACATGGTCTTTGACACTCAAACAAGAATCGCTACTGAACTGCTTCGAGAGGAGAGTGCTAAGATCAATATGTGGACCATTATACGAACAAGGACGATGGAGGATAAGAACAAACAGAGAGCTGAGAGACATCTACGGGGACGAAACACTAGTCGGAGCTATTAAATCTGCCAGACTGCGATGGGCAGGTCATGTAGCGAGAATGGACGAGGATCGAATGCCAAAGAAAGTAATGGATCGAAACTTCGACAACAACAGAAGCAGAGGAAGACCCCGGAAGAGATGGCTAGATGGTGTTGAAGAAGACGCGTGAAAGTTGGACGTTGCGCAGTGGAGAAGTCTGGCCCAGGATCGCTCCAGATGGAGAAACGTTGTAGAGTCAGCCAAAACCCGCTTGGGTTAGAAAGGCTGATAAGTAAGTAAATAAGTAAATGATGCTAGTGATTTTGAATAGTTTATTGACGTTCACAACCTTATATTCTCTTAATACTTCGAATAGCAATCAATTGCTCTATATTTTATAATTAGAATGGATGATTGAATTGGCTTTAAATAAGAATCGTATATTATTCGTATATTATTATTATAGAATCATGGAACGTGCGGTAGAATGCCGTCACGTTACAGCTGCCCCCGTGAACTCCTCGTTCTGAATGCTCTTTATTCATACATTTTGACTCTATTTATAGGCCGATAAATATACAACGGCTAAGTTGATTTCATTCAATATAAATCATTTCGAATGGCTGCTCGATTCTTTATAATTTCATCAGTTTGTGAAATGGGTCTGTTTTAGGTCAAAACAATTCCTGACAAACTCCCACCTTGACCTTAAATAATATCCACTATTATTAAGGCCAACCATAAAATGCCACCAACGCGGAAATAGCCACGGCCCCGCTTCGGTCGGACTTTTCATGCTTGAAATCCCTTTCTTTCAAAGTGACTGGCTCCCATCTCGTCCACCTTTAACTCGCTGATATTGGGCCATCACTGCCTCGCTGCATTATCCAAGGTGTCACACCAATTCACCAACTTTTCACTTCAATTGCTGCTACACGAATGCCAAACCAATTGACCAACTTTTCAATTCAATAAAGCATGGGAGACCAATTGAACGAACTTTCCTTTAATAGCTGCTGCACCAAATGACTTTTTCTTCAATTGCTGCCAGACCACTTGAGCAATCTTTCTCTTTAATTGCTGCTTCACGAATGCCAAACCAATTGAACAAAATTTTATTCAATTGCTGCCAGACCAATTGAGCAATCTTTCTCTTCAGTTGGTACCAGATAAAATGACGAAACTTTCACTTCGATTTCACTTGACGATCGAGTTCACTGGACCATTGACTTCTCTCGACCATCGTCCTTTTTACCATCGACTTTACTTGACCATTGACTTTACTTGACCATCGAGTTCACTTGACTTCGACCATCGTCTTCACTTGAACATCGTCCTCTTGACTATCGAGTTCACTTAAACCACATTTCTCGAATCATCGACTTTTCTTAAACATCGTTCTTTTTACCATCGACTTCACTTGACCATTGACTTTCATCGAGTTCACATAACCATAGAGTTCACTTGACTTCGACCATCGTCTTCACTTGAACATCGTCCTCTTCACTATTGACTTCACTTTAACCACATTTCTCGAACCATCGACTTCACTTGACCATTGAACATCGTCCTCTTGACTATCGAGTTCACTCAACGATTGAATCATTGACTTTTCTTGACCATCGGACGTCTCTTGACCAACGACTTTTCTTGATCATCATCCTCTTGACATTTCTAAACTGATTTCGAGGTTTCTTGATGAAAAAACTACTGCCTGTGACCAATCCACCCTCCGATGAGCTGACTCTGGCCACATCCCCAGTAGCTTATCCACCTTTAACTTCAGAATAGTTGCATGTTCTTCGTCCATTGTAATTTTTGCCGATCTTCCTTGACATGTTAAACGTTACTCCTAACAATTTAACCAAAACATTTCACCTTGTTTGTTCCAATCATGATCTTCTCTAACAGTGTGGGATTCATTCATTCATGCAGCCGCATGCATTCTTTGTGACAACACAGTTCGCTACTGTATGATCTCACGTGCGAACATGGCGCAACTCAGTTCGCTACTGTGCCCTCATATGAAACCCTCGCGCAACGTCACCCTCTCTACTTATTTGTCAAATAAAACGAATTACCCAATTAAGCTAATGTAATTTTGAGTGAAATTAAAATATTTCGTTGTACTGTAGCCAAGAAACCTCCAATCAAGCAAATCCACTTACCCAAAATACCATTTATTCTATTTCCTCCCCAAATTTTTAACGCTTATCTGTTCTTATCTCTTGCTGGCCAGCATAAACCTAACACCTATACAATCACTCTATGTAGCCGCTTGAAGCTTTAACTCACCCTAATAATGTCTCCTTCGCATTGCTTTAAAAAAATTGACTAGAGAGTTTCGTACTCTAACACGCAGTGCCAGTCAATCTTCCAAAAGCAGCACGACTAACATCACTTTCTAACCACTGACCTGATGCTATATTTATAATTTAGCTTTTACCGTCTGCGCCTCTTGTTACAACTTCTACGTTCTATTTCTACTTTCATGTTCAACTACTAGTGGGTTATGCACCCCAGCTCGCAAGCGCAGGTTGTAGAACACTTTTCTACAAAGAAAACGATTCGCTTGGGGATGTTGTCCCCGTGAACTCCTTGTTCTCTATTCTCTTTTTATAGGCTAAGTTGATTTCATTTAATTTAAATCATTTCGAATGGCTGCTCGATTCTTTATAATTTCATCAGTTATTTCACTTGGGTTTGTTTTTGGTCAGAACAATTCCTGACAGGATGATTCTGATGAAGAAGACTTTTTCGTTTTCGATAATACTCTATAAAAGAAGTTGAATTTTCGAAGAACAAAAGGCTTTATAATTCTATGACCATTTTTTTGAAGTTTTTGACTTCTGCAGCCGTACAGTCGTCAAATCTGTGCTGAGGTGTGAGGTGGTGACTTTCCCTACTTTCTTCGCTTTGTTTAATTTGACATTTTCACAGTTGTGCAGCACTGTGTGTGAAACGAAGTTTATTGGGAAACTACTTGCTTTTGTCAGGAGTAGTGTCACAGCGAAAAGCTTTGTATCATTGGAATACTTAATCGTATATAATTTGCCTAGAATCGTTTTTGGTCTTGTACGAGATATTCATCAAAAACGATTTTTTTTACCTCTGTGCAGACCATTTTTCAAAATACCAAAAAAAAAACTGTTCCTCAACGAAAGTCTTCTATTGGAATGAAGAATCGAATAAGTCATAGAGAACGAAATTACAGGACACGTTGGATCATGACCGTGCGAAGTTTTGGCATCTTCACTCTTAAGAGATTGATTATTCTATGAATGTGCAACGTTTAGGAATCGTGCGTTAAAACAAGGAGAGGAGCGTATAGGCGTTCGTTTATTCATTCATTTATCGAGTACATTACATCAAGGGTAGCTGATAGATTCAAAAGCCATAAAATGTTTTGCTGTGTCACATATTTTAAAAGTAAATCACAAGTTATGTCTACAATTTTTTAAAACAAATATTGTTATGATTCAATTCCATCGCATATTTCTTCAAACACAATTTGGAACAATAAAATGACCTTTTACATTTACGACATGGAACACTTAAGTCGTTGTCGCTTCCGCAATATCGAAATCTTTTTTTGTTAGTGGTGTCTGAATGCAAAAACATCAACGATATATCGTCGACTCTTATCATTGGCTTTCCATCTTTTGCTAATCTCAAATATGGATTAACGACAGTTATCTTGCAACCAAATCCAACAGAATTTTGGGTTTCGAGCGTTCTCAGCATCAAACATGTTTAAGTACATGAAAGCAACATTCTCCATAGCTCGTACCACCTTCAGGGAGGATGCAAATTTATAATAATTTAATGCTGTTTTGAAATCGCGTTTGACTCCGACGCCTGACTCGTATATTGTACCGATGTTGTTAGCTGAAGTTCCACTCCCATGTTTAATTGCTCGATGGTACCATTCCAAAGCCTGAAAAAATTGTACACAAAATTTACTTTTAAAAACATAGAAATTTTCAAAAAAGCTGCTCAAAGTTGACATCACGCTATTTCATAAAAATTTTGAACTCCTCTTATGTCAAAACTACATACATTTCCAACAAAAAATCAAAACCGTTTCGTTAGACATATCTTTTCCGTACAACAGCGGGACGTCATAGTGAACTAGCTTGATTTTAAGCATAGTACCCTGATCGAGACCCTGGGGAACACCCACACCTTCGTGATATGATAATCCGAGACTATGCTCTGCTTCAACTACACCGATGTTTGGCATTTTCACTCCATACACTTCAACGGATATATCCTGAGATGCAGCCAGTTTGAACAAACGAATGCTTTCATGTACATCAAGCTTTACGCCTTTTCCACTCTTTAACATTAAAGCAAGATTATAATAACCTTCGGCGTTTCCTTCAGCCGCAGCTCTTCCAAACCACTGAGCTGCTAATTCATAGCTTTGAGGAACTCCATTCCCGTGATAATATTTGTGTCCTTCGGCACACATTCCTGTTGGCATATGCTTCAAGTTCAATCCTTGCATCAGTGATTCATCATCATCAAACTTTATAGACCGTTAGTACCTTCCGGTGTGAGGTCTTTCTGCCGCAACCCCAGATTGGTGAACTATCGTCCTCCATGCCCTCCTATCGCCCGCCAAGGAGATGGTTTGTTCGCCCAGAGAACGTCCCCTAACTTCTAAATCTGATTTAATTGAATCGATAAACCTTCTCCTTGGTCTACCCCTTGGCCTAACACCCGGGACTTGTGCATCCAAGATCCTTTTCGGTAGCCTGTTATTACCCATCCTTTGAACGTGCCCGAACCAGCGCAGACGACTGGCCCTTGCCGCCTCTTCCACTGACGAACTCCCTAAATTTTCCCTAATGTCGTCGTTCCTTATATGATTATCCCACTGCTCCCTCCTATTAACCTTCGCTATATTCCTAAGAACCCTCATATCAGAAACCTCCAGGTCATGCACGAGATATCCGCAGTCAACCCAACTCTCCCTACCATACAGAATCGTCGGCCGGAATATTGACCTGTGAATAGCTAACTTTGTTCCGCTACTTAATTCCCTTTTGTTGAACACGTGCGACCTCAACTGACTGGCCACCGCGTTTCCCATTTTCCTCCTTTCCTCAAATTCCCTTACTAACTTGCTATCCTCTGAAAAAATGGTTCCTAAGTACTTGAATTCAGAAACCTGCTCCAGCTCCTCCCCATTTAAATTGCAAGCTATCTCCTTCCGAGCTTTGCCGACATGCATAACCTTAGTTTTCCCTACACTTACCTTCATCCCATACTCCTCACATGCAGCATTTAGGCAGGCAATCCCACCCTGCAACTCCGTGGTACTATCTGCCAACAGAATCAAGTCATCCGCGTAGGCCAGTATTTTCATTATTACCTCACCCACCTCGACATTTCCTGCAAGTTTGCCTGCTTGATGATTTTGTCCATGAAAATTATGAACAGAAGCGGGGAAAGACAACAACCCTGACGAACGCCCTCTTTAACCTCGAAAGACTCGCTAATTTCGCCATCTATTCTCACCGCGGCCCTGCTTTCTGAGTAAATACTCTTAATGTCACGCAGTAAACCCCCATTGATACCGTACTCGCTAAGAATCCCGAATAGCTTCTGCCTTGGTACCCGGTCGAATGCCTTCTCCAAGTCGATGAAGCATAAGTATAAGTCCCTGTTCTTTTCATAAAGCTCTTCGATAGTCTGTCTGAGGCAGAAAATCTGATCCTGACATCCCCTCAGAGGCCTGAAACCACCCTGAATCTCATCCAGTACACCTTCCACTATGTTCCTAACCCGGTCAACAAGTACACCCGTGTACACCTTACCTACCACGCTCAAGAGCGATATCCCCCTGTAGTTACTGCAAACCTTACGGTTGCCCTTCTTATAAATTGGAGCAATAACACCGAAGCTCCAGTCAGCAGGTACTGTTGAAGACCTCATGGCCAAATTGAAAATCCTACAAAGCCATTGGATCCCACCTGATCCGCTATACTTAATAAATTCCGTCCTAATTTCATCCACCCCTGCGGATTTTCCTTCCCTTAATCTGCCGACCTTCCGGGACACCTCATCCAGTGTAATTTCCTCCTCCACCTCCGAGCTAGGACCTGCCTCCCTCCCATTTTCTTCTACCTGATTGACAGATGTAAATAAATCCTTAAAGTAATGCCGCCAAGTCTTCAAGACTTCACCCCTATCTGTAATTAACTCGCCGTCTTTATCTAAAATACTACTACATCCCTCTTTCACGCCACCGCGCCTAATGTCCTTAACCATCGACCAAAATTTCTTACCCCTGCCTTGACCTGCCCTTGCATCAGTGATGTGAAAACATTTTCCGAAAATGGCGTTATTTCATGTTTTTCTCTCAATTTAGATGCTGGAACAGACATATGGCTTTAGAAATCACCGAAGCGACCCTTATAACTTACCATGTTGTTCGTATGTGACGGCATGGTACATTGGATCAAGGTGTTCCTCTCTTTCGATTTTGGCCAACATGTACCGGCAATGGTCTCTTTCATTTTGCAACGTACTGTTCGGATTGAGTTCAATAGCTTTCTTAAAACATTTTAACGCTTCATCGAATTTCTCAACGTTCAAGTATGCATCACCTAAGCGACCATATCCTCTCCACCAATTTGGGTCCAGTAGCGTCGCTGCCTTCGCATTGTCTTCCGCTCCATAGTAGTCTCCTAATTTTAAATAAGCAAACGAACGATTTGAATGAAGAATAGCTAATTCTTTAGAAGGTAGCCCAGTGAGGCTAATGGCTTCCGTGTACTTGTTAATTGCTGACTTAAAATCCTTTTTTTTTTGACAAACAGATTTCCTTCGATTTTCAACTTTTCCGCCTGATCTACATTTGCTTTATTTTCTTGAACAGACACCGTTTTCGCCTTGTCTAAATCAACCTGCGACACTCCCAAACCTTTCAAAGCCTCTTCGATATTTTTCCACATTTTCTCAAATGAGTTGTTGTCTATTTCCATTTTACCCTGATGTGACAATTTATTTCGAACATCTTTTAAGTTGTGGAAGCTCTTCTGGTGCACTTTTCCCAAATTTCCTTCGAATTTAAAACATTTTATCGCATCGATAACCAGTGGAAGATCCCAGCATTCAATATTGCCATCGTTCAGCAATTTCTTTTGAATCGTTCGTGCATCTTTGACCATTTTGTCTCCAAGGGCTTTTATAAACACTTCCCCTTGTTTTGGTGAGTTGACCCATTGAGTGCCGAATCTATTTTCCCAAATATCCGTAAATTTATTTCTGAGCAAAGGTAGAGCAATTCCATTTAAAACATTCTGCAATCTGATGAAGTTTTGTACATGTTCCAATGGTATGTTAATGCCTTTTTCCATTTTAATAAGATGATGATGTTCTTCGTCAACTCTGTGGAAAATGTTAGGGTGTATTTAAAATGTGTAATTTTATTATTACGTCAACCAGTCAATGAAAAGCTATCTGAGTGCATCTGACTAACCTTGCTCAGAAACATAAGATTCGATTATTTCAATCACAAGACTAGTAAGATTCGTGAACGTTGAACCGCCCTTTACTTGACAAAATATGCTGAAACAATGTTATGTGAACAGACAAGCATTTGAACGAACAATGGACTCAAAACGGTGAAATTGGTCATAACTCTGAAATAGTTATCACAATAAAAAACCTTTTTAAAAGGAAATGTGACGCAAGTCCTCATCCCTTCTTTCAAAACAACTGATATCAATTCGGGTGACGCTTGCAGCTTCGGAACGCAAAAAATTCTTTTGAAATATTTTCACATTTGATTTAAAAAATGCGTCACAAATTTCGGACCCTCCCAACGTAATAATTTTTTTGCGCTACACCCCAAAAATTTAGCTTTGTATTACGGATAGTCAAATTTTTGCGTGTGAAATCTGAAAGCGCAGAAAAATTATTCCGTTGGGAAGGTCCGGCATTTGTGACGCATTTTTTTAATCAAATGTGAAAAAATATCAAAAGAATTTTTTGCGTTCTAAAGCTGCAAGCGTCACCAAAATTGATATCAGTTGTTTTAGAAGAAGATACGAGGACTTGCGTCACATTTCACCTTTGAAAAGGGTTTTTGTTGTACTATCAGTTCTTTGGGAAGTAGGAAAATTGTTTTGACGAATTATAAATAGAATTTTTTTCGAGCCGCCGCCAACCGAAACAGGCGGCTAGTACTCACATGGTCGAAAATGATACCCTTAACTTCATCTACATTTGAAAAGTTTTTTTGAGCCGCAACCGCCGCCAAATCGAAGCGCAGCGACTACTACTTCTATAGACGAAATGATGCCTTCAACTTCCTCTACAACATATCAAAAGCTTTTTTGAGCCGCCACCGCCGCCAAACTAAAGCGTGGCGGCTACTACTTCCATGGCGAAAACAATCCCCTCAACTTACTCTACGATATATCCAAAGTTTTTTTTTTAGCTGCCCCCCATTTTTTGAGTCATTTCGCCGGTTAAGGATAGGAGTGCGTCGACCAACGCCTCACTCACAATTTTAGCGGGTCGATCCACATCTGACAGTTGCAGAATTCACAGAAATCGTTTTTCTTTGTGTTCTAAAATTTTGGTTTCGGGGTGGGTCGGCCCGTTAAAATTGTGGGTCAGGTGTGGGTCGACCCACTCCGATCTTTATTGCCGGTCACCCCAATACACTACACACCCAACATAATAACTTTCCCGTTGACATCAAACATCTATCTCGAACACCCAACCTTTGTCTCATCAAAATGTGCTACCATACACATTACACACACAAAAACACACATATGGGCTTCATATGGCGCCTTCTACGAGGCCGGAACTCTCCTTTTTTAAAATATTCAGAGATCGTAGAATCCCCAGCTGAAGTTCCCTGCAAAATTTCGAGGAAAGTTGACGAGCCGTTTATCGTACAAGTGCCAACGGAAACCAGTAACTGACTTACGATCTAAGTAACTAACGTAGGATGTTTTTTATTAACTTTGGATTATATGAAAATGCACTTTTGTATTGAAAATGATATTTTCTAGAGGTTATATCTCCGGATCCACTGAACCGATTTTAATGAGTGAGAAGACAATTCGCCTCAGAATTTTCCGTAGAATCCGGGAAAAATATTTTCTGGGTGGTACGTCGCAAGGGGGCGATGTCAAAACTTAGCTGTATGGTTCCGCAGTCTGCGAAAAAAAAAATTGCTACCGCACACCCATGATATGCAATACCGCAGGGGCTATATTTTCTATACTCGAAATCTTCTAGCAAAATGACGTCCTTTTTAGTGCAAAACTCCAGTGATCGACATTATCACTTAGACAGATTTATATATTAACTATTCAGAAGACTACAACCCTTAACTCTATTTCTTACTTTTACTCGATGTCACATATGGAAAGATGTCAATGCATGTATATCACCCCCCCCCCCCCTATGTAACGCGGTCTATTACATGTAGGGTTCTTAGTACCAACGTTATAGTCGAAATGGTTGAAATCGTCGAATATTCGGATGATGTGAGCAGGTGTTCGACAGTCAACATGTGTACTTTCGTTTTGATCTATTAAAATTAAAATTAAAAACATAACCAAAGACCCGTACGTATCAGAATAGATGTGACAAACAGAATAGATGTGGCAAAGTGACTCGAATGTACCTAAATATACAAATGAGCAAACAATCCAACGTTTTCTGTTCTTTTATAACTGTAAGAATTTGAAAGATCCATAGAAATTACCCAAGGTAATGTCAAAGGCCCTACCGAAGTACGTCTCAGACAATTCAAATCTAGAAAAGCTTATATTCAAGGACTAAGCCATTTTCCCCTAAAACCCTGAAACAAGTAATATCTAAAATTTTATTCTCTACAACCTTGCCTTTGGAAGCAACTTTCTACCTCTCATAGTTCCGGAGATTCGGGTCATTTTGCCCAATTATGGAAGTGGCCATATACTACGATTGGGCCATATTTCCCCAAAACCCTTAAACACGTGTTCACTTAAATTCAATTCTCTACAACTTCGGCTTTGGAACCATATTTCTAACTCTCATAGTTCTGGAGATTCGGGTCATGCCGCCTAATCATGGAAGTGGCCATATACCAGGATTGGGCCATATTTCCCCAAAACCTTGAAACACGTGTTCGCTTAAATTTAATTCTCTACAACTTCGCCGTTGAAACCAACTTTCTAACTCTCATAGTTCTGGAGATCTGAGTCATCCTGCCCAATTATGGAAGAGGCCATATACCAGTATTGGGCCATATTTCCCCAAAACCCTGAAACACGTTTTCACTTAAATTTAATTTTCTACAACTTCGCCTTTGGAACCAACTTTCTAACTCTCATAGTTCTGGAGATTTGGATCATCCTGCCTAATTATGGAAGTGACTATATACCAGGATTGGGCCATATTCCCCAAAACCCTGAAACACGTGTTCGCTTAAATTTAATTCTCTACAACTTTGCCTTTGACAGTAAATCTCCATATTGCATAGTTAACGAAATGTAGACGAAAAACTGTTTTCGCATATGGCCAAGAGTCTCAATTTCGTCCATTCCATTGGTCCCAGTTCCCAGATTCCTGACCCGATTCCCACAAAAATTTTTTCCCAGTTTCGTGACATCAAATGAGGATAATTGCTATAATTGCTGAGATATTTGCGAAAAAGTTTCATCGACCCTCGAAAATTTCATGTCCGGCCTCCACTTCTTTTACCATATCTCCGGAACTACTTGGCCGATTTTGCTCATCTTGCTCAACTTGAATCCTGGGAGGCATGTACCTTTCAGGGGAAAAAAGTTTAGGCTGATCGGTTGAGCCGCTTGGAAAAAAAGTGGAGACGGACAGACGGACGGACATTTTTTTATTGCTGATTCGTCATCTCTAGACGATAATAGATGCATCCCCCCAATCCCACCGCGATCTACCCCATGTTACAATAAAATTGTTTTTAGTAAACGTATAGGACCTTTGTACTTCGTACGGGTCCAATTGAATTTTGATTGTGTTGTTGTGGGTTTTTGTTTGATGATGGGTAAATACACATGTATTGACAACTTCTTTCCATATGGAACAGCGAATATAAAATAGCATACGTTCCATGCTGTGAAAATAATTCATTAATTCGAGATCAATTTTGTGAACTCGAGAACTCACTCGCTCGTGAGTTCCGCTCACATCACAAAATTGATCCCTCATATAATGAATTATTTTCACTGCATAGAACGTAATCTACTATAGTTTTTGGAGTTAGAAGAATAATAACATGACATGGTGGCTCAAAGAAAACAACTTGTTTGATTACAAACAAAAAAAGAAGAATTTACAAAAAAAGCAAAAGATATACGAGTTTTGGTATTATTGTTTAGCCGTTTCTTTGGCAAATAACTTGAATATGTTGTTGTTCTTGGATAATTGAAAAGATTTTCGGATTATTTATCTTCAGGGCATAAAATGTGGCGATTAGAAGTTCTTTGTTCTGTTTACAACAATAGTTCTGTCATACATAATGACGAAAGTGTAGAACAAACCCAACAAAAAACGCGAATTAATTCGGATCTATCGTGCGTAGTAGAACTTATACATACACATTTTTCATGTAAAATTTTAATGTGGATGGTGAAAATCTGATTGTTCCGATTTTTTATATCGGCGGTTCATACGAATTTCACTTTAAGCCCAAAAATGCAATCGATTTATAATTTTGCAGCTTTCTCTGAAAGTCAAAGTTTAATCGCAATCTTTAATAGCCACGTACAAACAATTAGTTCTGTGTGTTTATTTTACAACTCCGGGAAATGTTCGAACTGGTCTACGGGCGTTAACGATTAGTGGACATGAAACCTGGCTAAGAATTGTACACTAAATTATTTCATTTTCTATAATTTCCGTTATTCTAGGAATTAGATGCTTTTACTTCGTATGTACGTACCAAATAAAATCAATGCAATCAGCTCGTTAAAATTTTTATCCGGTGTTCACCAACTAACTATCGACTCAAATATAATAATATATTGTTGTTTTGTCCACGTTGAAGAAGATTACCAACTCAGAAATAACAGCAGTGACGCAAGTCCTATTTCACTGCAATTTTTATTATAAATATTCGAAGCATTACTTATTTGAAGTATTTCTATTTAGGTGCATCAACTGGTTACTATAGATCAGAGAATTAGTGTAGAATGTGTTGTTCCTTTCCTCCTCCATTCTTCTCTCGTATTGCATCCTTGTGGATGCAGAGGTAACTTTGATGAAGTTTTGTGAGGTCATAGTTGAGGTGGACGGGGCATTTAGCACGCATGGATGGAAACAGAGTCCGCTCAAAATTATTCCGTAACGATCCAGAAGGGCGGAGAGGAGATACTCACCCAAAAATTAGGTGGATTGATGGTGTCAAACAAGATCTTCGGGCTACATTGTCTCGAAGCTTCCTGTACTTCAGATGATGGGACTTGGGGTATTCGCATATGAGATGAAATTTCCCCTTCCAAGCCACAGGGTTGCCAAGACTCATTATTTTATCATGTGCTTGTTGAGTCCGCAATAACCGGTCACCGCTCCCACTATCCTCTTCACGCGGTCCCGGCTCATTATCAGTAGCTCTTTTGTTCATCTCTCGTTTCTCATCTCACTTCTCCATTATACGCTGCCCAGCTCTTACCGTGTTCTGCCTTCACCCACTGCATTTTCATTTTTGCAAAAAATGAGTTCGGGACAGGGATGTGTGGTTCCGGTTTGAATATGGTAGCCGTCGAGCCGGTTCCAGCCAGCTTTCTCATTGTCATCCACTCCTGAATCTACGGGTACTCAAACCAGTTTGACCCGATTTCTTAGTTCTACAACTGATTCATTCGCTGTCCACTATCCGTGCATATAACTATGTCTCTGTGTGCCAGTCCTTCTGGCAGAAATTCGCGAGCACTTAGGAGAGCCGCTGAAGTTTCGCCTGGAACACACTAGAGATTTTCCTTAGATGAATCCTAGTGCCGGTTCCGTTAAGGGTCGGAGTGGGTCGACCTGACTCAAAACAAAATTGAGCTGAACTTTTCAGTTCAGGTTTGGGTCTAAAAAAATCAACCTGAACCTGAGTTGAAGAAATTGGGTCAACCAGGGTTAACCTCAAAAAACATGAAACCCACTAGGTCAATCTGACCTTTTACATCTTTCAGGTTGAGTTCAGGGCGGACCCAAAACGCAAAAACAGGTTTAGGTGGAAATTGAGTCGGACCTGACCCAGACCCAGACCCGTTCCGATCCTTATTATCTGTTCCTGGGTAATATACACACACTCATCTTCGATCCGTTCTACTGATATGATAATAATTTTATTGTCTACTTTTCTCAAGCCAACATGGAAAAAGAGTGGTTATGACTGCTGTCATAACCCTCATTAAAACCATGAAAACGTTACAAATAATATACTTAAAGTAAATTAACATAGTCACGGCCAAAATAAAAATCACATCACATCACATCAAATCACACTACTAGGTAGCGTGGTCACTCATTTAACCGTTCGTTTCCATTGCGTTTCCATTCCGTTGCATGTCCAAAATACGATCAGAAATCATATTTTTGATCTTTCTGAAGGAAACGAAAGGTCTGAGAGGGATACGGCACACAAAGGAAAAGAGGAAGTCAAATATATGTTCACATGGTGACGGGAATTATCCCCCAGACCGAAAAAAATCGGAATTATCACCCAGGGAATTATCGCTCAGAGAAATGGGAATTATCACCCGGGGAATTATCACCCGGGATGGCATTTTCCTCATACAAAATAGCATTTTCCTTATACAAAATGGCATTTTCCTTATACAAATTGGACGCTGTATAAATCTACCGCTTTAAACTTGCTGGGAGATAATTCCTGGATTCTCATTTGTCTGTGCGATGATTCCCTGGTTGATAATTCCTTGGGGTATAATTCATGTCGCCTATTCACATGGTACAGCAATTCTGCACCTTATCGTATGGGGGACCTGCGCAACTCTAGCATAACCGCACATTTATTCGTAAAAGGAACATGGTGTGTTGTTGTTGTTGTTGCCTGCAACGACTGCACTAAAAGTCTGAGATAATTTCTTAAAAATTTTATTTATCTTTGCTGCATATAAGCCAATACTAAATATTAAAACAAATAAATATTAAATACATTTTTAACAAAAACTGGATGTCTTACGATTTGTTCATTACTTTTTTAAACTTAAGTAGATACACAGTAAATCTCACTTTTTTTAAGTACAACCAAAATTCGCTTCCGTTAAGCATTAACTGTCTGCGAGAGAGATAAGAATAAGAGACTAACAAAAGTATCTATAATTTTTGTCTTTGCATTCTAAACACTGAGTCATCGATTAGAAAAGTGATATTTGGCTTATGGTTTATTTCCCGTCGCCAATTTTATTTTATACTTCTTACTCAAATTGTCAATGACGCATCACTTCATGACGTTGAGAGGAACTGTTTAACTTGTCCGAACTATTTTCTGAAGATTTGTAAAAGAAACAGTTTTATCTACGAACTTTTTATAAAATGACTAACTCTTTATCCAATCCTTTAGTGCAACGTTCGTCGGCTCATATCAAAATAGATCGATAATGTGAGAGGATTTTTGCTGGAGAGAGCATCCTATAAAGTTACTGTTACTGATACTGTACGGAAAACAATCAAATCAGCAATCAAAATAATTGCATTTTACATTTTTTGATGATATGCATTCGAATGAACCAGCCAAAAGTAAAACTAAAACGTTAGGAAGCTGAAAAATTATCAAACTTGAATTTATTGAGACTTTATTGCATATTTGATTGTTTTCCGTACAGTAAGCGAATTGAAGCGAACAGCGAAAACATTCTCTCACTTTATCGATCTATAATGTGAATTTGATAATGCGACTTAGACAAATGGTTTGTCGAACAGTTCATGCATCGCGTGATGAAATTTATTATATTTTGATTATGAGCCGACGTGTCGCACTATGAAGGCGTCGTAAAGGTATAAATTGTTGGGAAAAGTAATGTGTTTTTTAATTTACTTTCATAGGGTTGACTAAAATTTCCAACATGCTAATTAGATTGTTTGCAATTTGCAAATCACAAAGCATAATTGCAAACAATCGACTTCATGATCTAAGTAAATGTCAGGCAAATGTGTCATTTCTAGCTCATGAATCGTTCCTTCGTCTGTCTGTTGGTAAAGTACCCCAAGTACCAATTTGTTTTTGTTTTGATTCTCATGCCTAAAAACTGCCTAGAAACCATGAGACTTTTATGTATTTTACTTTTGTCATTTTTCAGCATTAATTGTTTGTTATCAGGATATTTATTGATCGGTTGATGGGACCTTAACGGATACGATTTTTTTTGGAATAAGTAGCAAACGCTCCGAACGACGGTCAACCGAATTAATTCATTTATGTGCCCTGTATGTACATGTACATTTACATGGAGTAAAGTTAACTATTGTAAACTGACTACAAAATAATTTTAAAATTTTATCACATCAAACCATTCTTATTTTCACATTTAGTGAACTTAATTATATTCCTAAATTACATTTTTCCATTCTACGTTAAGTTTTAAAGGATATTTCCATATTCCCATTGAATTTACATTTGTTTTTCACTCGATCATTTACACCTGAACTTAAGACTATTGTCAGTATTTACTTACAAAAATAAAAGTATCACATAAGTCTTAAGACATGATTTCATTGAAATCATTTCAATTTTGATTTAAAATTATAATCAAACAGTCTTTTGCAGTTGCTTCATCGGAACGATAGATTTACGTTGTTGCTTGTAAATTAGTTCATTAGACGTGTGTTGGTATGGAACTGAAGACAATCGCTTCATTCATACTCGTCAATGCAACCAATTTACAAGCAAAACGTACTATAATTTGTAGTAAAACTACAGTCAAATAGGTTAGTAATCTGCTTGGCAATATTTAATCCGAAGGAAGTTCGCTACTCATTGAATAGTTTTTTTAACTGAGCGGCCTTCTAAGGATTGCAATAGCACATTTTTTATAACACTCTCTTGTTATGCACATTCTAACTCATTCTATAGTTACATTGTCACTTTAATCAATTCCGTAACATTTTGTTACATCGAAACGTAACATTCTAACGCAACCAGCTTCTTATCATCTAGGTGCAATGTCCAATGGTCTTCTTAGTAACTAAACTTCACAAGCGATTTGGTATTTGTGGTCCCCGTCTACGTATTTTTCAAGTTTCCTTTTAATGTATGGAAATTTATAAATTGCTGAATATCTGCAAAAAATTGGAATACATAAATTAATTAGCTGGACGAATACGTTAAGAAGTATTGGGAAGCTTATGAAGGAAAGATGAATGTAAATGAAGTTGGGTGTTGTAGAGTGGCGGTCGCACTTTTTTTTTCAAATGGGACCCGAACCGAACCAAAATTAAATTTCAAACCCGACCCGAACCGAGTCTTAACTTTTTTTTAAAAAGATTTTATTTGAAATGTTTTTTAAACTCAATTTTTTCTGATCAGGTTGGGTTTTGTTAGTTAAAGTCTTCAAGCCTGACCCGACCCGAAAATGAAAACCCGATCCGACCCGACAAATTGATTCGGGCTCGGATCAGGATTTTATTCGAGTTTCGGTCGGCCCGCTTCACTCGGCTCACCTTCAAAATCCGGAGGCACAAAATCGGGAGGCGACAAAATCCTTTGCCCCAAACCCTACTAGGGGCTCTGCCCCTTATTCCCCCTTAACCCCATTTGTGGTGGCTGCCGCCCCTCACCCCCGCTTTTTTATTTTTCCATTATGTCCACGGCCTGCGGCGCAGCGCAGCAGTGCAGATGAAAATGTGATTCGGGATTTTGACGCCTCTAGATTTTTCGTCCGAATTTTGACGCCTCCGGATTTTGAAGCGACACCGGCCAAGTCACCTCGAGTTAGGTAACCTCATGAGCGTTTGTCGGTGTGAAATTATGCCGGTGAAATAACACCCCGGCAAGGGTCTACGCATGCACGTCAGAAGTGCTCGCTTTGTAGGAGAAGGGAAGATTTCTTCCTAGTAAGAAAGGATCTGGGTTCCGAGTCATTCAGACGTACCAGGGAACGAGTGAGCCGACGAATAGGCAAGATAGGGAAGCAGCTCCCGATTTGTTGATGCTGAACCGACGCTGTACATTTACGCTGGATGCGTTAAAGGGCTACTCAAAAGAGAAGCCGAAGAAATGCACCAGTGTAGATGGGAAAAAGTGAAAAACTGACGGCAGGCAAAGGAATTCTTGTTGGGCCGTAACTTTAGGACCACCAAGTTTTTGCTAAGCCTAAATAGGGGTGGAATCAGACGATTGATAGGAATGCTGGCGGGGCACATTAGGATACCATCTCAACAAGATGGGACTTAATGTTGATCCGAACTGTAGAAGGTGACTCAACGTACCTGAAACATCGCAGCATTTCTTATGCCATTGCCGGGCTTTTGCAAGCCTGAAGACGAAGCATTTAGGGGACTTTTATCTTATTATAGAAGAGTTCAAAAAAGTTCCACTAACTAATGTTTTGGCATTTATCACAGACAGTGGCTGGCTGGACGCCCCAATGACGCAGCAGCGGCGTCAGTGATGAATGGGTAAAAATTAAAAAAAAACACACCACCTCATAGACAACCATAGAGAACTGGCTAATTTATCATTATTCATCGACAAAATTCACCCAATATCACCATAAGCCAAACAAGGAAGACACAGTACAAGTGGCCCAGCAAGAATGGCCCAAGTGCCTAAGTGTTTGAAAAAAAAAATGGTTTTCGTAATAAATCAATCAATCAATCAATGTTAGGACCAAAAGATTATAAGGTCTGTATCCCACCTTATTTTCGTGCTGAAGAGCATGTCGCAAAAATATGAACTGTCAAATTTGCGATGTTTATTTAATACAGAATCCTGCGTAAATAACAAATTATTGACAATTATAGCTCATGTACCGTTACAGGATGACTCTTACACGAATAATAGATGAATCAAGATTCAAGAAGTTTGAGTATGAAGGTAAAAAGTTGCTCTGAAAAATCATCGCATTCCAAGTTCGTTTGCGATGTTACTTCAGAACAAGTTTGTAGCTTCATACTTAAACTTTTTGAATTCTGATTCATCTATTATTAAGGGTAAGGGTCATCCTCTAACAGTACATGCATGAGCTAAAATTTAAAAAAAAAAATTCCATTTACAAAAACAAACAAACAAAACATCGCGAACTGTCAAAGTTCACATTTTCATGACGAAGCAAATGGATATTAGTAACAGAAGAAACTTCTCTTTGTGTTAAGGAGTCATGGCTCGCAGTTATCGACTAATTCAACTCAAGTGATTGGAGTCGGGGGTTTAGTGGTTGGGAATAGTTAATTATATATCTGAAGGAATCAACACTCACTTAATGTCTCTTTTGGGATTGTAGTCACTTTTGGACGCTGACGACGCTGACGAAAAGCAGTGCGATAACGCAGCAACAGCAAACAATGATACTCCAAATACACACAGTAAACAAACTGCTCCAAGTTGAACGTAGGGCAATATGTTGAACAGTAGATGCAACAGTATGATGAGGCCAGGTGTAAGTCTTTCTACCGATATTTCCACCCATACAATCGGTATAACCGTATTGTCGAATGGCTTAACGCGGCTATTGAACTTGGATTTGTTCAACAATAAATTGATTTGTAAACGTGAATGCACTCTCATCGGAACTCCCAATTGCTGTTGAGGGAATGAGTTACAAATTTTGTATAAGAAAGGAATCGGTTTTGTTTACCGGTTGTAGGATGATTTCTGAAGAATGTCTTTCAGCATTTGGTTCGAGGCCATCAACTTCATTAAGTAAAGAAGGATCTGATCGGTAAAAATGAGGATACGATACAGCAGTTGGTATATCTGAAAATAGTTTGACGCATTGTTAATAATCGATCTTCTCGTGCTGCTATCAACGTTCGAAATAATTGGCGGAGGATGTACTTTATTTAAGTCAATTGCCATCTCCTATTTTATATAAATTTGTTGCGATTGATTCATATCTGCCGGTACTTCTTCAACCTCTTAACTCTGCACGCACAGTCAGAAAAAAAAATTACGAAAGCTTTACTTCACTATTCACTTTCCGCAACAAAATGTTAATGACATTGATGTAATATGCGGATCTATCATATGTTTATTATTTACTCAAAAATGATTGTTATTTAAAAACAGCATCAAAACGTGACGCCGAAATTTTTGCTTAATGTGTAATAAGTCTGTCTTGAAAAGGTCAATTTTGTTGTCTGTTAGGCTTCATTCGGATGATAATATGATTTTCAGTGCTGCATTAAGCCTTTCTTAGGGTCAGTCCAATAATGGAATATATGTTATTGTGAACTTTTCCATGACGAAACTGAATTTATAAATATAGACATTAGCGAATACCCGTACGTATCAGAATAGATGTGGCAAAAAGATTCGAACGTATCTAAATATAGAAATGAGCAAAGACTCCAGTGCCCAAAATGATATCCAATGATAGCCTAAATGTTCACCCCTGCACCATATCACTAACGAAGTTTCTCCTATCTCTATCTTTCCCAATTCTGGGATTAGGTTACTTTTTCTTGAAACCCTGAAACACAGGTTCTCCGAAATTTTATACTCTACAATTTTGCCTTCGGAAGCAACGTTCTAACTGCCATAGTTCTAGAGATATGAGTCATCCCTCCCAATTCTAGAAGTGACTAAATCCCGGGATTAGGTCATTTTTCCTAAAAACCCTGAAACACGTATTCCCTAAAATTTTATTTTCTACAACTTTGTCTTTAGAAGCAAGGTTCTAACTCTCATAGTTCTAGAAATTTGGGTCATCCCTCCCAATTCTAGAAGTGGTCATTTCCCAGGATTGTGCCACTCTTCCCTAAAACCCTGAAACACGTGTTCTCTAAAATTGTATTCTCTACAACTTTGCCACTTTCTAACTGCCATAGTTCCAGATATACGAGTCATCCCTCCTAATTCTACAAGTGGTCATATCCCAGGATTGGACTCTTTTACCTCAAAACCCTAAAATATTTGTTCTCTAGAGATTTATTCTCTACAACTTTGCCTTTGGAAGCAATACTTTCATACTCATACGCATAAACTCTCATAGTTCTGTAGATATGGGCTATCTCTTCCTATTCTAGAAGTGGTCATATCCCAGGAGATTGCCATCTTCCCCCAAAACCCTGAAACATTTGTTCTCTAAAATGTTATTCTCTACAACGTTGCCTATGACAGTGAATCTCGAATCTCCATATTATAAAGTTGAGCAAATATAGAAGAGAAACCATCAGCTTTGGTATATGGCCATGGCCAAGGAACTCAATTTCGTCGAATCCATTGGTCGCAGTGCCCATACTACTGACCCGATTTCTACAAAAAAATTTTCCCAGTTTTCTGGGCTCAAATACTCCAATTTGACACCAAAATGAACAATATCCGTGCTATACTTGCTGAGATATTTGTTTTTGGTCACTTTTTCGACCATATCTCCGGAACCACTCGACCGATCATCTTTGAACTTGAATCATAAGACATTATGTATCTTTCAGAAAAATGAAGTTTGGGGTGATCGGTGCAACCGCTTAGAAAAAAATGACGGGACGGAAAAACGGACATTCCAACATGATTTTACTAACTTTTAAACAAAAATTCAATTTATGCAAATTGAAACCAGATGTAATGTCATACGTCCCATGTTTTGGTGTCATATTCATACTTCTTTTGCGCTTTCGGAATTTACAAAAAAAAGTTCCAAAGTAAGTTTTCTAGCCGGTAAGCCCTGAATTTTTAAAACGCAGTTTTGGCGTCGTTAGAATAATTTTCGAGTATGGGCGGTACCGATTGATCGGCGCCGTACACACTTCTAATATCGAAACACTTTCAGTTGAGTTTTACTGATTTATTTACAAGAATCGCTTTGTGCTACGGATTCATATTCCGTTTAGGAAAAGTGTCAAAAGGAAATATGCTTCTACAACAACTAATGGGGTTACACAACGAATACAAAAAAAAAAAAAAAACATTTCGAACGGTAAAACCGTTAATAAATTCGACCATTTACTTACTGTAATAGCATGGCGTAATGTTTCCGAGTCCTTTTTTCAAACACTTTCCGTTGGAGCAAAAACACGACGAAGATGGATCGTCAATCTCACTATCAAAAGCATTTTCAGCCAATTCGAAGTAGTAAGCCTGTAATCCATCCATTTCACCGGCATGATCAAATCGAATGGGTAAAGTTCGACAAAATGCTTTGCGGTATACACGAAACTCTTCATTTTGTGATATATTTTGTGGAAATAGCGTACCATCATAAGTGCCGCTCAATGTATTACACATCGTGTTTCTAATTAAATATCGACGCACTCGTTAATATCTCAAATTAATTTCAATTTTTAATTAACTTACTTCGACGCATCGTTTTCATTATTCGAGTAGCCCCAATAGTCTAATCCGCCTAATCCATTCCATGAATCGATTGAGTAATCTCTTATCTGCGGCTTATAGGTATCATGTGTATCTTTAATGAATCAATATTTTCTAATCAAATTCATTGAATAAATATTGGAGAATTTGTGTTTACCTTTTTTATCCATTGAATCAGCAACATTTTCTTGCTCACTGTCGATAAAATTAGTAAATAAATTCTCGTCTGCGTTGTCAGATTTCGGCTCAGTGTGTGCAGCGTGCAATTGTCTTTCCAATTCTTCTTTATGCTGTTCAACGCGTTGCGGCAGATTGATTGTAACTGCGTTTGTTCCCTCATCGAACATCTTTTTAAAGAATAAAGAAGTTAGATCTCAAAAAAAAAACAGCCGAATAAATCAAAATGTCTGTCTAAATTGATTCTTAATCGATTTTGAGAAAATATTCGTAAAATTCTAAATACACAGGGATGAAAATTCGGAAATTGTACTTGTGTTCTTTCGAACGGATCCGAACATATTTATGTCTGAAATTTATAATCAATATAAACGATTGAAAAAGGAGCCGTTTCCCCAAGGGGGAGATATTCATGAGAAATTATTTTTCCGTCAAAAGAAAATCCACCGCAATTCAATGAAAGTCTTAAAAACGAAAGAAAATTTTTTTGATCGCAAAGTGGAATATCAAAAAAATTACCGTTTAATAGTTTGCATTTCAGATATAAATTTACTCAGTTTGAATATCAACAAATCAAAGAATTGTTTGATTTACCCGATCCAATATTCCAAACGATTCGAAAGTTATAATTTTTGGTATGACATTAGAAGCTAATTTAACTAGCCGATCTTCGTAGCCCCATAAATAATCTTCGACAGTTAAATTCAGCATAGGTTGTGAGTTCAAAGTTGCTGTAAGTGTGCTCAGAGCTAAAGCTGAAAAGAGTAAAAAGAAGTTTATTTTAATTTGGCCGAATGAGTCTTTGAGACAATGAAATTACCAGCAAAAACTGACATTTCTGCTGCTGCTGTGGATGCCCCTAAATAAGGAATGTTTGGGACGGTCACAATATCGGTTTTTGGATCGCCAACTGATTTCTCCCGTATAAATTTAACAGTTCTTTTTGGGAAGTATGTCAATGTTCCATTACTGTGGAAAGTGTAATTCGTATGCTCCAAAAATTCTCTGCAATTTTTAAGCCAATTGTAAAATTTGTTTTCAAAATAATTTTTGTTTCATGTTCCTTTCGGATTGAATGAAAGATGTTTGAAACTTACCGGTAAACATATGGTCCAACTTCCTCTACTTTCAATTTAGAGTCTTTCTTACTTAGAAAAGCTTCAACGTTTGTTACGTTAAACACATACACGCTGATAAAAACTTCAAGTGGTGGATTTTTGAATAAGAAAAACAGCAGAGATCCTTCTCTGATCGACAATTGCTACAAAAACAAAAATATAAATGTAATGTCCAATACAAGAACAGTGCAAACTTACGTCTTTAACTATTTGTGTTATTGGATCGAATAAAACAATTAACGAAGCTGTGCAAACAAACAGCATTCCGAGCGCAGCAAATTTAAATCGACCTGAAACAAAAAGTAAGATTTTTTTAAGTACGAACGACTACTAGAATATGTGTAGTAGGAAGAGACAAATTCCCTTACGCAAAAATGAGACACCTGAAGATTCCCAGAGCGTTCAATTGATATAGGCTTCAGGTAGGCATAGTTAGACTCGCATTTATCGAGTTTTCTGATAGCCTCAAACAGATTGAACGCTTAGGAAACAACAGTCAGGCCGCGATCAAAGCGCTATCCTTAGTCACCTTTACATCAGCACTCAGCCTTCAATGTTGGGAAAAACTCAACAAGGCGACCACATTCAATAAAATCGACCTGGTATGGGTACCAGGTCACACAGGCATCGAAGATAACGAAAGAACTGACGAGTTAGCTAAAAAGGGAGCACAAAGTATATCGTACGGTCAGGTAGCAGTAAATGAGATAAGGGCGACCAGATATAGTAAACAGTGGAAACATATACCCTCATGTAGTCAACGAAAAAACTGCATCAGAATCAACAGCTTACAAATTTCCACTGAATTAAAGCCGCACAAAACTAAAAATTTTCATAGGCGTAGTAATAGGTCACTTCGGTTTTAACAAATACCTTAATACAATCGGAAGAAGATCGGACCCGGGCTGTGATTAGTGCGGATACCAAGAAGACACAGCCGAACATTACCTCTGTAACTGTCTCGCTTTCATTACTAAAAGAAGAAAGCACTTAGGCGGCTACACAATCAGGGACGAACTGATCAAAAATCTGAATCCGAAGTCCATGCTTAACTATATTAATAGTACAGGAAGGTTCTAAACAGTAAATATCTGTTAATATAGCTAGCACAATGAGCCATAATAGCGGCCCCCGTGCGTGCTCTCTTTAGAGGGAGAGGCATATTTAATATAAGAACATTATCCGGTCATTCCTTTGTCGTTTACTTGTGAAAAATTTTGCGATTATTAGTAGTTAAGATAGTCAGACTCTTGAACATGAGAACGTGTTTCAAAAAATGATGTTTTGCTCGATGGAATAACTTATGGAAAAGAGTAAGGCCTTCTATGCACCTGCCCTTGGAATTTGTCAACACTGATCAAGTCAAGAACTGTTTTGTTATTTTGTCTGAAGTTAATTATACGTTTTCGTAGTGCAAATTGACGAACGAAGTATTTTGTTGACTAAATATCATTTATGAAGTGCTAAGGTCGTGAATGAAGTTGGTGTTCTCTCGATCCAACGATTTCGCAATTTTTGTGGATGACCTTTCACCATAGCCTCACAATGAATGTATGCAGCTAACAGAAATAATGATTGACAGGTTGCACTGCCATGTTTTAGAGGACGCACATTTAGCTGGTATACCACCAAACATAGTTTTGAGATAACGCGACACATCGTATAGTATGGATATTCGTGAGTACAGTGTTTCCTCAGTAGTGAGGCTATGGAAGATTTGTGCTGGACTGCCACCTTGCTCAGTGATGTTCTCCAGTTACGACGCTCATACACTTTGCCTTCCTGCCTGATAATATTCCCTCCTCAGGTCGTAGAACTGACAACTGAGGTTTGTTCACGGACACGGCTGGCTCGCCACTAGGATGGGTAGGCTAGTCTGCAAGCAAGTTCGCTCAGGGCTACAGGGAAGGCGTCGTTGCGGTGTGACGTGACAGTTGCGCACCTTTCAGAGGGGTGGCCTTGCTCAACCTTCACATTGTCTCGCTGTAGAGAGGTTGCTTCGATTTCAGGATTCGGCTTCATGGTTTAACGGTTCTGCTATTTGAACTGTTCGAGGTTGAAAACTGAACTTGGTGGTGAAGAGTCGAATTTTTTTTATTTCGGATTTCGGAAAGACAGCCACACGACTAAAGCATGATGATGTTGATGATGTTGATGTTGATGTTGATGATTTTCCCGTGGATGTGACTCGATTGGGACTATTCCAATGAGCGAAAGCTTTTGACGGTGTAGGAGTGATGGCATGCCGCTGGGTAGGGATGACACGTAGCCCGACTTTGCCTTGGTCGATACCCAAACAGGAAAGTCCAATGGTTTTATAAGAGTATGACACTACAACTGGCTTGGGTTCAAACGATTGCTGGCTCTTGGCAGGGCTTGCAATGTGGATACTTTTGTTTGCGAGTGGAGGAGGTCCCAAAAGGGGCTTCAAGATTTTAATGATGACTGGGTAGTACAAAGAGCCCGTAAGAAGCCTGTGTGCATTGATCGGAAATGGTGGGCCCTAAACTAATAAAATCTAAAAAAAATGCACCTGTCCTTAGATAAAGTGACATCAAGTTTTGTTCTTATTCCAAAGACGAATTTCTTCTTAAATATAATGTTAATGGAAAGACGAATAAGCTTTCTGTATTTACTAAAAAAGTTGTGCACGTAGACCACCGTCGAAAGGATGTGACAAATGCAAACATTTAATTCTACGAGATCGTTACAAGTCTCACGTAGCCTTTCGATTAATTATTTCGTTGAAAAAGTTGAAACCAATTTACCGGTATAGATAAATGATGAGACATTTTAATCAAAAAACAATAAATTAACCCCTTAATGTGCAGCACGTTCGAAAAAATCGAGACGAATCACAACTCAGGCTTGTCGCATCCGCACATGTTGGAATATTAATAAGTGAATTTTTAAAGCAAAACAAAAAAGAAAACAACAACGAAAACTAGCAAAAAACAAAATTCGCTAACAACAAAAAAAAAACAAATAATTAGCCGCTGATATCCATTTAAAAGAATGTCCACTTTGAATATCTAATTTCATAATTATTATAATTTAGTTTCGTGAATTTCGGCACGTATTCACATCTGCACAGATCATTTCATTAACAGCAAAGCAAAATTTCAAGTTCGAATTGAGACCATTAACCTGCTCTATCTGAACCTGAACATTTCTTTAAGAAAGAATTGCCTGCTTCCGCAAACATCTTGAAAATGCCATTCATGTCATGTTTGTTAAAAAACGGAAGAAATAAAGCTACAACAGATTAAAACCATCAAGCTACGTGTTACCTTTGTGGTAGTTTTGATGGTTACCCTAAAAAAAACTGGATTTTGTATATTTTTTTATCGTCTTAAGATCGTGTTAATATTGCTCAGTAAATTACTTTTACGTATCCATTCTGACGTCTGATGATCTATATTATGAGACTCTTAGCCGTACATTATGGAGAGATTTACATAAAAAAAAACGTTGTATACATGCATGTCAGTTAAGAAACGTGTTTGCAAAAGTCAAGAAAAAAGTGTATTAGTCATTTTAATGGAAGGAGAGAGCTTAAAGATTATTTATGTAATGAAAGTATAACGACTACATGAACGACCTTGACCGAAAGTGAATTTATCGTTTTATGTTTGTCATGTAGTAAAATGAATTAATTTGACAATGACTTATCACTTTTTGATTGATTCATTCAGAAATATTGGTATTAGAGGTTTCGAGCATAGACTAGATAGGCGAGAAAAAAGATGATTCCGTCCCCAGGGAAAATTATTCAATATTCGAGTAGAAATAAAGTTTCAGCCGAGAAGAAACTTACTTCTGGCTTAGTAAATTACAGCAAATCATGCCAATATTATAGAATGCATCGTATTTTTTTTTTTGTGAATTAGTGTCTTAGTCGTATACATAACAATCGTAAATTACTAGCTGTGAAAATACATTGATAAAGCAGCTAGTTGATATAATGTGTTAATGTGATTTACGAGTGATTCACTAATGATTTACTAGTGATTTACTAAGGTAATTCATTCCAGAATTTCTTTGTTAGGTACCCATTTTGCAGGGACTAATTTCTCATTGAGCGCATCTGTGTGCTACAGCTACAACTAGAATTTGATGATGTTCCAAACGGTTCATATTTTACTTATATTGAGTTTATGAATACAATTAAACGTTTTTATTTTGTTACACAATTTCATTCCTTCAGACAAATCCAATTTTCAGGTCTCACAAGTTATATTCTGCATACAAAAGTTCCGAACCGCGCGTTAAAACTCGAAATTTTACTATACAAAATATTAACTTGTAAGACCTAAAATTTAGGTTTGTCAGTCAGAATCAATTGTGTAACAAAATAAAAACGTTTACCCGTATCTCATTTTATAATTGAATAAGCCTGCCTCAGCTCATTGCTCATATCTCGTCATGATATTAGCTATTTAATATAAGTCGATGAAACGAGGTAACAGATTCGCGGAAAAAACTGTCTGGTGGTGGATTCCTGCCTCCCTACCTCATCTCAGCCATTTTCATTATGCAATTTATTCACAATAAGAACCTTTTAATATGAAAACCTTTTCAACAAACATTTCTTGCAGAAAATCATAAATTTTCCAATTTCTCGCTACAATGAAAAAACACTGCTTATCAAAGACTATATTCTTCTTCTCATATTTCAAAGCATTGATGAATGAACTATGTCGTAAAACATTTTATACAAACAAAAAATGTTCGTGTTATTCAATCGAGTGTCTAACATAAAGCTTTCAACAAACGAACGTTTTCTTAATATGCAATTCATTTACATTTACATGGAAATAACCTTGAAAGCATATAAATTTCACCAAATTTAATTGGAAAAAATGCAACTAACTCGTATGTATCTATGATCTTGGTCTACTTTCAGTTGTGTTATAGACAATACAATCGAAATATTGATGCGAAACATTTTCTTAGACATTGAACATGTTACAAAAAGCTGCTGCTTAATACAATGCTTTCAAATATAGTCTAGAATAGAGGGCAATAAATATCTTTAATTTTTGAACTTAGTAGTTAATATTTTACTTCAATATTCTACAGTTCCCTTTATATTCGCTTGCCTACGCATTAGCAGACGCCCTCAAAAGACTCGGTGAATGTTGTAGGTTAAGAAGTAAGCAAATACAAGTTGGGTATGAAGGTAGTTTAACGCACTAGATGTGAGATTGCCGATACGACCCGTAGCACATTAGATTTTCTGCAAGGGTTTACGGCAAGAGCGTCTGCTCGTCGTAGGTATTTTCTACGCAGCAGTTTCTACTGTTCTCTCGTTCTACTTGTCGAGCGACGAACCTCATTTTCCGGAATTTTTGACTTTAACAGAGTTTTTAAAAAAATGTGTGGGCATTTAAAAATTATAAAAGTACGTCGTTGATAGCCAGTTATTTTCTCTACGAGAGAAAAATAGGAACTGATGCGTAGAAAATACCTACGACGAGCAGACGCTCTTGCCGTAAACCATTGCAAAAAATCTACTGTGCGTAGGCGAGTTCGGCAACACATCGTGTGTGTTAAACTACCAGCATAAGTAACGTGTATTAAAAAATGTTTTTTGCAATTCACCGACAAAAAAACGAGCTTTTCCCTGCGTGTTTCTACTTGCGAAAATTTGTCGAAATTTAAATTATTTTTTTCTCGGTAGTGCGTAAAAACAGCTTTGTGTACCTCGAGTAACTTTGTAGTACTGTCTCCCTACTTTGTAGTACTGTTGGAAATCTTTGAAGCTCTCTGTACACAAAAGTATGTGTGACCCACTTACAGCAAAAACATATTTCGGATCTCGATGAAGTCAACAAGGTCTTCGGCTGCGCCTTGGACCGTTTACTCCACCTCGTTCCGAAATATTATTTTGCCGTCCTAGGACCACAAAATTCTATTTACGCACTAGTGCGATATAGTTTTTTCACATTAGTGCGTAAAAAACGTTTTATTTAACTCAGTTCACTTAGGTAACGAGTTTTCATATATTTTTTACCGCACTATTGCGGTAATAAAAATGCTAAGGAAAGTTGCTTCGTTAAATAAAACAAAAACATTGTCCCTAACACGTGCCTGATGGTTTATTTCGAGCACACGATGTGTTGCCAAACTCGCCTGCGGCTCGTATTGGCAAACTCACACCTCGTGCTCAAAATAAAACATCAGGCACTAGTAAGGGAAAATACTATTGTCGCACTAGTGCAAAAAGTGACCTCATGCGACACCGAAACGAAGCCCGAAAAAGCGAGTTTTTTGTGGTGAATTGCAAAAAAGTTTTTTTATGTGTTTCGTAAGAAATAAGTTTTGAGTTTTTATTTTCATATCTCTCTGATACAATAAATGAAAATAGAAACAACTAACTAGTTTCCTGTAGTGGTGGTGTGTATACCCCAAGGAAACGAAATGACTTGACGGATTTCCTTAAAAATGTATAAAATAATATAATGTATATTATTTATATTATTATTATTATTATTATTATTATATATTATATATAATGTATAAAAAAATGTATAAATATCACATAAATTTTCAATTACATTTTTCCTCATTAATTCTCATATTACATTTAGTTATTTTCTTTGTACCTAAATCAACTATTGTTGTTATGAGTGTCTCATGTTTCTGAAATTCAGAGAAAACGGAAAGGGTCACGATATTTTCATTCATTCAATTGTTTTGCATCATTTCAATGGTTTTCAACCATTTGGAGGGATATTTTGTGTGTTTTTCTGGGTTACCTCACCGTGTGAAACTTGGGCGATAGGACAAGAGAAAATAAAACAAAATAGAACAAGGACAGAATTACCTTCTATTTGGTTAAATTTGCTATTAAAACAAATGACTTCTGTTCAGAACTTTTTTTTATTACAATGAAGCATTGTTTTCAAATTCCGTTCTTCAAACACCTTCGTTCGGAAACAGCTGTAAAATAAATATATAACTTACAGAATGTGAAGTTCTTTTGCAATTCCAGGTTAGACCAAGCCGGTATTTCTGCTAACCGGCTGTTTTTTTTATGAAAATCATAAGCACATTGTGCGAAATCCCTCATGCTAGAAATGTAACGCATATGTCCATCGTACTAAACTATAAACTGATCACTCATGAATTTATTTCCGATTACGAAAACTGATTCGAAATAAAATTGTTGCGTTAATTTCCCATTAGCATTAAGGAAAAATTCTGAACCGATTTGATGAATCATATTTATATTGTATTTGAAACCATTGGAAATAAAAGTGGAAAACATTCTAATTCAACCGCGTTCGTTGATCTCCATTTAGTAGTGTGGTCTTTTTCAAGTCTCCTCAAGACCACGAAACGTTAAGCAATTCGTTCGTACTAAGAAAAAAAAAAGAGAAATATTTGTGCGAATCAAATAAAAAAATTGCATAATCGCCATTACCCAATGATTAAGTATGAATACAGTTACATATATTGTGCACAATATATGAGCGGTCTCTTTTTTGCATGGTCATATTCGGACATAGCAAGTTGATTTCTCAATTTCTGATAGTGTATACAGAAAGGTCATTAACGGCGACAAATATTTTTTGACGACAAGTTTATTGGCTAGACTCGTACGTACGTATTTCTATTCAAAGAGACTTACAACTTTTGCAATTTGTTTTAATACTCCGGAAAGTAGACTTTGACAAAGACAAAGTAATAATAATTGGCTGCCTAGTCGCAAATCTGAAGCAACTGGGAGGAATGAGGAAATTAGAGCTGTGGGAATATCGGATATTCTTATAAATTTAATGCAATTCACGAGTCTTTCAATCATTTTTCACGGGCTTTTTTTCGTTTTGCTTAATGTTAGCTACCAAGCGAGAGTTGCAATATCGTAGTTATTTCAAATTATATTTGTGTTCACCGACCAAACCATAATAAATTACGAATATTGCAATTTTAATTCCTCATATAAATAATTACCTGCCCGCCCAGCTATAATAAATGTATGTGCCTACGTTTTAGTATATTTTGAGTTTAGTGACCATTTTTAATTGATAATGAAAGTGTTACGCTAAGAATGAAAACTTGCCATTTTAATTACCAGGTTTAAAACAGCTCGCCCTACCCTACAGTTCCGCAATAGATCGACGAATTTTATTTTTTTAAATTTTGTTTTGTGTTTACCAGCTTACTACCTTGAGTTCTAGAAATGGGAATATTCTTTCACAACAGACTACAGCTTACATCTGTATTTCTCTAAGCACTTAAGGAGACGGACTGGTGCCAAGTTGTACAGTATTTCCTTTTCAATCACTTTGTGATACTAAAAGTACTGTGCGTTAAAAGTAGTCATCACCGTCTTAATTTCATATTTCAGATTTTTTAACTGAGAGTTTTATGTCTGATTCATTTTCTTAGATGTGAAAACCCACATTGTGCCACACTTTTCATCTCAAGATTAATCAGATTTATAATGAAAGAGCATGAGGCACTACAGAAAAGGTCAATCTAGTGCCTGATATTCAATAGCTGAAGCATTCTGTTAATAACAACAATCAATTTCCTAGAACAAAGACAAAACCATTGCAAGAATACGCAACACTTTGTTGATATTTAAAATTATAATTAAAAATGTCGTAACGCAAAAGTGGTTGATCGTATCAGAGGAAGTTATTCGTTTAATGGTCTCTTGATTTTAAAAAATTGTTGGCGATTGGTGTCACATTACAGAATACCATTAATATGCTACCATTTACCTAATCGTTAGCTTAATTCAACTCAGAAGTATTTACTCGAGATCTACCTCAATTGATGTGAATTCTTACTTAATTCGTGACGAATTAAGTACGTCAATTATTTTGTGTTTACTTTTTTTTGTTTAATTGTTTATTTTAATAAAAAAATTTGTATGTTAAAAAAAGTGAAAGGACTCTGAGAAATGTTAGCGGGAAAATTTTATTTACCTTTTAGTTCCATAAATTCATTTATGTTTTACGAGCAATAGAACCTAGAACGAATTTTGTGACGAAATTGAGTTATAAGAAATTGTATACAAGTTTTTCCAGTTCCTACTGAGAACGACACCGACGTGGAAAAACAGTGGTCTCATCCAAGAGGTCGACAGTGAAGTAAGATTGATTTTAGAATGTCTGATAAACGCATCATTGGAATCAGTCTCATGTGCCATGGCTTCGTTGCCGGTAAATTACAGGATATTGCTTTGCCCACCTTCCTTTCGTCGGTTGATGCATGCTCTCAACTTGTTTAGTATCATGTTACAATAACCAAGCTGAAGAAATTGCTGATTACTAGGATGGACTGAACAAATAAAACAGAGAAGGAGCTCAGCCAGTAGTGCCATCACTCCAGCGTCAATGGAACAAAATCACGGTAATGAAACTGCTTGAAAATTTAAAGTTAGAGTCCGAGGAAGACAAAGCCAGATTCCTGGCGGTCATTGATTCATTGACACTTTACTAGAAAACAATTCGCTTCGAATTGCGGTAGGTCTTCGATTGGATATTGATATTTGCTCACCTCATGTATTCTGGTGTGGTGCTCAAGTCAATAGAAAAAGACGTCACGGATTGAAATGCCGCATGAGTGCTGGTCGACACGCAAGATATGCCGAAATAAACAATTATTATCAAACGCGCACTGGTTTCAGCAGACTTACCCGCAAGACCTGAGCCAGTGGGACTTAAAGGGAGGATGGTAAGACAGTGGATGGCATGTCAATGGTCTCGTGGTCACCAGGTACCACACTGACATGGGATGTAACCTGCACGGATACATTGGCTCCCAGTAACTTGCGGTTCAGTGCGAGAAAGGCTGCTCAAGCCACGGAGGACAAAGCCATGAGGAAGGCAACTTTAATAAATCAAAATTACTTCTTCGTGCCATTCTCAGTTGAAACAATGGAGCCATGAGTGAGGAGGCAATTCATTTTTTCAACGTATTAATAAATAAAATTTCAATAAAAACAAATGAACCGATGTCAAGTTCATTTCTAAAGCAACGCCTTAGTATGGCGATCCAGCGAGGAAATGTTGCGGCTGTCATAAGGATGCGTTCGTGGAAAACCAACAGGTTATGCGCCCAGAACACAATATTTTGATTTATGGAATTATTTACAAAATTTAGGAAACAAATTAAAAGAAAAATTGAAAATAATTGGAAATTGTATTTGGTTGGAATGTAATACGCGATTGGAAGGAGTCACACGATCATCGGAAAATGGTAGAGATCGGAATGAAAGACATCGGAACTACACGGTATCGGAAAATAAACCATAACGGAATTGACACGATTGGAACTTAGAGAACGAATGTACGGGAAACTGAGATACGATTTGACCGGATTGGTAATCGAGGAAGTCACAGTAGTTACGATCGAGGAACTTATAGAAAGAAGAATTAAAATTGTGACGTTTGTATGGGAAGCTATGAAACGATCGCAGGAAGAAATATGACGATCGAGGAAGTCACAGTAATGCAAGCGAGGAAGTCACGGAATATGAAACTTTAAATAGAAGGAAATGGAAATAGAAGGAAATGGAAATAGAAGGAAATGGAAATAGAAGGAAGTGGAAAAAGAAGGAAATGAAATTGGAAGAAACTGAAAATTGGAATAAGAATACGGCTACGACACTTGTATTAGACATGGACAAGATATTCAACGAACTTCGGAATTCAGTTCGTAAAGTGAATCGGGAAAACATACATAAAAAAACGAAAATCCGATGTGATTTGAGCTAAAGAAATTGCGGTAGAATGATAAAAGAATTGAGGATCAGATGCCGCGTTACGAAATATCTTGGCAAGAAGTTAACAGTTGAAGAAGTCAACGAAACGATTCGTGAAGATGATATGTCAATTAGTTTAGGAGGAGAAGTAGATTATTCAATTAAGGAGGTATGTTGAATTATGTAATTTGAATAATTTAGTGGTGTCTTGAATCATATTACTGTAGTAATCTAGTTAGTTCGTTTATGTTAATCAATTGTTTTGGGCGTCCTTTTATAATAAATATTTTTGTGTTAATCCGTCGTTATACCAAAGATGAGGATGCGTTCGTGGAAAATCAAACAAAAATGACGAAATGTTTAAAGTAAATGATGCATGGGGACCGAAAATCGTTCATTTCATCGATTTTCATGAATTTTCGAAATCTAAAATATGTCCTGTTCTGAGCATGTAAACGCGTCCTTGGCATGTAATATTGTTTCCCTAACAAGGGATGAAAAGTCCCAGTATTCGTGTTATTTTCTTACTTTCTTAACTCTAGTGAAGTGCACTTTGTGCCCTCCTCTTAATAACTTGACTTTAATGAAATGATGAAAAAAGCGAAATAGACGGTTGGGCTAGAACCAATTTGTATTTGGAACAAATATGCTTTAACGATTGAAAATTAATGAAAAGATATGCTTAGGAACACCAGCGGCTTTCATATTAAAAATCGGTAACGACGACAGAAGCCGACCGACGGCGTCCGTCGTATAAACCATGTGAACCGAATTGGATACATATGGTTGGGCCAATGTTATCGGTTTGCGTCTGTTTGCCATCTCCAAAACTATGACCATACAGAAAAATTCCCCATCATTCGAGTTAATCGTTTACATTTCGGAAAATTAGAATTTCCAATGTCTCAAATGTGTTCGATCGTATACTACGGTTTGTACGTTCCATAGGATGACGAAATTAAAATATCGAATATATAAGCAGATATGATCTCGTCATGCTATTACATGAATAAAATTAATCAACGTTTTGTCATTTAAATGTTTTGAAGGGAATTTTAAATCGAACAATCGAAATATATTGCTGGTCTAGGTCATAGCTAAAATCAGTGTCACTTTGCACTTATTAATCCAATCCACCCACCAATACAGTTTTATAAAGAGCCAATTTCTTGCCACATAATAAATAATTCCGTAACAATGAAATTCATTCACCGAAGATATTACCATTAAAAATAAATATGCTTTACAAGATCACGACAATTTCCTTGTATATTTAGAGGTGCAAGGTTAAAATATTATGGAGCTCTTTTTATTTATTCAATGGACTACACTTAACAGAGTAATAAATTGTTTATAGGTGCAATATTTGTGCGTGTAATCTGAAAATCGTAACGTACTTTTGTCAGTGATCAGTAAATCGGTCGACGCATAAAATTATAAAGGAATGACAAATTAAATGACAAATTTGGTATGAAAAAAAAATTTCGTATTTATTTTCGCACGAAATTATAACAAGTGTTACTGACGTTTTAAGTAAAATAGCCCATGAACCTGAGAAAGATGAGATATAGCTTTGTTCGAACTTTAAAAAAAAATTAAACAAAGGTAAAACCAGTTTTAGGTACATCTGCAGATTAAATAGCCTCACCTTGTGTTTTTCTTTGTGGGCAAATAAGATTTGTAAATTTCCGCAAACCTGCGTAATTTCATCTTTTCTTTTTTACGATAAATTATTGTGCGTCATCTCTGATTAATCGGAAAAATGGGCATTACAATCGCAATTGGGATTTTTTTTAAAGTTGCTTCTTTGAAAACTTTTCTGTGATTTTTGAAAAGCTTTTTCTAGGTACAAAAAGGAATGGATATGGACATGGGACATGGCATAATGTGATAGTCACCTACGATTATACTATGGTTTCATTTTTGTCCAAGCGAAATTTGAAACAGGAATCTTACTTCATCAGAGCCTTAAGGAGGCGGGGATGGGGTTGAAAAAAATTTGAGGGGAGGGGCTACGGAAGTTGGAGCTTCTTGCGTCAGTACTTTGTGTGTAATGTAATGTTACAAGCTTAAGGAAGAATCACGATAAAGTTTAAAAAGCTTTCAGGAGCCTTGAGCTTTTTTAATTACTTTTGATATTTGTTTATCCAAGAAGTAATTTCATAGAAACATTCAACAAAACCTACAGCTGAGAGCAATCAAGAGGTTCTTCAAAATAAGTTACAAAATAATTTACTTACGAAAACTCTCCGCGTCAAGTTTGAACGACTTGAATTTTGAAACCGTTACATTTGGCGGCAACATTTTTCCTTTGTTTTCTGATTATTCTGAAAAAAAAGAAACAAAAACGTTAAAACTGAGAACTCCCTTAATAACTTCAATGGTAGTAATAAAGGTTCTGAAACACGATTCGAAAACGCTTCTATAGGCGTATGTTTTCAATTAAAACTTCACTAAAATGCAAACATTTCTGGCGATTTGATTTTTTTGAATTACAGTGAAACGCATCAATAACTTCCCACATTTTTTGAGTAATCCCATTTATACCACAAATTTCATCTAATCACAAAACTTAACATATAACCAGACGTATTCGCGCTACATGCGGTGCGGTAACTTTGGTATCGCATGTACCGTTCACGAACGAATTTATGAATGTTAATTTTGTGGAATGAATAACATTGACATAAAATGCTGCTTCTTATAAATGCTTCACTGCACATCAACAAGTGGCAAAATTTTGGATCACATTTATTGCAATGCATCTTACAAAATGAACTTTCCAGTAGATTTGCTAGACGTGCTAGACTTTAAAAGGGTGTGAGGAACCTAAAATGACTTATAAATTCACCACTACGAATGGTTCGAGGGCGCTAGCCTATGTATCTTTAGCCCATCGAACCAATAAGATCTATCTCCATTTCCAGTGCTGGATGTTTTTGCAATTTCCTACTTCTAAGTAGAACTTACTATCACGGTAATTCCAATTTGGAAACGTACCTGGAAATAACGTTTTTTTCCCGGTAACCGAGTCAAAACTTCCCGGGAACCAGTTTGCGATTTCCCTAAACCTTCGTTGGGACTCCGAACGCGCACTTTGCAATACATATTTCCCAATTTCCAGTAGTACACACTTCCCAAAAATCTTGTTAAATTACACTTTTTCTGAGTTTTGACCTTGCGTTACAGGGTGGAGGGGGGTGTCTAAAAAATTACGATTTTAGCGTTAAGTAATTTATGAACGGCCCCAAAGTGATGACCTTTTTTCAGGCCACCAGCAAGATTTCCCAAGTTTCCCTATTTCTCATGATTTCCCTAAAATTTCTGATGACTTTCCTAATTTCCTTTTAACTTTTCCCTGCGAACTAAACTTTTTCACCAATAACAGTAACAATGTTCACAGGTTAGTGCATTGTTTCCATGCACGTTTAGAAAAGTTTTGATCGTCACAATCGCGTGTGCAAATAATGTTTTCTTCCCGGTATCCAAAATCCGATTTTTCCATATTTCCCGGTATCCGTGAAATTTGGTAAAATTTCCCGGTGAAAAAACATTGATTTCCCGGTGAAAAAATATTGATTTCGCGGTGAAAAAATATTGCTTTCCCGGTGAGAAAATATTGATTTCCTGGTGACAAAATATTGATTTCAGTGCCGTAGGGAGAAATTCTGGACCTAGGGGAGGGGGGAGGGTAGAAAATCTTGACCAAAATTGTGTTACTGAAATGGCAGATGAACAATTTTGATGTTGTTTCATTTGTTTGAAATTTTTGACTGTCTTTACACTTATTCTGTAGGTAAATCGAAGATTTTGCTTAATCACCACTTGCGAAATTTTTGAATTGAATGTTTACAAGTCGGATCTGAGTTCAGCGCCGCAGGCGAAGATTTTATAAAATAAAAGTATCAAAAGATGTTATATTGTGATGTGTGATGACGGCGCGTATTCAGAAAAAGCGGACAACCAGGGGGCGGCAGCTGCCTGTTTCCAAAATTTGCTATTTCTACCTTTAATTTAAGAATGGCAGTTAAACCTTTTCGCTTTATATTTCTGCCTTTGAATTTTTTACTTCAAGTTTTGATTTATATTTGGGGCAGATCGAGATGGGAGCTGAAGGGCTATATTTATTATTATCTAGAGATGATAAATCAGGAAAAAAATGTCTGTCCGTCTGTCCGTTTTTTTTTTTCAAATTTGTTTGGCTGATGCTATTCACAGTCGTTAGTCAATATAGATGCTATTCGCAGTCGACTGCCGTTAGTAAATATAGATGTTATTCGCAGTCAACTGCGAATAGTCAATATAGGTACTATTCGCAGTCAACTGTCGTTAGTCAACGTAAGTGCTATTCGCAGATTAATGATGCCATCATCGGTTTGATGAGAAACTTCGTTAAAGGAACAATCGCTAAGATTGAAGGTAACGCCTTCCGTGACATTTTGTAAAAGGAAAAATCCATATGGTCTATAAAAACGCTTTTGCTTGGCATTTTGAACTACGAACGACCACTAAGATTGAAGAAAAAACGCCTCTTGGTGACATTTTGTAAAAGGAACAATCGCTGAAATTGAAGGTAACTCTTTCCGTGACATTTTGTAAAAGGAAAAATCCATTCTGTCAAAACGCTTTTTTTAGCATTTTGAACAATTAACAGAAACTTAGATTGAAGTCAACGCCTTGCGGTGGTATTTTGTAAAAGGAACAATCGCTAGAATTGAAGGTAGCGCGTAGCGCCTTCCGTGACATTATGTAAAAGAAAAAACCCCTAGGCTTTAACAAAACGCCGTATATTGGTAAAAGCTTCGAACTTTGGCGCATCGGCAGATCGGCACATTTTGTTGGTAATTTTTTGAAGTCTTGTCACATTTTGATGTTTTTCTTGGGAATTCAACATGTTCCGCCGAATTTACAGTAACGAATCTGTCATTCCCTCAGATTTAAGTACTGCGAATAGCATCCATACTAACATCAGTTGACTGCGAATAGCACCTATATTGACTAACGGCAGGCGACTGCGAATAGCACTTATATTGACTATTCGCAGTTGACTGGCGTTAGTCACTTCGAATTTGTTTCCCCTGAAAGATACATGTATCCTATGATTCAAGTTCAAATATGAGCGAAATCAGTCAAGTGGTGGAGATATGTTCAAAAAGGTGTCCGAAAACATAGATTTTCGAGGGTCGGTGAAACTTTTTCGCAAATATTTTGACAAGTAGAGCACGAATATCGTTCATCTTGACGTCAAATGAAAGCATTTGATGTCACAAAACTGGGAAAATTTTTTTGGTCTAAATCGGTTCAGGGGTTTGGGCACTGGGACCCACCACGGAATGGACAAAATTCTTTTTCTCAGCCATATACGATAGCCTGAGATTTACCCACTTCCCGGTGAGCTGAACGACTTCCCGGCGTGCTAAATTTTCCTGTCACCTTTATTTCCCGGTTAGCCGAACGACTTCCAGACTTGAGCTATATTTCCTGGTGGGCTGTACTTCCCGTTCTCGGTCAGTTACATTTCCCGGTGAGCCCGGAAAACTTTAAATTCAAAAAAAAATTAATTTTATCTTCCCGTTATCCAAATTTTTCGCCAAAACATTTCCCGGTATCCTCAATACCAAGGATACCGACTATTTGCACACGCGGTCACAATTCGTCGTGGATAAAAACAATTTTGATTCTAAGCTACATATTGAAAATGGCTGGGTAGGGTTCATAATTGTTAGCAAAACAAACTGTCGTAAATGACATTGTTACCTACAATAAATTTTAAATATTTTAACGCATTAACTTAAAATATTCGAAAAAATTAATCCACAATTCTCATTCAGAGAACTTAAATTACGAATTCACGTCACAAAAGCTTTTTATTTTGTTGTTGTTTTTATTTTATGTAATGTTTTCATTTTATTTACACTTTTTTTTTGCATAAATTCATTCCCAAATGATCAGTCAATTGTTTTTATTATCACTGCGTTATTTTTTTAAGTACCGCATAACATAAATTGGAAAAAGGTCGTGTTAACATTTCTGGAATGCATGGTATAACAACAGTTAATAATAATAAATGTTAAAGTAAAAATGCGAGTAAGTTAACATAAAAGTTCATTATTAGGTTCAGTGCGTACTTAAGTATATTTATTATGCAAAACAGTGTATTTTGTGAAAAAAAAGATAATTCTTTGAAGTGCTAGTTAGCGCATAATTAAAGATCAGATATACAAAGTCATGTTCAATATCTCAATAAAAGCATTTACGCGACTATTATCTTTATCTCTAGCTTTGTTTAGACGGACTTCAATATAATCTTTCAAAAGTTCAAGTTCATAACAAGAAAAAAATAATAAAAAATCAAGTATTTCTCCATCTAGAATAGAATTAGTAAAAAATCCAAAAATTCATTCGCTTTTGTGTTCCTCTAATTATTGTATTTCGATGTTTCCTTCACGGTATTGCTGGATATCAAGTACGAGTGACTCGTCTCGACAATTCTTGCAACATTTTACTTCGAATAATGATGCAGATATTTAAATGTTAAAATGAATGATCAAAATATTTCGAATGTTAAATTCGGAAAACCCGTATCTATGCAACGTAACAAAACGTAATGACTGTGCGTATAGAAGAATAATTATACAATTTTTACGTTTGTTTACATTTTGCTTTAACATTAGAAACGTTTTTTTTTTTCATATAATTTCACACCACATTTGGATAGCTAGGAAAAAACGTTTTCAAAGTGCTAAATTTTTAACATAACGGCAATCGTTCTAATTCCATGAACGTATTTTGCTTGAGGACAGTGAAGGTATGCGTATTTTACAAAGGACTAACGAGTCAGATATGACAAAGTGTCGGCGCGGTGGTGGCGACCACCAGAAAAAAACAATTGGTTGCGGCTAAAACCAAACTTAAGCCGACTTAAAAGGCAAATGCGTAACTTTTAGTTAAATTTCGATAAACAAATCAAAAGTTTTTTTAAAAATTGAAAATGTAAAAAATAGGAAAATTTTCAGCCGATTTGGAGCCGCCCTAAGTTAACTTTTGAGAGGTCTGTTGAACAGCGACTGGACAGGGCTAAAATGGGTCGGTGGAAGCTGAAAATCGGCAGTTCTCGTGTCTGCAACAAATGATCCTTATATTTTATCCCTAGTTAACAAACACTTCGTCATAATTAACATTAAAAGCTTGTAAAATTTTCCATTTCGGACATTTTACATCGCTGATTCATATACCGTAAATAGCTTCTGAGAGCGGTTGTAATGTGTGAAAAATGTGCAAAAATTTTCCTTCACGAAAATCTAAAAAAAAATTAATTAAGAGTCACAATAGTTGAACACCTTTTTGTTTGATACAGAAACAATTCTGCCGACATAAAGTCTACGAAGACGCATATATTGGTTTAAATGTTCTGTATATAAAACTTGTAATTCTTTTACTCTCAATGCAACACAACCAATCTCGATAGGCAAGAAGTTCTCTGCAATGTAGTGTTTTCGAATTTTTCTCCATTTAAAGCTTTTGAACTTACTGAACTTTTCTTCATTTAAAGCTCTCAGTTAACAGTAGTTTTTAATGAATTATTGCTGGTCGTTCTATTTTATTTGTGTAGAAAAAACTAGCACTGATTCTAATTACACAACTGAAATATTGGTTAAGCGTGTATCGTACAACTCTATTCCTCTCCTTACAAAAATGTTTTAACTCTAACCAACAATCAGACCATAACATTATTTTTGTCAATTTAGAACCTTCAGAAATACCTGGATAGCACATGAAATTAGCGAGGCTTATCGTCAAGTACTCAACAGATTAGACAATGTTAAGGTCATCAAAGAATAACAAGTATTTGAAAAATGTAAGTCGCATATTTTCTCATTGTTTATCAGATTATGCTAGTAGTTTATCACATTGACAAAATTCAAAATAAAACACAAACTGATAATATGAGACAGTCATAAACTCTGTACGAACATTTTTCTTTGCCTATTTGCGATGACAAGAAACTCAGTATGGAATACTTTAACTTTAAGAATGTTCACAAATAAACGTTCCAAAAAATCGCCTGATTTTATCGCCAAAATGTTTAAGACAGGTTTTTAATCTCACTGGGTTGTGAACATTCTTTGAAACTTTTTTTTAAACTAAAATACATTCAAGAATTACATAAAATTAAAATAGAACCTAATGTTCTCACGTCAATCATTACGATCCTGTAAGCTACACCTTCAGTAGGTTTAAAGGAATTCGAACGAAATGTATGTACGAACACGAAAGATGTTAGTAATTTAGTTACATATCTTGAAAGCATCTCTAAAATAATTACATAAAATCGTGTTACAATCGTTTGAAATTCAAAACGGAAATTTTAAACAAGGCGCAAAAGGAAAATTGCCGAAAAGTTCAACAATCAATTGTCACTGAATTCTGGAATTCCGAGAAAAGAACCGTTGCTTGTTCTTTAAATCGGCGGGAAGTAAAAACAACAACCGCGTGACAAACCATTGTTTTCCTTATTAACAGCTATTACCAAATTTCATTGAATAACTTTTAAAATTAGGCTAGTTATCTAATTGGTTGTATAGAAGATTTTATTCGTTTCATTGTTACCTGTAAATCTAGTCAGCAAAAAGGTATTATTCAATAGAACTTACTCTATTTGTTCAATTTTTTATAGCCGCACTTTTATTTTTCTTTTTTTCACCAAAGTTTTTGTTTTTAAATTTTATTTCTTCAGTTCTTTTTTTGTTCCTGAATTTTTTTTATTAATTATATTTCCGAACTTTTATTGTTCTTAATAAAGTCTCACTGTCACTTTGTTCCACTACAGTAGAATATAATGATTTCTTTCAGAATTTATATAAATAATAACATTGAATATGGACAAAAACTACATAATTCACTTTTCATTTCATTCACTTCTTCTGCTAACATACGATCGATCAACAACGAAAGCTTCGACAAAATGATCTCGCAATTTAGCTTGTTAACACTTTATATATGAAATAACGAATAAACATTTTTCTTGAAATTCAAAGTTTTGTTAATCTCGTTCAAAAAAATATTGACCACAACGTGTTCGGTGAGTTAGTTGATCTTAGATTTTTGTTTAGTCTTAGCGTTGAGTTGTGTATAAAAATTCACTTATAAAGTGGTGTGTTTCAGTGTGTTCCATCGTTATAGTGATTTAAGAGACTTGGCCATAGTGTGATCGGCGAAAATGGTTGTTGTTGTTATGATCTTGTCAATCACACGCTTAACCCATTCAGAACAATAATGTTGTTCACGCGAACATATGAATCGATTGGCACATATTGGAACATGAATGAATGATTTTTTCAGGCAATTGGTCACCGAACGCTTTTTATATATGTTTATACATGTTTATATATTACCTAACGTTGATACTTTCTGATATGTTTTTACCGATGCATGCAATCTAACCTTTAAAGTAATATTCTTTTGATAAAAAAAAAATTAAATGAAATCAGATTTAACAAATTAATTAAACGTGCGTAAGGTAATAAATTGGAGCTGAAATGTTTTTTTTACATTCATTTTCGTTTTTTTAATGTTTTTCGTAATTTTGTTGAGGAAGTTCAATATTTCTGTTAATCGGTCAGTGCTTTTGTCTATTGTCGTCAAATTCATCAATATCAAATCGAATATGTTTCTTTTCTCTTTCATTTTGGATAGCTACAAGAAAGATATAATTATATAATTTACATTCATTAGAGAATTTTTCATTTAATTGACTGAAAATTTAGGGTCTTTATTGGACAACCACTCTCTGTGACAACAGAGACGCTACCTTTATTTCAAAATGTTCTTCGAGCTGGATATCTTAAATGCTTACTTCTTACTCCCTCGGCGTTACAGCCACTTATGGGCCTTGGCCTGTTCGAGAACTTCAATCCAACATTCCAAGCTACATTCCTCAATTCCTAATTCCCGTATGTCGGATTCTAAGCAGTCTATCTATCTTAGTTTTGGACGCCCAACTCTTCTGCGTCCCTCCAGGTTGTTAGGGAATAGCATTGAAGGGGCTCTGTCCTCATCCATACGTGCCATGCCAGATGCCCAGGCAACCTCAATGGCTGAACTTTTACCGTAGTGACAAAGTTCGGTTTACGATAGTCTCTTCTCAGTTCCTCAGTCCTCAGTACCTCCGCCTCCACCTTTCCACTTCTCGCTGTGCTCGAAAAATGGTGCGGAGTACTTCGGCTTTCTCGTTCTTTCGTTGCAATTCTTTTACTGCATGATCACATGCCTCGACTCAAACCCACTCTAATCGCGTTCTTATGATCAGGACCCGTCGATTCCGGAAGGCAACCCGGTGCCAAAAAAATTCCTTTGACAACGTTCCATGATGAAACGAGTACATAAATGTTCACTTGGTTTCGACTCGGCACCAGGCTGCGTACTTGACAAGTTTTAGCAGCCTTATAGAAGGCAGCCTGGTGCCGAAAAACTGTTAAAGTCATTGCAAAGAATAAATGTCACATAAATTTCAATTTTGCACCAGGCTACTGCTGCTCTCTATGTTGACAGTAGAATATGTTGAGTAGGCAGCCTGGTGCCGCGTTGAAATTAATGTGACATATAATATTCCTAACTGCTGTTTCGATAACATTAACAGATTTTTGGCATCAGGCTACGTTCTTCATGTTTACTTAAACTTCTCAAGTAGGCCGAGTTGGAACCGAGTGCATAGTAATGTACTCGTTTTCCTCTCCAGCATTGTCATAGAAACTTTTTTGGCACCAGTCTGCCCAGCTTGAACTGCAGACCTGTGTTTGTTGCAATTTTTCTCCATGAAAATGTTCTAGACGACGATAAGATAAGGAGTTCAGGGACGAGACGAAGGACCAACCCCTTATTTCATCTCCACTTAGAACCTTTTCATGTAGTAAAATTAGTAGTAAAATTACAACAAACAGATGCCTTTTTAAAGAGAAACCACCTAAGTCTAGCACATAACAATAGTATGAGTACCCGGGGATTACGACGAGGACGTAAAAAGAACACTTGATACTTAGACAGTGGCACACAATGGGGAAAACGGCTATTTCCCCTATTTCAGTGTTCATAAATCTAGTACCGTTGACACATTTTTGACATAAGTTCTGAATTTTCACTGTAACTACTCTATAATAATGATAGGTTGCAGGAAAATTATAAAAAAAATTTCACATTTTGAAAATTGAAGAATCCCTCTCCGGTTTTGACGAATTTCTCTATATATTGGACGCCAAAAAAGTTATATGAAATGACCATAATTGTACTACAAAACCTTCCTTATTTATTTCTAAAATCATTGACACCTTAATTGTGTAGATAATAATGTGTCTTCATGAGCTAAAGAGCAGAAGAAAGGAATGAAGAGTTGAGATTATGATTTAGTCATTTTTGAATTCTGAGATTTTGACGTTCAATATATATATATAGAGAACCCCGGAACCCCGGACCGAATCCGACCCGATAAAATTTTTCGAAACCTGAAACCCCAATTGTTTCAAAACCCGACCCGGACCGAACCAGACACTCAAGTTCTTCGAAACTTACAACCCAAATTACTTTGAAACAAAAATTATTTCAAGGCCCGACGTCTGCATTTTTCACGGACTTGAGACTAAAACAAAATTCGTGTAATGTAAGATGATAAAATTTAGACCGAACCCGAAACCCATGAACCCGAAAAAAACAATTCGGGTTCGGGTTCGGGTCAGGTTTTTCCAAGTTTCGGGCAACCCGCTCATCTCTACCGGAAAGGTGAAGATTCTGGGTTCGAATCCCAGTAGTGGTACTAAGTTTTCATTCAGATTTAATTACAATCATATAATTTCGCTTTCAAAAATTCTAGAATTTTCGTTCACTTCAGTCACTGTTAACTAAAAACACTATTCAAGTTACATAGCTGGGAACTTTGCCTCCTACAATATCTACACCACATGTAGCGCTACATGCAACTGGGACTTATATTTAAGATTATCTTCATTATCTTTTAATGAGCTACAGGTGACAGTGTTACCTGTGTGACAGTGAAATTGTGTCAGGACGTTTCAAAACTCTTTTGAAGGAGTGGATATCGGAGAAACAATACCCTGGGGGTGGGAGGGGGGGGGGGTTGTTAGCCTTACTTATCGGAATTTCTTGCTTCAGTGTGCAGTGAATTTTGTTGTGACCCGTGGATTATTTGAGATTCCCTAATTACAGAATAAATGTCATTCTAACATGACAGTTTTTGGATTTCCTGGCTGGATGTCGGGATCATTACTGGCTTCATAGCTGCCTATCTTGCTGCTGTGATATGAATCCTTCCTTCTCGATGTACTTTACAATTGCTATGATGGGGGTATGAGATAATTTTTGATTTAGGGAGGAGATTTGTCCTTTCTAAGTTCCTAAGTTTCTGAGAATTATTATTCTCATTTTTGTGCTTATTTTCATTTTCTTATCATTTTCTTTAATTTCGATTGGCATTTAGGTAGGTTTTTCAGTTAGTTTTGTATAGAATTTCGCTGTAATTTCTAGTTTCTTTCATTGATAAGAGAGTTATGAAATGTGATTGTAAATTGAAATTTAATATTTAAATTGAATTATAGTTTATGATTCTTGAATTTTGATCAATGTAAAATAAAATAAATAAAATTGCAACATCCCTTTACAGTGCGAGGCATAGTGGGTGAGCGTATTATATATATTATATTATTATTGTAAACTATTGTAAACTGTGATCGAAGGCGTTGTGCATATAAAAGGACAATCTTCGTGGCATAATAAGCACCTTTCCGCTCGAGATGCTTCCCTGTTGAACACCAGAAAGAATAAGGGGTAGTTCGAGCAATTAGCAATCAAACCACTCAGTTGATATTGAAACTCCTACTAAAGAATTCAAACAATTTGTATACAAACGCTCTAAATGATTCATAGAACCGAAAAGAGAAACAGTTTGTGACCCTTCGACTAAATTATCTTGCCGGCGTCTTTTGTGTATCTCTAAAAATGCACATCAATTTATTTCAATGAATTGGCGCAACAACCATGGTGTTTGTATGATACGAATCGCCTCACCTACCACTTCATAACACAAAGGTTTATATTAAAAAGTTCTTAACCTTTTCGAAATTAAAATGCTGTGAGATACAATGAGCCCTTGAATCGATAATTTAAAGTAGGTTTCACTTACAAAAATTTCCAATTGCTTTTATGAATTAATTATATGCAAATGACGTGAATTGTATATAAACGATTATCTAATCTTATAGCGTAGGGTATAGTTCGGCAAACACTGACGTTTGTATGCGACATAGTGTAACTGGAAGTGTTACAAAGCTATAATCGTATTCACTGTTTAAGCAAATCACTAAAACTATTGCCGTTTTGTCGCCATGCAACACAAATCATGTCTATGTTGACAAATCTATAACATTCTGAAAATTAGAAAACGATATCTGCAAAATATGCAGAAACTAAAAATGACGCTAAAAATAGGGCTGTGCAGACCCGTACGATTCCCAGAAAGCCTCATAGTCTCAATATCTTTATGCATATCCAAGAAAACTTCGTGAAATTTGTGAAACATTAGGAATATTAGTGAAAATCGAAGAATGCAGAGAAATATTTTTAAATTACTAATAAAGTGCATTGGAAATTGAAAAACCCGTTACATGGAATAGTGTAAGAAGTTCAGAGCCATTAAAATATTATAGCCGGTCTAGAGCAAGAGCTTTCGACTGAGCTCCGCAGCCCATGGTATCATTGTCTTATAGTTTCTGCAGATGATACCACTTCCCGCTTGAAAGCGATTATCTAAGCCTCATAATTTAAATACATACACAAAGCGCTAGAAGTGCGTTACTGGTGCGTGCCAGCTGAAGACCGGCAACGTTTGGACCAGACCAAGTCCAACAAATGGACGTAGCGCCGTTGAAGTAAGTGTACACATGTATATGTATGTATGTATGTATACATTTACACATAAACATCACTATTGGATTTGTCGAGTAGCCCGAGTTAGGCCCAAATTGTTCAACTGATTTTCATCGAATTTTTTTCTTTAATTTTCTGAAAGTCTGGAAGAGCAATTTTGAGTTCCCTACACTCCGCGATAATGATCAATTTTGACCTTTTTTTGGTCATATCTTCCGAGGTTCTGGACCAACTTTACTCATATTCGAACTCAATCTGAGTTTCAGAAAAATAATTGGTTGTCGAGGTATCTTGTTAACGGAAAAGTTTTTTTGCAGAACAATTGTTTGATTGATTAATTGATTGCCCCGTATACTTCGTACGAGTCTGAAAGTTAGCGTCGACTGTTATAGGATTGTTGTAAATGACACACATTAATTTAGCTAAAACAGTAGGCTGTTTTAAGAGAGCCATTTGAAGATGCCTGTTGGTAAAAATGAAGCGACGCACAAAAAATGCACTCAATTTATCGAATGCGTATTATGGGTAAATCAACAACTCGATAGCGTAGTGGTTAACACGTCTGCTTGCTACTACGAGATTGAGTTGCCAGTGCGTTGGTTCGAAACTCAACCGCAGACGGATTTGTACCGATTGTTAGATTTGTAAACAAAACAAAGCTGATTGAATCGTTCAAGTCAAGTGAAGCTGAGTGTAGTGCCATCGGCTTACCGGAAAAGGCATTGTTGGGAGAACCGGTATTCTACTCCTACTAGTTTCGCTCCTCGTTACATCTCATAGATGGCACTGGGTTTGTCGCACAGCTTACCACTGGCACAGTAAAACTTTCCGGTAATGAAAGGATCTCAAAAGCGAAACTAGTAAATAATGATCTAGCCTCTAACCCTTCATGGGTTGTAAGGCAGATTATTATTATTATTATGGGTAAATCACTCTCTGAAAAATTAAATCGAATTTACGTGACAGTAGATTTTCATTTCGCGGTAAAAATGAAAAGAAAAAAAAGTTACTATGATGGATGTCTCCGTTAAAGTAAGTTAGAGTCAATTTAATTATACCATAGGAACGACGAAGTGTAAACCGGTTTATCCCGTTTGAAAACCAAATATTTAAAAATAAAGAACACATTCATTAAAGGATTTCATTCACTTTTTCTGTCGTATTGTATTTTATGCATTGCCCCTCATTACCATAAACGTGCTTTATTTCAACAATTTATTCGCTCTGTGTGTGGAGAATGGTTTTATTTTTCCGGTTATCATATCGAAATGAATATTGATGAACTTCATCTAATTATTTTGGAAGTGATTAAGATCAAACAGAATTTGATAATTAGCCTGAAAGAATTTTTCCCAAATTGAGATTCTGTGCAAAAATCGTTTTACAATTGCCACGCTTAATTCGGATATTGTTTATCTTCAAAAGAGTGATCAAAAAACATATCAAGTGCTTACAAATATTGAACATTTAATTGAGAATTTCAATAAAATGACACATTCGCAAGTCATTTCGCTTAGAAATCAAAATAAAATTGTTAAAAAATTTTCCATTCGTTTATGTTTATAGTTTGTATTCTCAATCACGATAGATACAGATTAGGGGAATTTTTAATTTTAATGGTTACCCACCATTTTGCCGTTGCATATGGAATCAAATATCGGATGCGGCTATCGGTGAAACGGCCGGTGTGGCGGCAAAAATTTAATATTCCAACCCAAATACTGAAAAGTATGGCTTCTTTCAATTCTATTTTTCGTTTTGACTCAAAAATTGGCGATTTTTCCGATGTTCACGCCATTAATGTCACAGGTACGAACTCCGTCATGAAAAAGCTTAAAAAAAATAGCACCAGGGAAACGGTAATGAGTGAAGAAAAAATGAAACGACTTACAATTCTGGTATACCGAGGGGTGCATGGAAAAGCACACCTTGACAATTTTCCCGAAATTCAAAGTATTTTTCAACAATTTATATAAGAATTTCTTTAAATTTAGAGGATTTACTTGATTTTTTTTTTTCAAAATTAGGGTTTCTCTAAAGATTCTCGAAGGTTTTCTTTAGCGCAAAAAGATTTTCGCCCTTCGGATTTTACTAGCAACAAGAACAGGAAGCTTAAACCTGTTGTCTGTCAAAAATCCACAGAAATCATACGACTTGTCACGTATTTTAAAGCGACAATGAATTACAACGATAAACAGATTGTGTCGCCGAATGTTCTGTTAGAGCAGTTAGTTGTTGAGATCACGTGTGCTCTACGTTATGCTTTTTGTTTCGATACTTTCGAATTTCCTTAAAACGTACGATACATGAAAATGGATAGTTGATAATGGTAGTAATACTTTTTGATGAATTGCTGATCAATTTCATGACGCAAATAAAACGTAATAGAAAAGTGAATTGTTCATTTCGATAAACAACTAGTAAACACGTCCATCCATTGTCCTTACATATCAACGATGTCAGCAAAGCGACTATCATCATAGCTTGCACCAATTTTCCAGATATTATAACTTGATGGATCTCTATAGCGCTTTTTTATAAAGCGCCATTGTTAGTCTACAACGATGAACTTATTTGCACAATCACGAAAATTGTATTTATTTTTGACTTTGAGTATTTAACTTTGTTGACCACTTACAGAAGTAGGTACCACCAAATCACTGTCTCAATGTTAGCACTGTCTTTATTGATGCCTTCTGTCTGTTGAGTTTTATTCTGGTTTGAGGTAATGTTTAGGATGTAGAATGAACAAGCGGACCGGAAAATAAGTCTCCTTATCTTATTAACAGTTAATGGCGGCGGGACAAAGGGATAAGCCTCGGGATTGAGGTACTCCACTTGCGTAAAGTAAGCTTTGGCTCATTTACATTAGGGCGTAGCGTTTTTCAAAAATTATTTTATTTTCAGAAGCCTCCCCCCTACGAATGTCGGGCAACTCAGTCTGATCATTTTATGGAAGAACTTTTTTTTAATTGCGATCTTCAATGGCCGCAGGCCCAAAGTTTGTCTATCTATTGTTTTGAAGTCAAATGTAGTTCTCAACTTCATCTATCTCATTAGCAATAATTCATGTATCGAAATTTTAATAAATTGCTGATTTTGATAGATAAAACCGAGAACTGCATTTAAGGTCAAACAATACTATAGACGTCTGAGGTCTGAGCCGGCTTCACCACCTAAAAAGTGTTACAAAAATTTCATTTTTGCTCAAAATCGTTGAATGGGGTGTCGCTTGAAAGCTAATCAAATAATATTTCAGCAAAAATCAATTTCAATGTGATAAGATGAGGTCACAATTATGGGGTTCGCTGAAGCTAAATGGTCGAGCAATATAGTTTTCGAATTTTCCCAATCACCAATCGTACCAGAAAAATTTAACAAAAAATTTTCGTGGTTTTCGCATCAAAACAATATTTTCTGTCAACTTCTAATCTAATCTAAATCTAATTTTCAACAATCGCCGAAACCAAAAGCTACCCTAAGCGGCATATGACCGGTGTGAGTGCGCGAAAGAGATAGATGTATGGTCTCTTCTTTTTACGAATAAGACATATCCCAGATAACAATTGACCCCACGAAATGTACATAAAGTGCCATCGGAAAATGTGCTGATCCCATTTAATGTGCTTCAGTTCCAGGACATTAAATGTATATTAAAAAGCGCCCTTATCGTTACATCTTTTCTTTGGAACATGAAGTGCATTTAATGTATATTAAATGTGAATTACATGTACATCGAATGTACATTTAAAACACTTTGAATGCACAACACCTTTAATGTACTTTTTAGTGTGATTACTAGCACATGTCTTTCAAAAGTAACTCCACAGCCTACTACGGTAGTCTCGTTCATCGAGGGTACGTGTAAAAGAGACAGTCATAATTTTCCGACTTTGCTATTTCTGTTTTTCTTATTCTGATTATCGCTACGTCCTCCATCTACATTTTCTTATGCCAAGCTCTCAATTTTTTTATTAGAAAAATTTCTGCCATTTGCGGGGCTTGAACCCAAGACGCTCGGGATTATGAGTCGACTGCTTTACTAATTGTGCCACCGGATACTTATGTGTTGGTGTGTTAAATTTGTATAAAGTGTTAAATTATTTCAATATGAAATAATTTCGAGCTTTAATGGCACAAAAAATGTGCCTTTTATTTACATCGAAAAATGTACTACATCACAAGCACATTTTTGGTACATTAAATGTGATAGGAATAGTGTACACCTTATCACGACATAAAATGTGCGAAAAATGTACTTCTGATCTAGTGCAATAATGTCGAGTTTTAATAGCACAAAAAATGGGCTTTTTATGTACATCAAAATATGTACCTCTTTACAGGCACATATTTTGTACATTTTATGTACATGTTCTCAACAACATTGAATTTTGCACATTTAATGTACATTCAGTGGGGAACCGCATTAAAAAGTGTGATCTGTGTAGTCTGGTTATGATCAATAACGTCCAAATTAAACATGAAAAGTGTTTATGTTCCACATAAAAGTGTTTTTTGACGATGTAATAGATTTTGGAATAATAATTTCTCTTCACTTTAAGTCGAATTGTTTTGCAAGCAATGGTCCGAATTGAAGAAACTTTTTTTTGCTGCATTTTCCGCATTAACATACCCACAAACATTTTCTCAAAGTTTTCGTACTTTTTTATGAAAAATTTGTTTTCGGCGGTGACCATCGGGAAGCTTTTACTTAACAACCTGAGCAGAAGACAACTTGAACTGAAGTCATGTGTAGTTATAAATAAAGCCCAATCCTTGCAGCTGCAAATAACCCTCAACCACTTATTTGGGTCAAGTCAATTAAACAGGAGCAATTGACAAACAGGGTACAGTACTGAATCACCGTTTCTGCAAACTTTGGGTCTGTGGCCATCGAAGATCGCAATTTAAAAAAAAAAGTTCTTCCATTCAATGATCAGACTTAGTTGCCCGACATTGAAAATAAAATAATTTTTCCAAAACGCTGCACCCTATCAACTTACACGTTTAACATCAGATCTCAGAGATGGTATTTACAGCATCCGCTAATCCAAGAATATTAGTCTTAACATATTCTGGTGATTCAAACGTTTCTAACAATTAAAGTTGTTAGTGCAAAAGTCAAACCAGCTAAATATGTAAAATTTAGAATCCATCGCAACCAAAAAAGTAAGTTCAACTGGTACAACGACTTGATGTTCCAGTAGTAATCTCATTAATGCAAAAAATGTTATATGCCCATAAAAGCAAATGTGTTTTGTGTATTTTTTATCGCTGCAAATCATTATTTTGGGCAGAGAAGATTCAAGTCATAAAAGTTTTTCGTCGTTAAAATTTTAATTTTGTATGTTTCGGTCTCAAAATAGTTGATTAATATTTAAAGAAGTAATTAGCTGTAGCATCAAAAACAAATGAAAAGTGTGGATTTTATTCGCCCGCCGGCCGTCCGGTGTAAATCGCCATACTATGATGATAACACAACCATAGAAGCTCATAATTCGATACTCATCAAGATATAAGATTGGTCCTTGAGTCTGATGAAGACTGTAGATGCATTGATAGACGAGCGGACCTGAAGTAGAATCCATAACTGGTTCGCTCAAATGATAAAGTCTAAATGCATTGATAGTAAAGACTACGGGTCGTGCACATGTGACGTCACACTTGTTATAAAATCCAAAAAGTCCATGGCTGAAAACTGATCAGAGATTTTACTTATAGTACTCCGGCTACCCCCCAAACAGAGCCAGAGCCAGAGTTCTATAAAAAAATTGCTGTCCTGACTGAGTTATGGCTTTTTATGGATACTAATTTTTTATAGCAAGTGTGACGTCATATGTGCACGACCCCTAATCTTTACTATCAATACATTTAGATTTTATCATTTATTATCATTACGTTTTTAAGAAATGGTTCTATCTTTAGAAATTGGTAAATAGGACAAGGAAAAAGCGAAACATTTGTTTTTGTATTTTGACTTCTTGGAGTGTTGTGACCTGCGTCACAACCACTAAAATTCCATTCGGGTTATCATATAAATACTTAAAACATAGAATTTACAATTACAGTTTGCCTGCGATACTGACCAATATCACTCTGATAAGTCAACCACTTGAATGGCTAGTGCAAAATATTATGTCAGTACTTTTTCGGACATACAATGATTGGGTCAGTGTTTGTTATTTGGCTACTATTACCGTTTGCATGTACTACGACATTGAATGTTAATCTCGACCAACATGGGCACGAAATCAGTGCGGAACTTTTCGGAATATTTGTAGAAGAAATTAACCACGGATTAGATGGAGGTAGATAGACGCTTTTCAGCTTAAAACTGTTCTCCTAAAGAAGTTGTTTCGTAGGTCTCCACGCCGAATTGATCAAAAACAGAGCTCTCAATCCGAAGGGTTGGGACAATCTTGAAGGTTATGATGTGGTGACTTCTGGCGCAGCGCAAGGAAGTATCACTGTGTCTAGTACTGATCCTTTGAACGATGTGCTCAAAACAAGCCTAAAGCTTCAGGTTAACACGCGTTTAGCAAATGGCGAACGGGTGGGGATTTTGAACAAGGGTTATTGGGGAATTCCAATTAGACCAGATTACACTTTCTACAATGCGTCCTTTTACGCCAAAGCTACCACATTTGCAGGCCCACTGACTGTCAGTATCGAATCTTCTAATGGAAGCATCATTTTCGCATCCGCGGTAGTGCCCGAGATCACCTCTTTTTTCCAAAAATATGAAGTCACATTGACACCGAATCCTGCACTAATTCAAAATCCAACGTTGGATGTCGTATTTGTTATAGCTGTTGATGGAACTGCATCCGTTAGTCCAGGAACCGAACTTTTCTTTCAACTCGTTTCATTATATCCACCCACTTGGCGAAATAAGCGTAACGGACTGAGAATCGATCTTGCGCAGAAATTGTTTGATGCAAAACCGTCGATAATGAGATTTCCCGGCGGATCATTTCTTGAAGGATATGAATGGGAGGGTGAAATACGCCGGTATATTTGGGAAGAAACTATTGGGCCGATTGAGCAACGTCCTGGTCATCCTGGACTATGGGACTACTATGCAAGTAATGGCATTGGTATGTTAGAATACCTTGAACTAGCAGAAGAACTGAATGCCACAGCAGTCATGGGCGTTTATGCTGGAAGGTCGTTGAGTAATTTTAGCTACCCGCCGGAGGAAATGGGTCCATTTGTACAAAGTGCGTTAAATGCAATTGAATACGTAATTGGTGATGCTAATACTACGTGGGGATCTCTGAGAGCAGCTCACGGACATCCAGATCCGTTCCCATTGCCGTATATTGAAATCGGCAATGAAGATTACTTTTCAGTCGACTATGAAGTTCGATATCCCCTGTTTTACGATGCCATTACTGCAAGATTCCCACAAATCACCATTGTTGGAACACACTATGTTGAAAGTCGACCGGTTCCTGTACGAGATGACCATTTTTTTGTTGGTTTAGGTGGACTTCCCTCACGCCATACTTTCTACGACGACAAGCCAAGAAATGGCTCTAAAGTTTGTTAGTGTTCCAATTATGCAATAAGTTTTATTTTAACGAAATCATGTTGTAGACATTGGAGAATACGCTACACGTGATGGTGCCATCGGAGAACTCGTTATAGCTCATCTCGGCGCAGCGATTGAAGATGCCTCATTTTTAATCAGCATGGAGAGGAACTCAGACCTGATAATTATGTCCAGCTATGCCCCACTTTTCTGCAACGTAAATGACTTAAGATGGACTCCGAATGCTATTTATTTTGATGGACTTTCGAGTTACGCCACACCAGCATGGTGGGTTCAACATCTGTTCAGTACTAAACAAGGAAACATTTATATTCCATCCAATTCGGATGGGAATCACGAGACATTTTTCCATTCAGCTGTTCTGAATACAGCAACAAATACTGTTGTGATCAAAGTCGTTAATAATGCGCCAACTGATGTAACGGTTGACACAAAATTGATCGGCATATGCCGCACACAAGGTGGAACGACTACTATTTTAACTGGCGCAAGGTTTGATAGCAACAGTTTGGAAGAGCCAATGAAAATATCACCCAAGGAAGAAATATTTACAAATACTCAAAATGAATTTACTTTTACCGCGCTAGGAAACTCATTGACTATTTTCGAGATTCAATTCACTAATGACTCGTGCAATAGTGGCGCTGAAAATTCAAACAAAAATATTTTATACACGTTGCTTGTGTGTGTGAGTACGTTGTTTGCATTTACACAACAATTTAGGCGGTAAATAAAAATCTAGAACATCAGGGAACAATAAGTAATTTTTGTCGTATTTTATTCACCGCAGTGCTTCCCTAGGGAGTTAAATTATACATTAATTGTTGGTAAACTTTGTTTCGTTGATTCGTTGCTTTGGTGAATACAATAGCATATGCAACTGCGGGATTAAAAACCTCCCTCTCGAAGATAGAGAAAATTATTCCTTTATTATTTAACTTTACGAGCGACATCTTTACCGAAAATTCTTCCTGAAAGGGATTCAAAATTGATGTTCTCATTTTGCAAAAGGTAAAAGAGCTTTGTGGGCACCTTGATAGTCCCTCTAACTGCAAGAGTATCTCTGTAAATATGTCGGTTTTCTACCTGTGTGTAAAATTTGCACAAAATATGTCTGCATTGCTACACCGATTGGTATAATTCCGTAGATTTTTTATTTGCGACACATAGATGCGTTGCACTAATAAATAGTTAAATGCTTGTTTGAAGAGTTACTTTATCTTTCCGGTACTCTGGTTCATGCGATTGTGTTCAACAACATATAACAAATTATTAAAAGATTACATCAAATAATTAAATACGATAGTGATTTATTGGATCAACAATGGAAACATTGAAAAGGGAAAACTATGGTAACGGAAGTCAAAAGTATTTATGACACTGTTATCGCCACTTAACTCACTGAATTATTGATTCTATTGGAAAATTTAACGTAATTATGGAATCTTTTTAGTCCAATTATGCTTTTGCGATACGCTGCATCTGTAAAGCAGTAGCAGGATCCAAACTTTTAAATTCCAAAAATTTCCTGAAAAATAAATTTTCCTCAGTTGGAGCATTTATTGACGATTGCTTTGGCAGAAGTGAAAAGTTGACTTGACACGAAAGGCTACAACTTCAACTCCAAATGTTTGATTACGGTTAAAATAGGCAAAAAAGTAAGTCTTTAAGGCGTTGCCAAGAACTTCATTGTTTCATAGTCTTTTTTTGTGATTACAAGACACTATTTAAAGTAAAGTCTTTTGTACTCTCTGAAGGCACTTTCAAAGAAGGTAATAGAAGCAACAAAGGACACAAGAAAAACTATTCAAAGTTATGACTTTTGTACGCTTTGAGGACATTTTCAAATGAGGTATTGGAAGCAACAAAGGACATGTGATGTTTTTTCGAAGATACACACGCACGATTTTAACTTTGGATAATTCTTTTGTTCAAAACAAAAGAAACATCCAAAGCTAAAATCCAGCTTTTTTCAATTTGTTTCATCTATTGATTTCCTGAATTTTATATTATAGAATTTACAGGTGTTAGGTTAGGTTTTAAAGATTTCAGATTGCCGCAAGTATCTTCTTCGGCTCCCGAATCTTATTCTAAAGGTCTTTGTCTTACTTTTAGGTATTTTCCACAAAAATTACGAATTTTCTTTTGCCTTTCCAAGTGTTATAGAATTTTTCTCGCATATAATGACTTTTTTTTTTAACCGATACAAAATTGATAATTGAAAATCGATAAAATTGTTGACATCGATTTTTAATTAAATTTACTGAAAGGAAGCTAATGTTTTCAAGTTTTTAGTATGATCCGAGCTCCTATTTTCTGTGTACAGAATCCTGAAGTGACAGGTCTCTTTGCGCCATGTTCAGATTTCTCAGTTAGGGCCGACCATCAATGATCAATGCACACAGGTCAATGATGGACCCTTTGAGCTACTCAAGCATCGGGAAATACCTTTAAGAAGCCCTCATAAGACCTCACATCCACACGAAAACCCTGTCAACGTCGCCGGCCTTGTACAAGAGCCAGCAATCGATTGGACACCTCTTGAACAGGCATATGACCCGAGCTCTAACTTCACGTTCATATGAAATCAGGTGCTACTCTATTCAAGTAACTAGTCCTCGCCACAAGGCTGGTGGAGGTCCGGTCCAGGTATAACCTCACACCATAAACCGCAAAGCTTTTCCGCTCGGGTCTCGACTTACACGGAACGAAGCCACGTGTCACCACTACTCTGCGGCCTGCTATCAAAAGTCTTCACTCATTGGCATAGCCTTGCTAGCGAGCCATAACTAGCCACTGAGCCTGACGACAACTAGGAGAAGTACCGGTTCAGTCGTGCAACTGCCTACACGAATTCCGAAGTCGATACAAATTCGCCGGATTCACCACGTGCAAAACATAGTTCAGAGCAAATTCGAATGATTTACTTCGGAGCATAGTTGGCAGTTAAACACTGCTATTGTATGCATGCCCATTGAAAACAATCGACGAGCAACTTATTCATGCAAAGCTGTGTTTCGCTGAAACCATTTGATTGCTCGTTTACGTCCGTCCGCCCGCCAACACGTTAACTCGAGTAAAACTCAACTGATTTTCAAAAACTTTTTTTTCTCTGAAAGGTAATAGAAACTTTTTTTTGAAATTGAATCTGGGCACTTTCTGCCCAAGGGCCGCTGAGCTAGGGCTGCTTGAGTGGATTTTGGTCTTTCGTACATAACTCGAGTAAATCTTTTTCGACTTTCAAGAACTTTTTTTTTGTTTGAAAGATTTGGGCATGGCCGACAATTTATAGAAGAATTTTTTTTTTGATTTTGAGCCCTTGGACTTAGCCAGGGCACCAAAAGTGAGTCTCTGCTAGGGGCGTACGTGTTTTTTGTACAAAGCTCAGGTAAATCTCTTCCGATTTTCATAAATGTATTTTTGTTTGAAAGATCTGGGCACCGCCGACAACTCATGGAAGAAATTTTTTTGGATTTGAATCATTGGACATAGCTAGGGCAATAAAAACGAGTCTCCGCTAGGGCCCTACATGTTTTTTGTACATATCCGGAGTAAATCTATTCCGATTTTCAAAATTGTTTTTTTAACCGACAAGTCTATAAAAGCCCAACAACTTGTAGAAGAAACTTTTTTGAGATTTTGCCCTTGAACTTAGATAGGGCACTAAAAACGAGTCTCTGCTAGGGCATGTGCAAATGTGTTGACTGGCGAGGGCTGTAGTGTCCTTAGTGTGGACGCTACGCGACCCTACTCGGAACGGACGGGTTGGCACAGTGGTTAGCGTACTGGCCTTCCACCAAAACGATCCGGGTTCAAATCCCGTGTCGGAAAAATTCTACATGGAATTTTTCTAGCAAGTGTAGCGCATTAATAACGTCCTAAAGTTCACTCAAGCTTCAAAAGTTGGGTAGTTGTGGTGTGTTTGGTGCCCATAACGGCGTACATACTGAATGAAACGTATGACGTAACCCATATACGACGAATTTGTGCACGAAATATCTAAGCCTACATTTAGGCGAGATAATAATCAAGCGCCTAACAATTCTTGGAGTAATTGCATAATAACAAAGACGCTACATTCGCATTACTCTGAGACGTGGTTCGGAAGTTACGTTAAGCCGGTAGTCCAGACAACACTTGTTATTGGCTGTAAAAAGCTGTTAGTAGAGTCTCTAAAATACAAAAACAAACATACTCGATATTTGGTGGTTTTTCGTGAATATTTCTTAATTTTTTGTGCAGTGTTGTAAAGAAAAAAGAGGAAGAATTTTTTGTCCATGGAAGCATGTCAGAGACCTCTCCTATGTGCTCTAGGTCGGTTCTAAATATTTTAAGGATTTGGAGAGGTTGTTAGCGCCGTTGCTTCGTGCGGGTTTTTCAATATTGCCTGTTCGGCAATTTCCAGTTCAATTTAATGTGGACGCAATTGTATGTACTTAAGAGTTAAGGCAGTATTTACTAAGATACGTTCGAGTCTTATTGTTGTAACATCTTTTCTGTTTGCCACATCTATTCTGATGCGTACGGGTCCCTCGCATATGTTTTTTATTGCTGATTCGTCATCTAAGAAGCATGATCGAAGCTCCGTCTACTCCCGGGTGGAAGTTGGGTTGGTTACAAACGTCGTGGTAAACGTATAAGACCCCTTATCGAAGAATTTTTTTCTCAGTTTTAGGATGCTTCAACTAGAAGAACAAGCCATCTCTACCATCTAGTATGTAAAATAAAATGCCTTCAGAAAATAAAATCATTCCCTTCTACTCAAACCATCTAATAATTATATTTGATTAGAACTTCCTAATGTTTCAGTCCAAAATATTTGAAAACCCATTCAACGAATTCACAAAGCAAAACTTTTTCAACAGTCTTTCGTTTCTTATTCATATTTTAAACTTTAAAAGTTTTCCAAGAGCCACCCTCTCAATTCGGTTTTAATTTCGCATATGAAATGAAACGGATTGCGTTGATTCAATGCTTCGATGAAAAAGATTAAAATACATCAAGATAACGACAACACAGATCCTGCTGTTTGAGTCTGCCTATACTGCACATGAATATTTGCCATATAAAAGAGCAAGCACAATTCTATTCTATTGTCATTTCTGAAACGGTGCTGTGAAAGTTATTTATCGGTGTGAAAGGTTCTATTTAGAAATTTTCGCTAGCGAAAGTAAATTTTCTTTTTAAATAATTATTTTAAAACAGGACTAAAGGATTATAGTGAGTTAGTAAAACGTGAAAGAATGTTTGATTTGAAATGCTTGACTGTGATTTGTCTGTGTCGAAAATGAAATGATTTATAGTTATCTTCTTTTAGATAAATAGCGTGTAGCAAAAAAAGTTTCGTATTTTTACTCGTTCGAATCTTTCATTCTAAAACATATTTTTTTTCAACTCTGCAAAACTTTTAGTGACTTCTATATATCTTAATTTTAATAAATAGCAAGGTTGGACCGCACTTTTTTTTATAAACGAGGCTCACATTAGCGGAATAAGGATTTTATTCACCGCAGTGCTTTCCTAGGGCCTTAAATAAACATTATTTGTTGGTGTCAAACTTTGTTTCGTTAATTTGCTGCTTTGGTAAATAAAATAGTTCATGCATCTGCTGGAAAATTTATTTATCTATTTGGGGAATTAAATCCCTCACCTTCGGCTCGGGATGCAAACCTCCCCTTCGAAAATAAAAAAATTCCCCGCGGGTGCATAGTCTACTATTACTTGTGTGAAAAACTTGAAACGATGTTTTACACTTGTCGTCCTAGCCCAAAAAATACATTTGATTTGCTTCTTCTTTTTTCTTCTATCTCCTCTTCATTTCCGATTGTTTTGAAAAGCAACGAACTTTTTATTAGATGCCACGACTTGAGATTGATACACGTGTTAGAGATACATTTAAAATAACAAAAAATTGCTTGCACATTTTTTACATCAGAATATCAGGTTAACGAATATTTTGTTACAAATTGAAATTTATTGAACTTAAGATTTTAGCCTTTCGTTGGTTTAAACTGGTACAAACGTTGAAATTGGTTTTTTAGTATTCAGTGTCTGTTCGATTAGGTTTTTCATTTTTTATGACAAAATAACTTCTATTGGAAAGATCTTGAATTGAAAAAAGGCTTATTTTAAGCGTATAGTACATTTAAAATCTGTATATTATGTGCTGGGCAGAGATGAGCGGGCGGGAGGGAATTTCAAATTATGCCCGTTATTTATTTATTTATTCAAATGACTTTAGGAAATTGTACAATTGATTAACGACATACGACAATTTAACACTAGGTTGACGAATGACTAGATTATTACGCATTGAAAATGAAAATCGTCAAACGTTGA
>CM055406.1:29915693-29932657 GCA_029228625.1 Pseudolycoriella hygida | reverse complement strand
GACTGCAGTCGTAGGCTAGGCGGTGAGGAATTCAGATCGTCGTGCCCGATAGGGAATGGGCAGGGCACAAATTTAACGGGCACGCTTCGGTACGGGCAACTTTTTTAAATTTTGGGCTAGGGTAGGGTGGGCCTGGGCACAGTGCAGAATTTAACGGGCAATATGCCCGACTTAAAATTTAAATAACCAATTAGAGAAAACAAATGGTAAATATTTTCATTTGAATATTTATGAGAGAAATTACCTTCGCAGTATCATATTTGTTTAGAACTATGGTTTTAAACATTTTCAACTCAATTTTTGAAGGTATGCTAGGGAAGAATTTGTGTAACGGGCAGATTCGGGCATGAAATTGACGGGCACATTTTGGGCAGGTATTTTTTTTTTAATTTCGGACGGGGACCGGGTGGTCACGGGCACAAACTTCACGGGCACCATTTAGGGTAGGCTTTTTTTTGTTTCTTGGTACAGCATATAATTTATTAGAGTACACTCGATGAGTCACTTAAAATTTTGAAAATGTTTGTTTGATACCTTGAAACTCTTCTTTTTCCTCTCGGATTCCCACAAAATTAAGGAAGGAACTAAAACATGCGCTTCTTAAGAGTAAGAAGTTTTTTAGCTCAAAAGCTCCCAAAAGGGTATTTTCCAAGAGTATTGTATGATCAACTCAGTTTTTAGAGCGAAATTTGCTTAATACATGGCGGACAATTAGACGAATTTCGCACATAATATGTTCATCACATAATATCAAAATATAATACAAAAAAACATTCAAAGGATGAAACTAAATTCCGCAAATAATTCTATCTCTATGTGCCAAATGACTACAACAGTAATTCAAATATCACTCGTGAATGTCGTTAAATCTCATTTTGCATGTAATTGATAATTAACAAGCGACACTTCATAATGAATCATGGAGGAGAACCCCTTCAAAGCTCTTCAAAGCCTGCTAAAATGATCAAATGACACTCCACTTAAATTCGTTGTCAGGTTTCAACATTCTTTTTTCTGTTTTAAAGGAAAGTTTTCTTAGGGGTTTAAAGAGCCCATGTTGATTTATTTGGCTGAAATTTTAGCTTTCTGAAAACCTTTTTTTATACAAATTTCGAGAATGTTAGAGCGAAGAAGAGTCCTTACCATTTTCAGAATAATAAAATGGAAACTACCTGGTACGAATAGTAATAATCGACTGTTTAAACCCTATTGGCTTCGGTGCTTACTTATTTGAAGTTCTTGGGACTATCCTTTAGTAGACACGATACAAATGAACCAGAAGTTTTCATACTTATATGTCGGTCAATCGACACTTTGAAAGTGTCAAGTAGTTTCCACTATTTAAACATCTACAAATCTTGTCCTCGGCGAGACACATGACACATTCACTTGAATATCAGACTATTATGTAATACTCAATCTGACGCACAGCTGAAATTATAAATTGTCTTTCAAACACTTACTTTTATTTCTTTTGTGTCCAATCATCACCCATTTAACTCTCCCATTTCATTTATTTTATGTTCCACGTAACAAGTTTTGACGTTCTGTTTAAAGACAAGTCGTTACCCTTCCTGGCTAAAATTATTTTCTCTTCGTATTATGTTGGGCTGGAAATTCTTAGGAAATTAGAAAGATAAAATTATTATGCTTTCGATTTAGTCCAAAAATTTTATTTATGAACTCAACTCCCGTAGCGGCGCTAATTAAATTAGGATGTACGTGTTTTTAACTGTAATTTGTAATCAGAGTGGGACGAAGAAATGTTACTCACTTATTTTTAGGATTTTAATGATAATCTTATTAACGTTCAGATGTACGACATTGATTTGAAAGGAAGAAATCCGCTCCATAGGAGACACATTCTGAATGATTAAAGATTTAATTGCTCTACGATTGTTATGGGTGCATTTGTGTAAAAGGTAAAACATTGCCATATCCATCCGTTCAACATAATACCTTTCAGCAAATTACTTCGTTTTTCAATTTATTGAAACATTACGATTTTACTTTTGATGAAATGGGAAAATTCAATTTTAATATCAGAAAATGTACTTCCTTACAACGTTAGTGTTTGATGGTGTCATCTTTCAGATTATGTGAAGCACACACTTCTTTTTATTTCATTTCTTAAATTGCTTTTTTTCGTAAAGAAGCTGTGTATCTTGTTTCTTACATAAAATTTGCAAGTTATCTATCGGCTGATCATTAAAAATCTCATTTAAATATCCAAAAAGAACCTGATTCAACGCAAGTATCTTTTTGTATCATTCTGTCGTTTTTTGTTTTGTTTTATTTGTTTTTGTTTTGTTCGACCGTTTAGTATTGGACGACGTGAGTTTTTAAACGGAGTGTTCATTTATCTATAATCAGATGCAATTCAATCAACAAATTACTTATTTATTCAAAAACACCTTGACCTGCGATTATAGGTTCTATTTTGTACTTAGTTGTAGGTACAATTGCAATAATTGCAACTTAAAACTGACTTTGATATTTAGCCTCGTCTCTGTGTAATGCCCTACATTTATTTCCTGATTTCTAACACTTATTCCTATATTTGAAAATAAGAGAAAACAACTCGATTAAATATGGTTGCTAGGCTAGTGGACCTACTCCTAGCTAATTTCTAGTGTACCGTCATGGTATATGTCAAAATTCGAAATGTTCTATTATACTTCACAGCATGGGAAATATTGTTATCTTTGTTTCATAATAGTATATTATTACGCAAGGACTATACTCGGTTGATAATAATCGAGTTTTAGTTAATGAGCAGGAAGTTGTAATGCAAGATCGATACGTTAATAGACCTCGGGCTAACGCCCTCGGTCATAACCTTCATCTCGGTGCATGAATAGACCTTGTCCTTCGCCCCGAGGTCACTTCACGTATTGGGACTATGATCAAGCGATTTAGTACTTGTGTTGGTGCCTATAATGGCCAAATATGCACGAAACTCTGGAATTCACAACGAAGAATACTATGAATTGTTAAATGCAGAAAAAGGACATGTCCATTCATCATGAATGGACATGTCCCCTTTCTGCATTTAACAATTCACTTGACGATTTATCAACCGATAAAACTGCCATACATTACCAAAGAAAATAGGCAAAAAGTGTCATCTCTATCCTTGCATATCAACATAGCAATATCCACAACCAGTTTTTATACGAAACGCAACTCAACTGAGAAAAAGTACAGCTGTATGTAAGAAACACCATCAAATTTCATGCAATTTCGATCCCAATCACTCAAAATGAACTTTAACGTTTGTTTAGAATTTTATATCACTGGGCGTGCAGTCAACAATGATGTTTATTACATACTTCACGAAGCTCAGCGACAAAATTTATTTAACTCGCCTATAATTTATCAACTCCTTCGTAATAATGCTGATTATATTATGGTGATGTGTCGACTACAAACGGCATATTATAGTCCTATTTTCAGCGGTTTTGAGTGGCGTATTGTGGGCACAAATGCAATGTAAAGAATTTTAACATTATTTTACTTATTCGTACATATAAAGAGGCCATCCATAAATTACGTACTCTAAAAAATGATTTTTAGAACCACTTTCCTTCTGTGCGCAAAAATGTATGGAAAAGTGGAAGTGGTCGAAAAAAAAGGAATTTTTGGGGAGAGGAAAATCTTTCGAAATTTTTTCAACAAAACGTAAACGTGCGAAAAGTAGGAAAGATCTGTCGGAAAGAGGGAAGTTTCTGTACATTTCTGTATGGTGGGGAAGAATGAAGTTCGGAAAGTTACCTTAAGGACAATAAAAAGCGGGTCAAAATTTTCGCCTACGGTGTTTCACTCCTTGCGATAATCAATCATTTCTTCGATTTACCTGAAGGAAAAATAAACGGTGTTCTGCAGTAACTGAGTGTTTTCATTGTGATAACAATAGAATGACAAGCAGCCCAAAATTTTTGCAAGCGCCGCCTTACTCGATGCAGCGATTAAACAATTCTTCGATTTACCTAAAGAGAAAGTGAAAGTAGTGTATAGTTTTCGCCTACGCGTCTTTGCATGAAAATCTTAGTTGCACCACTCGAACATCGATAATCAATTCACTTGTGGCGCTTAAGGGCTTAACTCAAATCTTTAGATAGGCATTTTAAAGGCAGAGGGATAATTGGCAATTTAACACATTACCATTAGTATTGCTATTATGGTAAGCTCGACTGTAATCAGGGGTATTTTAGTCGAGTGAAACCATAATCGAAGGTGTTATAGTTGAGTCCAGTGTAAATGTAAATGTAAAAATTGACGGATTCGATTTTGGCTAAAACTGAAGGAAAAGGTGATAGGTCAGATGATTTATGGACGGAGTTTTCTTCATTGAGATTCAATGTTATAGTTCTGATCGAATAAATTTTATCACTAGTTGCCGGGAGTACTTCATCCATAGTATTACACCGTTTTGCGCACAATTGCCTCGTACAGACACCAGCAATAAGCTATCGTAAAAGACAAGCAATAATTCGCTTAATTTTGGTCTTGGTACGTGAATAGACACGACGAACAGAGTGAAGCCCTTGGATCATTCATTTCACCTCCAATTTATTAGCGATTACACAGAGTTCAGAAATAAAAGTTTTCGATTTTTTGGTACGTACACCCTTGGGTAATCCTGGTTGATTATGTCATGCCTAGAACTGTTATCACCACTTTATTCACACTTCCTTGGAAAATACCTAGAACTGTGCAGATATTGAAGCAAGATTCAGCTGTTTTTAGCTTCAAGAGATACATTGATATCAGACTATATGGCTGCATTGTCAACAGGCACACGCGTATGATTAGAAAAATCGTATGATCACATCATGATTTATGTATGTATTGAAATGAAGGCAAGATGCAGAATTTCAACATAATTTTAAATTTCTTTAATTGTACTATCTTTTACAAGTTTGTGGAATGTAAATAAATACGAGAAAGCATCTCGAAAGCGGTCAGTAATGAACATTACCATGTGAAAGTTCATACTGTTTCACAACAGTTGTGTGACCAACGTAGCCTATTACAGACGTTTTTTTTTTTTTGAATTGAGAAATACATAATATCGTAAATTAACAAAGAACTTTTCTGTGGTTAACATACACAATGTTCCAAGTTCCACATTGTATCTTGTATGTGAAACTTAGTTTTGTTCGAAGCTGCTTCTCGCAGCCATTGAACATTGAGAGAATGTGTGGAGTGGAAATCAAAATAAAGGGAACGCAAAAAATTCTTATTTGATTTACAGTCGTAATAAAATTTTTACAAAAGCTTAAACTTCACAGACAATCGCATTGTATGGTGCACCAAGCGATACCACAAACACCAATCGGACAGACTTTCAAAACAAAACAATAAAATTGTTAGCGCACTGTTTGCATATAATTAAACTTGATCATAAAAACAAGCACAAAAAATAGCAGTGCTGGATTAATGGATGTGGACATCATAAACGGAGGAAACGAGAGGTGCAATTGCCGAAAAGGACGTTTAAAATTAGTAAATTAGAGGGAGAACTTAGACCGGAAAAGTGCGATCGCAATACCTAATGTTTGTTTTTGGATTTCGCCCCTTTTGCATGTTAAGTTGTATGTGTATCTGTTTTGGACGATTGTTTTTTGGCACTTTCGCTTGTATGCTTGCTAACAGAGAGTAAAGTAAAAAATGCCAAGTAAACTTTCGCCCCTTGAACTAACATTTTTTCTACTTTCGGCTCTTTTAGTAAGCATACAAAATTTGATACGTTACTCGGAAAAGCATTTTCGACTCTTGTCCTTGTGTCGTAATAACTATTACTATATCGTTAGTACCGATATGTTACAGTTACTTTTTCTCGTATGAATGCCAGTATGAACGTCCGCTGCATATGTAAATCAACGTAAGATAGAGAGTCGATAAGGTTTCAATTTGATGGATTTAGCAGTTTGTTCTAAGACCGCATTTTTCATCTCATTTGTCTGGAACAACTCAAAAATCAAGTTGCTATAAATTTATAAAGACGAATTCGCGTACAATACACAGAATGGTGAATTTGACTTTCAAAAACATGTTACGGTGACTTTTTCGAAGACATAAAAACTATAAAATTCTTAATTGACATTGAAAGAAATCTGGCCGACTTCTATATGGGCTTTCACACTTTGTAACTCTCTAAAGAGTTTTCATAAAGAACTAGGAAATGCCTGGAGATCAACTTCAATCTAGGAAGTCTAAATCACCGTCCACGTATCTAATTTTAAACGAAAAACTTGAAATGTTTGAAGCAAATTATAAATTGGTTTTCTTCGGAATTCTGATCCCGATAGTCTAATATTGAACGAAAAACTTGAAGTGAGAAAGTCTTTGGAGCTCATATAAGTATATTTTTTGAGACTGATCCCCGATCTTGGGCAAAAGCGTTGATAATGTTACGGTCAGCTAACTTTAATCATGACACCGCAAAAGTATCGGTTCTATCGCACCACTTAGCTAATTTAATCGACTTTCTAATTAGAATGTAAACTTCTATATGAAATAGATCTTATTTCCATAAGGAGTTTTAAATACTTTGAGTGAGAATTATTTCCATCATGTGTATTGCAGGCTTATCGCAAAAGCATTTCTGACCAAGAAATTCCTTACAGACCCGCCCACTGGAGGCTTGGGTGCAGGACTGCAGTCCACCCACTTTAACCTTAACCTAAGAAGAAAATCCCTATGATCAGTCCTCAAAAACCTTACTTCGGACGTATATGTATCGTATATAACTGTCAACTTGCAACATGCGCAAGCATATTGCAAAATACGACCTTCATCTATCTGTATAATAAATATGTGATACGTTCGGTGCTATGCGTGTGCTAAGTAAGGCTTGGCATACGCAAGTTTTTTCAATATTTCAACCTCGATTTGTGTTTAGTTTCGTGAAATTCGGCTATTTAGTCCTTTGACATTATGTTCAACAGCAAACTTTAAGTTTATTTTCTTATTTTCCAGGACATCATGCAGTCCATTGTTTCTATGCGTGTTTTGATTGTGATATTTTTTCTACTCACAATTACAAATGCCTCAAACTCTTGGCAGAGACCTCAGCGCAATGATGAGTCCTCTGTTGCTGATGCAGTTAGATATCTACAAGAATTGGACAATTATTATTCGCATTTATCACGACCAAGGTAACATTTTTATGGCTTTAGTTTTCTTATATATTTCTTTAATGTTGACGGAAATCCCAATGAGTGATGCATTGGAGATTGTGCTGTATATGTAACATACGGTTTATTATAAATGAATTCGGAGAAGGGAAAGTTATAACCTGTTAATAACACGAAACATTATCCGAATGAAAAAAAAACAACGAACTTTTTTTGGTTTAATTTTTGCATATGAATTTAAAAATCGATGAACTCTTTATTGTTGGAGGTTAATCAGAGAAATAATTGTAATGGTCAATGTCTTCTATTTACGTTGCCAGATTAATCTCTACGCTTAATCGTTTTCGATCCTACGCAGATTGAATTCACAATTGCTACTCTGCTGATTGTGATCCGATTTTTGTTCAAATGAAACATGTACAGTACATAAGTGCTAAGTATGAAGCGATTTTGCTCGATAAGAAAACCGGAAGTAGAAATATGATGAGAAATTTATTCTATTTTTCTACTCTAGCGAAATATGAGAATGAAATAATAAATCTAAAATACAAACCTTCCCGTTAATAGTTTCGTATTAGATTTTCATCGCCGTTAGCAAATACAATTTTGGTGTTGATTTTCTTCGTTTTTTTTACGTAAGCAAATTGAAATTATATGTTGATATCACAACATGTGTTACTTTATAGCAATAAGGAGCAGTGAAACAAGATATTTTTCTCGCGAAAATCCATTTTTCACTTTCGTCATATTATTAGAAATGTTCCAATATTTGAATCTAAGTTAAGATTACATATGGCATTAGAAAATACGTCTCAGGTGCACGACAAATTACGTTTGCCTGTTCCCTTAAGCAACCGGGTATCGTTTTTAATTTTCAGCTTGCTTAGCTTTCGGAAAATTTACGCTGCATATCCGAATCAAGTTTCTAATCGATTTTTCGTCTTCGACAATAAATAATGAATTATGAATTAATATTGGATGAATGAATAACGTCACACTGAATTTGGAAATCGTGCCATGATTACTTCCGTTCGTTGGTGCGTTGCTTATCGTTTCCGTTGAACGATGTGTTCGGATTAAGCAGTTCCTCAAAGTACAGCCCATCAATGCATGAAACATGTGCATCTGCATCTGCTAAAACCATTGAGTTAAGAGGTGGCAGTTGCCGATGAACGCACTTTTATACTGGAATTCATAAAGTGTCATACACTGAACTTTCTATGTTGGAATACACAACCGATCGAGCCAACTCCACATTTCTTCGCGAAAAGATAAGCTTAAAGTCGGCGACGCGGTGACTCTTCTAACAACTTAGCAATTTGAAGCAACAAATATTTGTCAATTATTAAAAACAAGAATTTGCAACTAGCGTTAGACTGACACGACGCCCTAAAAGGGTTGTAAGTAAAAGCGAGGGAGTTGCGGCACGGGAAATTTTTTACCAGGATTAAACTCGTACAAAGAATGAAGTTTACCATTGCGTTTGTAACCACCCCAATTTCGATCTGGAAGTAGAGGGGGAACATCGATCATGGTCCTTAGATGACGAATTAGCAAAAAAAAATATCCGTCCGTCCGTCATGACGCGTCACCAACTTCAGTAAAACTCAACCGACTTTCAAAAACTTTTTTCCCTGAAAGGTAATTGAAAAATCTTTTTTGGAATTGAATCTGGGCACTGTCGGCCCAAGGGCCAATGAGCCAGGGCCATTTAAGAGGTTTTTGGTCTTTTGTACATAACTCCAGCAAATTGTTTCCGATTTAAAAAAAAAAAATTTTTGTTTGAAAGGTGTGGGCATGCCTGACAATTTATGGGAGAAACTTTATTATTTTGAGCTTTTGGACTCAGCCAGGGCCCTAAAACTGAATCTCTACTAGGGCTCAACGTGTGACCTCGTTTTTTGATTTCCAGAGTGTATAAATTCTCATCTTTTTTATTTATTTTTTATTAATCTCAATAATCTGAATTACAAAATCTTCAAAATCATCGAAAATCCTATAAATCTTAAGAAAATCTCAAAAATCTTTAGAAAATTTCAAAAATCATTAGTTTCCGAAATTAGAAATTTTCTACCACTGACAATAATTTTGTTCGATAACAGAATGAGTGTCTTAAGTCTGAAGACAATAGTCGTTCTAGTAATACGTAAACATCTCAAAAAAGCCGAAAACCCGAGGAAAGATATCATTAGGGATGTAACTACTTTGACACACAATGATTCACTTCTCATAAAATAATTTTGCCTCTTGCACAAATCTTGTCTTGGCACAAATGCCGTTTTTCAGACACCTAGACTGTGATTGAACGAAATTATTAGCACTGATTTGTGTTAAACTTAACAAAATTTTTTGCGACGGATTGAGATTTTCTGAAGAATTTTAAGATTTTCAAACGACTTTTGTAAAGATTTTCAATGATTTTGAGGATTTTTCGAAGATTTTCTAGAGAAATCCGGGATTTTTGGTAGTTTGTACAACAATTTTCCGGAGCTGTAACCCCCTCGTGTAAAAGTATTTCACTCATGACTCGTAAACACCCTTTTTAGACCCGTACGAAGAACGAAGTTCTTCGAAAAGGGGTCCTATGCGTTTACCACGACGTTTGTAACCACCCCAATTTCAACCGGGGAGTAGGGGGGAGCATCGATCATGGTCCTTAGATGACGAATCAACATTAAAAATGTTGTCCGTCCGTCCGTCTGTCACCGCGATAACTTGAGTAAAACTCAACCGATTTTCAAAAACTTTTTTTTCCCTGAAATGTAATTGAAATATCTTTTATGAAATTGAATCTGGGCACTGTTGACCCAAGGGTCGCCAAGCTAGGGCTGTTTAAGTGGTTTTTGGTCTTTTGTACATAACTCGAGTAAATCTTTTCCGATTTTCATAATTTTTTTTGTGTGAAAGATCTAAGCAAGGCCGACAATTTATGGAAGAAGCTTTTTTAAATTTAAGTCCTTGGATTTAGCTAGGGCCCTAAAACCGAGTCTATGCTAGGGCCATACGTGTTTTTTGTACATAACTCGAGTAAATCTTTTCCAATTGTCATAAACTTTTTCTGTTTGAAAGATCTGGGCATGACCGACCATTTATGGAAGAAAATTTTTTGGATTTGAGTCCTCGGACTTAGCTAGGGCACCAAAAACGAGTCTCTGCTGGGGCCATACGTGATTTTTGTACATAACTAGAGTAAATCTCTTCCGATTTTCATAATTGTTTTTTTAATCGACCTGAAGGCCCAACAATTAGTAGAAGAAACTTTTTTTAGATTAGGCCATAGCATATAGCTACGGCACTAAAAACGAGTTTCTGCTAGCGCTCTACATGTTTTTTGTACATAGCTCGAGTGAATCTCTTCCGATTTGCAAATTTTTTTTATCGAAAGATCTAGACTGTCTCCCGTTTTATGGAAGAAAATTTTTTATTAGGAACCCTTGGACTCAGTCAGGACCCTAAAACTGAGTTTCTACTAGTGCCCAACGTGTTCGCTTGCATAAGTTGGATAAATCCCAACTGATTTTGTCGATTCTTTTTCTATTTAAGAGGTAATCGAGTACCGAATTATATTCAAAACCAAATTTGGACTCGGTGCCTGTGCTTAGGGCTGAAGTAGGCCTGAGGTCTGTTCTAAGGTCGGTCCTAATAATAAAAATTTTTTTACTATGTTGCAGAGCAAATTGAGGGAAACATTTTTGTCTATGGAAGCATTTGTCCGAGGAATATCCTTATGGCCCTAGGTCGGTCCTAAGATCTGCCCTAGACAAAAAAATGGGTTTTCACTATGAAAAAATGGAGGGAAATATTTTTGTCTATGTAAGTATTTGTCCGGGGCCTGTCCTGAGGACCCTAGGTCGGCCCTAGAGGAAAAATAGTTTTTTGCTATGTTGTAGAAAAAATTGAGATGAACATTTTTGTCTATTTGGGAATCACTTTTGTACTTTCGGAAGGCCTTTTTTACGCCGTTTCTTCGTACGGGTTTTTCAATATTGCCCTATCGCCAATTTGCAATACTATTTAACGTGGACGTAAGGCAATATTTACTTAAATACGTTCGAGTCTTTGCATAACATCAACTCTGTTTCCCGCATCTATTCTGATACGTACGGGTCCCTTCATATGTTTTCAACCCTACTCCCCTTGCGACACTAAACTCTATTTTTCTCTCTTTCAGAATGAAATTTTTTTTGGTAAATTTAGTTATCAAGACTACAGACGGACCTACAAGTGAACGATTGGGAAGAAGAAGTATTTTCCGTTACATTTTCCATTCGCTTCTCTGAGTTCGGTTTGGGGTTCAAATTCTATAAAGTGTAGTGCAGTGATGCATTAATGTAGAATTCACATTAGATTTAGCAATTTGCATGACACTCAAACCAAAAACGTCCGAATGTTTTTCGCGAATGATAGTAGAATTACGATACCTCAATAAATAAAATACGTGATTTCAGAGCTAATGGAACAAATAATGTAAACGAATGAGGTATGAATCGTAAAAAAATTGTAGAACACGAAAAAATATTTGCAATTAAATTATCTCTGCTCGGTTAGATGGGCTTGCAAAGTAATAATTCTTATTAATTTACATGAGCAGGAAGTTAATAAAAATATATTTGGTACGGTGGCTGGTTAGATTTCAGTTGTAGCATGGGCTACAATTTTACGAATAGCTTCCTGTTCCACAACATTTTCGTAGATTCAAAAAGAAAACAAAACAAAAAGTAAACCCAGATAGCAAACACTTTTTGGAAAACTGAGAAAACGTACACAAAATGTGTTTTACTGTCATATGCAAGGGTACGAATCAGAATAGATGTATGAAGCAGCATAGATGTTGCAGAAATGCTCGATCGTATGTAAGTATAAACATGACATAACTCTTAAGTGTACACAAAAAACCACTTTTTCGAACGTAACTTCGAAAGCTTTTGACATATTTTGCCAAAATTTTTTTTCGATTATCTTTCAGGAAAAAAAGGGAGGCCCTGTCTCAGTCCAAAAGCGCAAAATCAAAAAAGTTTCTTTTGTAAACTGTCAGGCATGCCCAAACCTTTTAAACAAAAAACGTTTTTGCAAATCGGTTGAGTTTTACTCGAGTTATCGTGTTGACGGACGGACGGACAAAATTTTTTTTCCATTTTTCTCTTATTTAGACCCCGAATCGAAAATGTAACCAGGTCCCGGGTCGAAATTGGACTGGTTACAAGCGTCGCGGTAAACGCAAGCACTATGTTCTTCGTACGGGTCTAAAAATGTGCCTAAAATGTACTGAAACCGTTACATCGTTACACCGTTACAGGTGGACAGTTTATGTACGTAAATAACGTGCTAGGAAAAGTAGGTTCAATTTTGAGTATGTACTTTCTCAAAAAAATGATCTGTGCACATTGTTTAAAAGGGCACAAAATGTACAGAAAGTGTTCATTATTAATTCATAGTGTAGCGCTCTATGTACTCTTCGATACACATTTAATGTACGATGTCACACTTCCTGATGGAACCAAAAGTACATTTCGTGGGGTCTTGTGTTATCTGGCAAAATAATTTAAATAAATTGCTTTATAAATTCCTAAGAAACACTCAAAATTAAGTACTTTTAGCCAGAAATTGTATCTTAGAGTCTTAGCTTACAAATACTCGAAAGCTGTTGGGTCCGAGCTCTTCGCAGTGGCTCCTCTCCCAGTAGTAGTAGCATTATGGAGCGAAGGTAGTTTTACATCCTATCGAGATTGTACTTCAAAATTGTCAACATCACAATTTTGATGTAAATTTAAAATGTAAATTTGATATTCATTCGATGTATTTTGAACGCTATGTTTCTAATTACTTTTCGACGAAATATGAAAACGACGTTCGCGACGTCAGCAGAATAACGCATTTTAAAATAAATGTCAAACAAAATCATTTTAGGGACTTTTGGATTTTTAAGGGTTTGGAAAAAAAATTCCCGTTGCGTAACAAACCCGGGGGGGGGGGGAACAAGCTTGTGTGACACTAGAGTGACAGGGGGAGGGGGGGTCCATTTCGAATAGTACGTAGCATTAATATCGCTCGCATTATAAAATTGTGTTAAAGTTATATTTTGTTTACTGTAATTGTCAAGAAGAAGCGGTAAGACAATAGGTTTCATTCTTCTCATGTTTCTTTTGTTTGCATAGTAATTAATAGAAAAATAATCGTAGCTGTTGCTAAAAATAGATACTACAATCTTTGCAAAATATTTGTTTTTCTTTTATTGTACGTTGAAAGAATATTCCAATAATTTAAAAGCTGAGAAATTCCATTCATTGTAAATTATTCGCCCCATCTTTCAATGGGCAACAAGTTCTTTCTTTATTTGCATGGAAGTAAAAATGCGACTAGGGCACATCCTGGAAATTGTTAATTTTATCGATTTATTGTTTAATAATAAAATAGCTTTACGCAACTTACCAATTATGAACGTAGAATAAAGGTAGAACGTTGCACTACAATTTACTTCTAATATCGCACCTATTATGTTGCTACCAACGATGCTCCCCAATCTACCAAACATCAGCACAATGCAGACCGCCATTCCTCTAAAAAAATAACCGTCAACTATGAAATTGATAAGGTGTAAGTCGTTGGCACCACCAGGTTTTTGAGCTGCGAATTGCAACCTACTTACACCTAAATTAATAGTTTCGTAAGGCTTGATTGCAACAAATGTGAATTTCCTGCTCAAATTTTAAGAGACACGCCAACTTTCACTTGAGCAGTTGGTGGCAGAGCAAGAAAAAAAAATTGTGAGTCGCATTAACAGTGGTGAGATATACAAAAATGGTAATTTCTTCAGTAAAATTTCAGAAATTGGCTTCCCTTATTAATATGCCACATTCGCTATACACGGGTGAAGTTGTTTCGTTTTTAGGAAATAGTTTCTTATGCAAATTACGCAGAATGTTCGAACTTTTTCCTTTAATTTTTTTGATATGCCAGTATATGATATTACCCACTACCCAGGATGTCGGTGTGCCAGAATACGGAAAACACAGTGTTCTTTATGTGTGTAATGAGCAGCACTTTGTTTTCTGCATTACATAAGTCAAGGCATAAGTGAAAATAAGAGTCTGTTGGAATCAATTGTTAGAAACGAAATTCGGACCAATCGGTCAATTTTATCAAAAAAGTCAGACGATATCTATATAAAAATTGGACAAAAATGGCACAGTTTAATAAAGACCAAACAAAACCAAAATTAAAAATAGTTATTTATGCGACTAGTTGCGAAATGGAATTGTTTTTGTCACTAGATGTGAAGTTATCAAACGAGCGAAGCGAGTTGGATAGCCACATCGTGTGACAAAAACAACCAATTTCGCAACGTGTTTCATTCAAGACTTTATGCAACAACTTGTGAAACGTGAACTTTTGAATGAGTGATAAAAAGTTACTTTTTATCACGCAAGTCAATTATAAAAAGTTACTTTTTATCACCCAAATGAGTGATAAAAAGTTACTTTTTGTCGCTAGTGATAAAAAGTAAAACCAGTTATAAAACGACTTCTCTAACGTCACCGAAACGATGCATGAAAAAGTTCACTTTTCACAACGGCGTTGCATAAAAAAAATTTTTATTGATTTTTGTTTCTTCACAATTTATTCTTGTATTTGTGTTTGTTTAATTTTTTTTAATTTTCTTTTTTTGTTCGATCAGTTCAATCAACTTCTTTTTAGCAATGTTAATGTTATCCATGGCTAGTTTCGTCATCGAGATCGAGTTAGCACTCACAAGGGTCTCTTTTTTTATTTTCTTGGTAACCAATGTTTCTTGCTACATATTTTGTCCTTGTAGCATCACACTATCAGCAGCTTCAATTTGGTTATTTTCATCCACAATCCGTTTCTCGACAGATAACAGTTCCTCAGTAAGAACTTCGATCGCTGCAGCATTTTCGTTGTATATTTTTTTCGCAGCGAGTTGTAGAATTTTCTCTGCTTTTTTCGCTTCTTGACTTTGTTCGTAGGAACCCGCCGAATGGCTACGATAGTTTCTTCTCCCAGGCTCTCTTTACCCTCTAAAACGTATTTTTTTTTTTCACTGAATCCGCGTTCGGAATCGGCGTTTCCGTAACTTATACTTAATCACAAGCTCCTCCAAATTCTGGAATTTGAAAGTGCCATCTTCAGCTTTGATTTTAAAAATAAAATGCCAATAATCCCCGATTTGAGGTTCTGAGTCGGATGACGGCACCACGTTTTCTCATTGGTACAATTTGTATTCAGACAAAACTTGATCTGCATACCGTTTAGGTGAAAGAGTAATTCATTTAGTGTTTCGCAAGACCTTGGCAATATTGATAGCTATAAGCTTGATAGCTGGTGGTGACCGATCTATTCCAACTGTCAAAGTGACGTTTTAAACGTCAAACAACAAAAAATTTTTCCGAATATTCAAAACCTGTTTCTTTTTCCTCAATTTTATCAGGGTGATGGAAAAGACCGGGTTTTGCTCCCAACAGACTCAGACTTGTAGTTCGAGTCAATTTAGAATTTCTTAGTGTGAGGAAGCCAATAAATAACCTGAAGAAATTGGAGTTTTTCATGATGAGATATAAAAAAATTACCTGAAATGAGTTGGTATGATGTCTACAACAGCGCCGTTGGTTACTGATACGCAAATTCCTGATAGTACGATGTGGGTACAGAAAAATATGACAATAGCAATGGGTTGTGTAGTCCATTGTAGTGCAAGACCAGAAATACCCGAGCCAAATAAACTAGTGACTGTTTTTAAGTAGATTTAGTAGCGAAAAAAAAAATGTTAAAGAAATTTTTTTTACTGAGAATTGCTCCTCTGCCGAGAGATTTTATGAAAAGTGCATAAACCACGTATCCTACCACATAGAATGCTCCTAGTGTTATGCTGTCTACAAATGCTTTTGTGTTTACGGTATCATCACATCCCTGACAGTAAGGCAGATTAAAATAATTTATTATTGCAATTCTCTCCAAATTACCAAATTTGTAGTTAAATCGAATCTTGTGAAACGGAAACCTTCTTCTAATATTTGGCATACCGTCTGATCAACAGTTTCATTTTTAAACGATATTTGATTCTGAATGTGTGGAAACCACAGTCCCATTCCCGCAGATCTATGAAAAGAGAGAATTATATTTTTGCCACACAAAGTGGTAGTACGAACACAAAGAACACTCCAAACATTAGAAAACAACAAACGGCAAAGTGTAACCTAATAGGTTTTTTCAATAAGGGAACCGTTTGTTCCCAGAATGATACAATAAATGCGAATCTTCCATCATTCATGTGAACTTTCTGATAATGTTCTTTGTCAAATTCTGACAATAAATATTGAACTGGAAATTCCTTGTCTTTGCCTCGGTTGTTTGTTTTGTACACCCATTTTAAAATGTTCAGCGCTTCGGTATCATTTCCCTGCAATAAATTACAATTGCAAAAATTATCCATAAAAATTACAAATCGGATCGACGTAACCTGCGACAGTAAATATTTACCGCTTTCTGGTAAATAGTAAAGCCAAATAGCGCCAATAAAACCTGGTAACGCATTTATTATGAGTAATAACCTCCAAGGTCTGTAGAAAAATTCATCGGTGATTTGTATTGACCAAGACATCGGCAAAATTATCCATCCGCACGCTATTTTTAAAATAAAGAGACAAACATTACGGCTTTTATATAAAAAAAAGTGTCTTTATTCAATGAAATTATTTTGATGATCCAATCATGAAATTTTTCTCTAACTCGTAACTAAAACGCTACGTACAAAGTGAGCATTTGATTTTTGTTTAAACTTAAATTTTCTAGTGATAAAAAGTAACT
>CM055406.1:29878045-29915193 GCA_029228625.1 Pseudolycoriella hygida | reverse complement strand
TCCTTCACCAGGATCAAACACAGACATTCTTGGTGGATAGCCAGTATGTTATCACTAAGCTAACTCTCTTTTGTAAACCGAAAATATTTTCGGCTCTCTGAGATCTGCCTTTTTTCATCATAGGCGTTGGAGTAATGATTACAAGGGACAAAAGTATAAAAATTGAGAACTTTATATGTTTCGTCCGAAGAAACGGTGTAAAAAATTTTCCGAAAGCACAAAATTGACCTCCAAATAGAGAGTTTACCTCAATTTTCTCTACAAAATAGCAAAAAACAATTTTTTTGTCTAGGGTTGACCTTAGGACTGACCTACTGCCCTAAGTAGAGGCCTCGGACACATACTTCCATAGACAAAAATGTTTGCCTTAATTTGCTCTGCAACATAGACAAAATTTGTTTTTTACTTAGTGTCGACCGACCTTACGACCGACCTGAGACCCACTTGGGCCCTAAGCACAGACACCGTGTCCAAAGTTTTTGAATATAATTTGGTACTCGATTACCTCTCAAATAGAAAAAAAATCAACAAAATCAATTAGGATTTACTCGGTTTATGTAAACATACACGTTGGGCTCTATTAGAAACTCAATTTTGGGGACCTAGTTGAGTCCAAGGGCCTTTAAGCAAAAAATTTTATTCCAAAAAATGTGAGACGTTCCTAAATTTTCGATAAAAAAAATTGAAAATCGGAGAAGATCTACTCGAGTTATGTACAAAAAACACGTAGGGTCCTAGCAGAGATTCGTTTTTAGTGCCTTAACTAAGTCCAAGGACTCAAATTCAAAAACTTTTCTTCCATAAATTGTCGGTCATGCCCAGATTCAATTACATGAAAGATTTTTCGAAAATTGGTTGAGTTTTACCCGAGTTATCGTGTTGACAGAGGGACGGACGGACGGACATTTTTTTTTATTGCTGATTCGCCATTTAAGGACCATGATCCCTCCTACTCCCGGGTCGAAAATCGACTGGTTGCAAACGTCTTGGTAAACGCAATAGACCCCTTTTCGAAGCACTTTGCAGTTCGCATATAAAGATAATAAACTGGATAGTCTACTATGTTTGTCACTTTCACACTTTCATTGAATGATTGAGAGCATCGTATAAGGTGTCTAGTTGATAATATAAAGCTTATAGTAAAACTGTAAAGATACAAAGATGGCGCGCTTATATACAACAGACAGTGTGTTTTGTTTTCGATCAAATAAATTACGCTCAACATGCAAACTATGTACGCTGCAAGAATTGTAGGGTATTTTATTTTCAAGAAATGGTTCGAGACCATTTATCATTTCTCGAACAAACAATAGCCTTTACAGTCTTGTAGTATAAAATACTATTTTTTGGGGTGTGGAAGCCGCGTCACGCTCTCCACTTCCGCTGCGTGCATGATTGTATAGTGAGATGAAAACGTGGTAAGTGGCGTAGATCACCAAGGTAGTAAAGCGTTATTCCATTTGTGACATTTTAATAAAATGTCTTGCCACTTTTAGTGTGTACTATTCGGAATTAAAGAATTTTTTTAAAATTGTATTGAATTTTTAGGAATGAAATTCCCAAAAATAGGCCCTGGTTTCAACTCCGTTATGCATTGCCAACTACTAAACATACTTACAAGATTCCACATAAAAACCGAGAAACGGCAAACATCCAGAAATTGTTGGAAAAGCTCGATAGGATAGTACATAAAATTGAAGCCAGCAATGAATATATAATAACCTTCCGTCGCCCTTTAACATCGGCTAAGTATCCCCAAATCGGAGAAGATAACAAAATTCCTACAAATTTGCATGAAAATTACAATTACTTTGTAATTACTTGACAATTTCAGACTTACCGATAAAACTAACGGCACTGATAACACCTTTACGAGTAGAAGATAATGCCAAGTCACATTGAGCTGCCGGAATGATTATGGCCATACCCATTGTCTCGTTTATTACAGCCATTAGAATCAGGCCACATACTAAAAGCACAATTATTTGGACGTTTCCAAAACCTAGAAGTTAAATAAACTCTTACTGTTATGAGTTGCACTACTCATATCTTTTACACGAATAATGACAATTTGCGGTGCACTCGGTATTAAAAAATTCGAACCACAAAATCCGGACGTTAGAAATCAGGATAACCGAAAATAGGAAGTTTTGTCATAAAGCTAGAGCAACAGATTCCGTGTCTTTCCTTATGAATGCTGACGGACAAAGAGTTCGGACGTGTTTTAACATTATTTTCGTTACTTAAGCGACATATTTTTATACAGTTTCGTGTCGTTTTTGCTTTGTTTTCAAAGTTGCTAAAATCAAGTATTTGATTCGTTGTAAACTCTGCAGACTCTGTTGTAAACTCTGTACAGCAGCCGTAGAAACAGTTAATTACAGTGGGGGTGCGGAATTAAGTCATTACATGAGGGATCAATTTTTTGAAATGAGCCAAACTCAAGAGGGTGTTTTTAATCACAAAGCTTTGAAAACTGTGTGCCCCTTCGGCTCGGGATACAAACTCTAAAAAACATTTTTTAAAGCGAGCTGCTTAAAAATACACAAATAAGGTTACGAGTGCCACGAAATGATCCAGATTGGAAGACTTACTAAGCACCCTCACTGTATACTCTTTTACCCGATGTCCTATCCGAAAACGCGTCATTACATGCAATGAGACGTTTCCCGCCCTAATGTAATGAATATTATGAACATGTAATGAATAACTTCCGGGGGGTGCACATATGCATGTAATGACAAGTCTTCGGTGGGACAACTAGTAATAGTAGATTACAGTGGGGGATGCGGGAATAAGTCATTACATGAGGGATTAATTTTGTGAAATGAGCCAAACTCAAGAGGATGTTTTTAAGCACAAAACAGTTTTTAAAGCGAGTTGCTTAAAAATACACGAATGAGTTTGCGAGTGTCACGAAATTATCCGGAATGGATGACTTATTAAGCATCCCCCACTGTATGCTGTTTTACTCGGTGTCCCAACCGAAAACGCGTCATTACATGCAGATATACATGTAATGAGATTTTTCCGGTGGGGGCTAAATATAATGAATAGCATGTAACGAATGACATGTAAAGAATAATTTCCGTTGGGTGCACATATACATGTAATGACAAGTTTTCGGTGGGACAACGAGTAAAATTGTATTCTATACGTGCAATAATGCCAAAACGAAAAGTTTCTCACATTTTTACCATTGAAGTTTTACAGTATTTTTTATCGTCTGGACTTTCGGCTTTGCTTATTTTTGCACTGTGAGCCGAAAATCATTCGCTTCACCGAAACTTCATAAACTTTCGCTGCCTTTAGTATGTAAATAATCAAATAAAAAGGATTAGGTTTGAAAATGTTGACAAATTTAATTAATAACTTGTGAAGAATTATTGAAATATCTTCATAAAGTCTGAATTTTGTAGCATTTGGAATTTTCCCATCTCTGGCTACATTTGTAAAGAAGTTTTCGCATATACAAATGTACAGAACATTTTAATGCGCACATATTTAACATGCAGAATGTACATTATACTTGTTTTATGATATGTACATTTTTTGCAATGTAAATACGTTCAGCACAACGAATGGTTTAAGGGACATCATTTCTTTTTAAACGCAACTTGTTAATTATGATTATCAAATGCAAGTTATGAACATGTGATATGCACAATGAACAAGTGGTATGTACGATTATACGCTCTACAAGTAACAGCCACAAGATCAGCAATTTGATCGTACATACAATTTACTAATACATTGTATCTCTGGCGACATCTATGCGGATGTCACACTATATACTTTGTGCAATAACATCATTAGGGCATTGTGGAAAACGAATCCGGAAATATGAATTTCTGAAGTTGATATCTCAAATGAACTCACATCTGCTTGCATTCATTACAAGTGTTCAAAAGGAAAATACCGGAAAACGATTTTAAATGATTCTTTGAAACTCCATATTTCGGACTAACGCTTCAGAGGATTGTTAGGATAAGTTGGGTTTTTCACGCTTGGGATTAAACCAGCAAACTCGACTTAAACTCCCTTCATAGATAACATTTTATGTCATATTTTGTCATAGATAACTTCACCTCCACACCTATATTTTGATACTACACGTGCGTCAGAAAGTTCCTAGCTTTTAATTTATTTAAATTTACTCATTACAATTTTGATTTATTAATAAGCCAGTAGAGTCATGACGAATAAGCGTTTAATTATAAGAAAAGAAAAAGAAAAACCAGAAAAAGTTACGTCGTGTTCTGACTAGTTAATTCTATGTCATGCAAGTGTAGTTTGTGATATCTTATCTACGATAATTACATGATTCGAAGAAGAGTAAAATAACAAAATACCAACGTCTATTTCTCGTCAAATAATTATTGACTAAGCAAATATGATATGCTCAGCCCCTGGTTTCAATATAGTCGCAATAATTTATAATCCACAAATAACTCTTAAATCATATAATGAAGAAAATATTTGCTCCCTTTGTTATATTTTCTCTGCTAAATATCGACATTTTCAAATTTTAACTGTTTTCAAAACTTCGTCCATAGTAACAATAGTTACTAATGCAACTCGTTCTACATATGGAGTGCGAGGTTGAAGAAAAGTCCTAGGGCGGCGGCAGCCCGTGGACTTTTCTTCAACCAAGCACTATATTGTCCATATGTAGTTCAAGATGAATTTAAAATTTTTTATCATTCTCGACTAAATATGGAAAAACAAAACAATTAAAGTAAAAAAAAGTTCAAAAAATCACTCATCAAATGAATCATTGATTCGAATTCAAGTACACCGCATTGATCTGGACTGAATGTCATAATGTTGTGTTTATTGTGCATAGACAACATTTTTTAATCATTCATGTGAAACTATGAGTAATAATCAAAACAAACATTTGAATGATTTTCTTTCATGTTTCCATGGTGATTTCATTCACGGTGACACAGGACATTTGTTTTCGTTATTCACAATAACCTCGACTAATAAATCCATAATTCACAATATCAACAGAACTTCTTTCTAATGCACTTTTTGCCGGCTGGGCTGATACTATGAGTTTTTTACTCCATTTACGATGCACATTACCGTCTTTTTTCGATTTCTTTAAAATTTGTGTGTTTTAAATATAAATATTTCCAAAACACATTTGTATACCTACGTGATAGTAGCCGAGTCTACCGATAAATGCCCTATGTTACTCTGTTTTCTAAATTGACGTTGACCATATTTAGTCGAGAATGATAAAAAAACTATTTAAAATACAAAACGAAATTCCTTTATTTTTAAAACTATCGTAATTTTGACTGTTGATTTCACATTATTTTGGTGGATTTTGCCTTTTCATTGTCGTTGAACTAGTTAACAATCTAATTTGTTAATTACTTTGTGTCACTGCCTGCCTTTTAGAAAATTTTTGTGTCATTAATGTTGCACTTGCATCATTGTTGCATAGTTACTGCAAGCACGTCATTCTCACATATTGATTAAAATTCATCGCTTCAGAATAATTTTGGAAACTAACTTCAAGGGCTAAGACGCGTGTGGAATAAGTGCGGTATCCAAGGCCGTAGCTACGGGGGGGCTATGGGGGGCGGAGCCCCCCCTGAACTTTTCAGATCCACTCAACTTTTCAGCTTTTTTCTATACTAGTGGAGCGACAGTACACATTTTTTTCGCTGCGCGGCTATTTTCAATTGTTTTTAAAATTAACGTCTAATCATACACTTAGCTAAACTTTTGGGCGTCTCATTGAACTATATTCGATGATCGGATAAACTTTGAACGAAGTGAGGCTTGAATCTCTTCAAGCGAATTGTACAAACATGGCGAAATTTATTCAATTTGTTAGCTATGAGAATTCATAGTAGATTCATTCAATCTCCACGTACAAGTTTATTATTTATTCAAAGGTAACATATTTGGGAAGAGTTATAAACTCACTTTTTTTGAAAACTTGATGTTGTATAAAGAAGTCCCTGGGGATAATTCATTAGAACACCTGACAATTTAGCTAAGTGTATTATTTATACTTTCAAACCAAACTGTGAAAGTCTGTAAATCTCATGTTAAGCTAGTCGAGCACTACAGGCACTTTGGACACATTTGATGCCGTAATTTTGATATGGCTAAACCATGAGAGTCGAAAAATCTCGCTCGCTCCGCTCGCGAAATTCTATATTACCGATAATTCAGAAATTAACAACTTTAGCAATATTTAAATCGAAGAAGCTGTTGTTACTTTCAACTGGTATGTGTGAATGGTAACTTTCGAAACAAAAATCTTCATAACACCTTTCCGAAGTGTTACATTGTATACCATAGCTACAGCGCATCTACTTTTCTAATACTGGTGAACTTTGGGGGCGCACGCTCCCCCTGAAACTTCGGTCTGGCTACGGCCCTGGCGGTATCCTGGTATTTTAGATACTGGGAAATTTGGGAGCCGAAAAAATGGCGACATGAATTAACGCCCGGAAAGTAAGTAACGCCCGTAGAGTTATCGCCCGGGAATTAACTCTCAAAAAAATTTGAATTATCACCCGGGGAATTATCGCCCGGACAAATGTGACAATAATTGAATGTCCTTCCGTGAGATAATTCCCGGGCGATAATTCCCCGGGCGTTAATTCCCGTCATCGAAAAAATAAAATACGACGCTTCGTAGAAATCGGGAAATAACTAAAAATCGGGAAATAGCTAAAAATATGAAAATAAGCAAAAATCTGCAAATAACTACAATCTGGAAATGACTAAAAATCTGGAAATGTCTAAAAATCAGGAAATAAGTAAAAATCGGAAATAACTGAAACGACTAAAAATCGGCAAAAAACTAAATGTGGGGAAATAACTAAAAATCGGGAAATGAGACATGAAATCGGGATATTGATAAATCATGGCTGAAAATCTGGAAATGCCTGAAAATCGGGAAATGACTAAATTTGCTAAAAAACGGGAAATAGCTAGAAAGTTAAAATAGTTAAAAATCAAAGAATAACTAAAAGTAAAAAAGATTTTCTCGCTCCGCTCGCGAATTTTTATTAACTAAATACTTTACAAAATATAATGAGTCTTTTTCGCTAATAAAATCTATTTGCCCCGAGACACGACCGAATATAGAGAGGAAGAGAGAACCATTTTTCCTTGTCCCAGAATAGTTTTTGGGTCCCGAGAGATTTTATGGTCCCAGAAATGAGAAAAGAACAATTTTCAAAATTTTCGCCTGCGGTGGTACAAGCATTCTGATACTTTACTAACTATTTTACGTGCGAAGAGCCACTTGGCTAGAAAATTTCGTCCACGGCAATAATAACCTTCCTCATCAAATTCAAAAAGTAATCCCAGCCGAACTTTGCCGACAACGCGACGATGTTAATTTGCGAAGAGACATATAAATGTATCAATTTAATACTATTGCTCTGCGTTTGGGATTATTCTATAGGCATAGGCAACTTGGCAGGTGATCTGTTGCGGAGAGCACTTGAAAAGTATTACGCCTATAAAGAAAATTTTAAAAAAATTCGCTGACTCCGCTCGCGTTTTCATTAACCTCAATATAATTTTCTTTATCCCACGTCCGAATCTGTAAAATCAGATTTTCGCCTCCGGCGCTACCTTTTATATTCACAATTAAGTTAGCACCTTTCCAAACTATATTCTGAGAAATTGTTCTATTTTTGAAATAAATTTAAGGAAATTTAAGAAAATGACAGACAAGCGTTGCACTCCCCCGCATAAAGGAAAAAAAATTGGAAGAAACGCTTTAATAATTATTTACGTAACTAGGAAAAATATAATGTTTTTGGCGAGTATGAGGTTTGCAGTCCGCGGCGAAGCCAAGGGCTGCAATCACAATAGTGAAAAATATATATTTTTCCGAGTTTCGTACAATATTTTTCATTCCGAAGTTTCAGAAAACTGCTTTTCTGTTTGAAAATATAACGGAAAACAGCAGTTTTCCGTCCTCGGACTGAAAAAAAGTTCGCTCTATCGGTTGTTCTTTGTGCTGAATACCTTATTCATCAACTAAATGATGAAGGTACATGCATGTACGTCCTATCTTCGAAATCGGGAAATTTGGTTACCAAAATCGGGAAATTTTACTTTCAAAAAACGGGAAATTCAGTCTGAATTTAGCGAATACCAGGAAAAATCGGGAAATTGAATTTGGATACCGGGAAAAGAACATAATTTCCACACGCGGGCTAAGATCAACTTTTGGCCATTAGTTGTTACTTTCATCCTCAATGCATAATTCAGCTTCGAAGTTAGTGGAATTAAAGGAGTAAGGAGAATAAATAATTAAGAAAATTAAAGAGAAACATAAGGCAGTCTGGTGTGAAGTCAAGTGTAGGGAAAAGCTTCATAGCAGCATGTTTTTGGATGAAAAACCACTCACCACTTAACTTAAGCGCATCCTCAAATGATGTCTTCTTTGTTCCACTATCAACTTTGTCTAGTTCGGCGTGTAAGCCAACATTACTGATCACAAATATTTCTTTGTTATCCGGTGGCATTTTTATTTCCTTCATAATAAACACAACTTTTTTTACATCGCGATAAACAACTCAAGTTCAATTTATGAACGTGTCTATGTTTATACACCGATACCTGCACAACTGCACTCAAACGGATAGTTTTCCGTCCAGTCAATTCAATGCGCGTATAACTACTAACATACCTTCCATCCAAGGCTTACGCTGTTACAATTTAACAATGCACTTCTTACTTGTAATGTTTAATTTTACTTGAGAACTCAAACCTGTTCTTATCATATCGGTATCAAGATTTGATCAATTTTTATTTGATGATGTGGAGTAGATGTACACAGACTCATGCGACTGGTCGAGTACTCAAAGCATCACGCATATCTCATTTCAATCGGCTTAGTCCTGTTATTTCGCAATAAACATTCTTTTCTGCATAATCCAATCTTTTAGAAAATATCTCTCTTTTCTTATATAAGAAGGTATCTTATCTTATGAAAGTATATTTTTAAAATTCAGAAGCTTGAATTATATTTTTATCAAAAATGATTTACATTTACCTAATAAATTGTGCTACTTACCTAATAAAATTTTGAATTTTTTCATATGTTTATTTAACTTTAAGTTGCATTCTCCGATAAGATGAGCAAGCTGCTTATCTGCCTTGTCACTCTTGAGTTTCAAGTAGCGATCGACAAACTCTGGAGGAACATAAGTTGGAGTAGCTACGAATGAAGCATCTAATCAGATCACACTTCCATGCTGATTTCTCAGTCATGGAAAGTAGTGAGATAGCTGATACCAGTGACCTTTGAACCAATTCCATCTAGCACAAAAGCTACCGAAAAGTTCAACTGATTCATTTTATGAATTGAAGAAAAAACAAAAGATAGTCATCCATTAGAAACAAAACACACCATGCAGTAGAGTCTGGGGATGTTCAGAACATATTGTTGTTCGACTTTAGATTATTTGTCTTACAAAGCTTACGAAACAGAATCTGGTTCTTGCTATTCATGCATGTCGTGTGTTAGCTTCGTTGAAAGCAAAAAACTTTCTATAGATCTTTCACTTTATCCTCATAAAAAAACACAACTGTTGAGTGTTTCTCACTTGGTTGATAAATCAATTCAATTTTCTCTTTACGGCAGTTTTGTAAAAACGCAGGATGAAAACAAATCATCCGCTTGCGTGACTATAAAGATGCCACAGTTATTTTAATGCAATTTTTCGTTTTTCTTTCTTTTATTTCGTTTCAATGTAATTCTACGAGTATTGCATCTGATTACAGAAGTGATGGTGGCTGTTTGCTGTTGATGTAAAACTCGTTCAGAATATGTTTTATACACTTTATTCTATTCACGTACGCTAGAACCCAAGTTTCCTTTGTGAGTTTATATTGTTCAAATATTACCCAGTGATAGCGTTGTAATTTCTTTGGATATTTCTTACCTAACTCATTTCAAATCAAAATGTAATTTTATTAAAATTAAACAGATGTAGGTGTTAATTACATCGGCGATATGGTGCGCATCGCATCGCGTCAGGTTTGTACGAAAATTCAACTTGACAAAAATTATTTAGTTTGTCGAGTTGTATCTTCATACACACAAAAAAATGGATGCCCAATTCCCAACTATCCAATACATTTTTAAGATCGTTTTACGTCTAAGACGTACGCCACGTACATCTGTAATGTACAAGTGGGGTGATACGTATAATGTATGTACAACAGCGTTTTCTTACAATTTAATGAACAAGTGTTAATGTACTGATGCGTTTACGTGATGTAAAATGTACAACGGATTTTTCTTACATTTAACACGTACAATGTACAAATACACGTTCATTGTAGTGACAATGCACCGAAATAAGAGTGTGTGTATATCCAACATGTAAAGTTAGCTCAGTGGAAATTCGAGGACTTGTGTCATGGGCTCGAATCCAGATTATGTCAAGGAATTTGTGTGAACGAAATACGGTGAACTTAATATGGAATTGATGAATAATGACGAACTAAATAAGGAACTAACATTGAAATCTTTTTGCATTAAAATTTTGTGAAAAAACAATGTACGTTCTACATGTTAAATATACAGCTGAAGAGTTCAAAAATAGTGTGTACATTGTACAAATGTATAGTACAATGTACATTCAGCTAAACCAATGGTTTAAGCGACACTATATACGGGGCAAATTTAATGGATTGATGGCGTCGAACAAGATCTTCGGACGCTCGAAGTAAGGATTTGGCAAAACACGGCAAAGAGCAGGCAGCGTTGGATCAGAATCCTCGAGTGAGCCAAGGCCCACAAGTAACTGTAACTCCGAAAAAGCAAAGTAAGTATGTACGGGGCAAACGTACAAATGTACAAGTGTCACGTTCATCATTTTCTTGGATGTACAAGCCTCGTGCGGTGCAATTCTCATCACATTCATTGAAGAGATTTCAATCACTCTCCAATATAATTTTATATTTAAATCATTATTCCGTACAAAACATTTATGAAAAATTAATTAAAATGTGACGACACAATAAAATGTATCTACGTTCAAGAAGTAATTAATTCATCTAAGTTTTATGGAATAAAACTTTGAATTTTTTATATATTTTACCTAGTAAATGAAATTTTATTTTTATTCATTGCAAAAAATTGTGTGTGAGGATGAGGACGAACATTCCCGTGCACGTTTAAATGTGTCTTATACTCGAATACGTCCTGTTAGGATAAATTGCCATTGATTGGGTAATAATTAGGGTGGATCGTTTAGAAAAAAAATTAGAAAATTTCGATAGAGTTTAATGCCTGTCGTAGTTCTGAGAAAATTTTGTTGAAGAACTATTTTCATAAACTATCTGGTTGAAGGATGTAGTCAGTTAAAATTTCGTGTAAAAAATAGCTTTCATGTAAATGAACTAGAATTGTGTAACTTTCGTATTTCAATTATGTGGGAACACAACCATTTAAAGGTAGAAAGTTTGAAAATAAAACTTTTGTTCCCAACGATGACTATGCTAACGTAGAACTTACCACTCTAGACATTTTTTTGCTGTGAGACAAAGAGGAATTCTCATATTCGCTGACATTCAATGACGGAAATTGGCTAATACTTTTACCTTGTAAGCGATCGTTGGTCCTTATTTTACTTGTTTGACAAAGTATTAGGGGCCATTCACAAAGTACGCACGCACAAAAAGTCGGATTTTTGACCCACCCCCTGCATGCTTTCCGAGACCCCCTGCCCCCTAAAAGTACACACGCAATTCTCATTTCATAGTATCGAAGAAATGTTGCTAAATTTCGTGGTACCGCTGTTTGTGTTGTGTGCACTTCCGACGGGTATTACCCAGCGGTTCTTCGCCGATGTGTTACAAACGTGTGCGTCAAAGCATGAGCCCTCGTACATAGGGATCGTTCATAAATGTGTATGAGGCAAGCGTGACAGTCTAAACAAAATTGGATCAAGTGTTTCCTTTTTTGCGTGACAGGGGGGAGGGGGGGTCTGAAAGTCCTCATTTTTGAGTTAGGTAATTTATAAATGGTACCATAGTACGGGTATGAAAATCATTTTCTAAATAGCAGCGAACAGACTTTTTAATTTATATCAAAGCACCTGATCTAAAATAATCTTAAATTTTCAGCACATGAGTACGCACGTATTTGGCAAACCCTCCCCCCCCCCTACCCCCTTGCACGCTTCCGTACGCTTTTGCCTAACTTCCCCCCTCCCCTTTCTTGGTGCCTGCGTACATTGTGAATGGCCCCCTATATATGAACTAATTGCACGACTTATCAAACAATGTTTAATTTATCGTTGACTTTATTCGATTTTATTTTATTAAGAGCACAAATAGAGAGAACGACTCGTAGCATAACTTCGATTAATAATGGACAAATTGATCATGAATTAGAAGCAGCTATTGCTCTGTTACGACTCGATGCTATTGATCGAATATACGCAAGGCACTCCAGACCGAGGTGAGCTATGTAGCATGCACAGAAAAAGAGCGTAGTTTTTAAGTTTGCATGAGGTTGATTCGATGCAAAGGCCAAATTTTTGTCTCATGTTGTTGGTGTTGTTCGTTTATTCGAAACTTCTATCCATGCAACTTTTCCAACCAGAATAAGTTTGGAAAAATGATCGGTATGTAGGCCTATTTGTATTAAAATTAGTGTCTTAAGTTAGTGTCAGTCAGTGTCGCTTCATATCCAAAATAATGAGCTTATTCAACTGCAGTCAATTTTTTATTTTACATGCAACTTCGTTGCGAATATAGAACTTTTTCGTGCAGTTTTTTATTGTGAAATCAGATATTTTTTTCAGTTACGATAACACTTTTAAGTGGCAAAAACAGTGTTTAAATTTTCTAGATCTCAACGAAACTGCATAAGACGTTGTGTACAACACGTTGTGTTGAGGGGCCCATGGGCAGTAATTTTCTCATTTGTGAAATAAAAATGTTCATCGGGATATGATATCCCTTCAAACACGTCCTTCTTCTTTAGATTTTGTACTTTCTATTTATTCATTTTTGTAATTATTTTCATCATGTCGCTATCAGAAATATGTAAAATCGGAGTAAAGATATAATTTTTACATTACGAACGATCATGAGATGTCATTTTTTCATAAACGGTTTCGTGCAACTTCGTGTCATTTATTAAGTAGCGATAGCTACTTTATGTTTTCATCTTTCCTGTCCCTGTTCGTCCGCCTGTGCACTGCACTTCACAGCACCTAGCTGTAACTCACTGCACCTAGCTGCAACTCACTGCACCTAGCTGCAACTCACTGCACCTAGCTGCAACTCACTGCACCTAACTGCAACTCACTGCACCTAGCTGCAACTCACTGCACCTAGCGCAACTCACTGCACCTAGCTGCACCTCACTACATCTAGCTGCACCTCACTACATCTAGGGAATCAACTTCTTTGACTTCACTCTATCGCTACTTTCCTATACTCATTTCAGTGGTTTATTTTATACATTCAATAGCGATGAACTGTCAGTGTAACACAACAATACCACTTGCATTAAAATTTCAAAATCGTCAACTTGAAGTATTTAAAATAAGAATAAAACGTTGAAATTACCTTACTTCAGTCAAACACATAATGGTTAATCGAAAATTAAATATCACAATTCGCCAAACAGAACAGAAACAAGAAACGTCAACACATTCACACACGCCATATCAACACCAACGATTCTATAAGAGTTGGAGATTAGAACTATTACCTGACATTCACGTGTATTACGTACGAACCACATATTACATGCATACAAAAAACATGTTAGGTACTCGTGGCACGACTGACGACGTAAACTAACTTCTATGGTGTATGCCACGCTCACCATACATACTATACGTATGCCTTACACACTTCACGAATTTCTTACGTTGCACTCGTATGTGTACGCATTTTGTATATGGCTGATTCCATTGGTACCGTAAATTGGAAACGGTCTTTCATCTTTTTCATTCTTTCATAATATTCATAATAAAATGAGACAAAAAATACCGTTCCCAATTTACAGGTAATCTACTTTGTAAACTTTGTGAATTTGGTTGCGTTAACCATTGTTTTCCATACAAACTGGTATCTTTTTCATAAAAGTGAACGAAAATACATTTGTGTACACTCAGATTCTGTAGCATTTACACTATTTCCAACGGTAGAATTGTACGTGGAATGAGCCATATGTTACACATCATAAGTATGTTGCGCACACAGATAGTATATCGTAATATACTATCTGTGTGCGCAACATACTCATGATGTGTAACATATGGCTCATTCCACGTACAATTGATTCCGCACCATACGTATGTGTTATGAATCTATAAATGCATTACGACTCAAACTCATGCTGTACGTATTACTCGTGTACGCTGCTGTACGTTACATGTACATAGCTGACGTTTTTATCTGACAAACGTGTAAGATATATAACGTTGTTGATTGTCAATTTATTGTGTCGTTGAGTGGGATTATAGCACTTGCCTTCGGCTCGGGCTGCAAGCTGCACCCACTCGTCAAAACAAGCAACAACGTAACGTATATGAGTGTTTCGCTAGTAAATTATATACAGAGGGCAACCGAATGACTCAATAACATATTTTTTTAACTTCCAGATTTGGTAAACGAAATTATGGCGAAAGGAGAGTAACTGAAATCAAAAAAGGTGACGAAGACAAGGTTGGATTCTTTGCAATAAATTATGCTAATTGCTAATCAATTAATTTTTTATAGAACGATTGGCAGACCGAATTTCGACTCGGTGAAAGATAGATTAATCAAATTATATTTAGTGTCTTGTGAATAAAAAATAAATTACTGTACTTAATTATACAACATAAATATACAAAGGAAACCATATATTCACGTTAAGTAAGATCAAAATATTTGCACACTTTTCTTCTTCAATTATTTATTTGATACATGATGCAATTGTAATTTTTGTATGTAAATAAATTAAACGAATAAGTCAATGTAAATAAATGCAGTTTCAGTTCGTTTATTTAAATATAGGACAAGTCAACACTACGCACAATAAATCTTTTTCCACACTTAAAGAGGAAAATTTTTACATCAACATCAGATTCATTCTGCGTTTATCGCTGCATTGTTTTCTTTCAAATTTTCATGTTTTGATAAACTCAATTATTAAAACGGAATTACCTCACGAACATTATAGATCAGAGAATTGTGTTTCAGTAGGAATTCTGAGTCGAGGAAACATGATCGTATAGTGGACCAGTTGCAGTTACTAGCAGGGTTATGGGTAAAGCCGCCCCTCTAATTGTAAACATTTTTCAATAGAGAATAAGTCTTAGACATCATCGTTTCGAACGATTGACTTGCCAGATGCATGACGATTATGGGAAAACACGGATCAAAATTGTGTCTTGACTCCGACAAATTTTAAATCGAAAATTAACGAGGAAATAAAGCTTCAAGCATTAATGTTTGTTCCGCCGCAGGTAAAACTTCACCTCCTTTCGAATTTTCTTTTCCTTAAATGGCTCATCACTCTATTTAATAGAAAAAAAATCGTACTAAAGTTCTCTAAGAGTGTGAATGGACTCCATCGGTATTTCCACTTTGTAAATTAAGTAAACGCCATTGAATTTGAGTCTACACCAAACGTAGTTTCGCTCACTCAATACGAAAAATATACCATTTTGCATAAAACAATGGTAACTCATGCAAATTCGCAATGGTAACGCAGGGTAGTAGGTGTTGTTAAATAAGAACGCTGTATTTTATCTCAATTTATTATGTATAGCGCACTAAGAGTGAGTGAAATGAAAACAACGTTTCCTCTTAACATACTGACGAAATTGGCCAAACAGTCAAAAAATGTTAAATATGCTCGACAGAGGGCGTGTCGTCACGATTTTTTTGGACAATTTTGAGTCAATAAACGAAATAGATTTCAAATGAGTTTTAATAAAAAATTTTACAGTTAAACTTAAGAAGCTGTTGCATGTTGTTGCTGCTGCTGGATAAGAGCTATTTTCATCTCAATAACGTCTACAACTGCGTTTAGAACCTTGGTTTTTTGGAGACCTAAAACATCAATTTTATCCATTTGTTCCTGAACGTAGTCCACTTTACGTTGAAAGTAGTCCTTCGACGACTCGAGGTCCTGTAAATAACGTAAAAAAATTCAACTTTTCACTCTTGGGCGGTTGATTTTGAACAATTTCATATCAACAGAAAAGTGGGAAAAACCTGTGTTTTCTTAAAAAAAAAGTTTAGAGCTCAGTTGAAGAAAATCCCTTATTTTTAAATTAGTTTTTGGACCCACTTTTTTTCGAAACGGCTGCACCGATCACCCTGAAGTTTTTTCCCTGAAAGGTACATATGTCCCATGGTTCAAGTTCGGAAATATGGTGGAAAAGGTGTCCAAAAACATGGCTTTTTGGAGTTGGTGAGACTTTTTCTCAGATATCTCTAGAATTAAGGCAGTTAGAAAGCTACTTTCTGGGACAAAGCTGTAGAGAACTAAATTTTAGCGAACACGTGTTTCAGGGTTTTAACCAGAAACGTCCCAATCTCGAGATTTAGCCACTTCTAGAATTGGAAGGGATGATTCATATATCATGAACTCTTCCCTAATTTGCATAAGAAACTTAGTGTGAAAGAGGCAAAAAATTTTGTATGGACTTTTGCATATTTGTTTTTTCTCTCTTTCGCACTAAGTTTCTTATGCAAATTACGGCAGAACTATGATAGATAGAAAGTTGCTTTCAACGGCAAAGTTGTAAAGAATCAAATTTTAGCGAACACGTGTTTCAGGGTTTTCCCCAGAAACGTCCCAATCCCGAGATTTAGCCACTTCTAGAATTGGTGGGGATGAGTCATATCTCAAGAACTATGACAAATGGAAAGCTGCTTCCAATTGCAAAGTTGTTGAAAATTAAATTTTAGCGAACACATGTTTCAGGGTTTTCTCCAGAAACGTCCAAATCCCGAGATTTAGCCACTTCTAGAATTGGTAAGGATTAAATGTTATCGAACACGTGTTTCAGAGTTTTCTTGAAAAATGTCCCAATCCTGAGATTCAGACACTTCTAGAACTCAGAGGGTTAATAACATTAGAGAACGCGTGATTGGTGTCAGAGTTCAGAAAATGTACTTCGGGAGGGCTTTCGACATTACTTTGGGCAATTTCTGAGAGTCGTTTAAATTTTGATAGTTCTAAAAGAACTTGACTATGCATTCTGATGCGCATTATATTTATGATAATAGTAAGAGTTTGGTACATCGAGGCTTTTCGCACGTGAAGGCTTTACGTACGGGTCTTTGCATATGTTTAATTTTAGTTTTCGTAATGTCACCTAGTGGAGGTACCAAAGATGAAACGTTTTGGAACCTAATTTCAATAGAAATTATTTGAATAAGATAGGACAATCCAAAATGTAATACTTTACGGCGTAACGACGCCGCGCCGTCGGGTGTACTTTAGCTTGAAGTTGTGCTTTACTTAATTCTAAAAATGCTTTATTGGATTTTCGACACATTTTTGATGGACCAAGAGTATCGTAAATCGCATTTTTGGTGCAATAAGTATATTGCATACTTTGGAATCCAATTTGGAACATATTTGGTAGACTTAAAATCCGATTTGCAATACTTATAGTCCAAAAAAGTCGGTTATTTTTAGAAAGAACGTAACAGACTAAAGTACGATATAAGAGTCTAAAGTACGCTACGTAAAGTACAACAGACCAGAGCGCTGCCGATTCGCAGCCACCGAGCAAGCCGCTGTCGGACCTTATTGGTCCAGCCGAGCAATGTGATCAAAAATTGGCTTTAGCTAGTAAGTTTTGTGCATTAATATTTCATTGATATGATGAAGGGGCCCCGTCGCAGCGTGAATAAATGAGAGGTTCGCATACGGTAAGATGAGTAAGGGCCGTTTTAGAGAGGGTCGTTGCTAGAGAGTTGGGTAGCATGCGTGGTCATTCATATGTGCAGAGAAAATGTAGAAATTAGTCCTCCAGACTCGAAATACAAGTGAGACAATTGATTTTACAGAGTCGGAGAGTAAGGGCTAATGTCGGTTCTACAGTTAAGCGAGGTAAGTAATGGAGAGGGTTAATACTACAGATTCGGAAAATAAGTGAAACATTTTATAAATACGGAAGGCATGAGTAAGGTTTGGTCTCACAGGTAAGTGTAGCAAGTGTCAGTACTACAGAAATATACGGGAAGGGATTGAAATTTGATTTTTCTAAGAAGTTTCTATTTTGGTCGGAAATTTGTTAGATTTCTTTCGAATTTTCCTTATGTGAGACCCTATTTTTTCGGCCAGGCCGCCGCAGGCGATTATCAATAGGCTTTCATGTCTGAAATACAATATGCATTTGATATCGCGGCGGTACTTTATTTTTGGATTAGGCATAAACCTAGTGAATCCTCGACAATTGTTTGAAAAAACCAAGATTTCGTAAAAATGATTCAAAAGTAAATGTATAAAATGCACATCTGGCAAAAAATCCTATGAAATAATTGAAAAAGAATCCTTGAAAGTGTCATCTGATAAATTTACGATTATACGCCCCTGAGCTACGAGAGCGGGCTGAAATTGGAGAATTGGAGAACGAAGCAGGTGAAAATAATAAAAATTGCATGACAGGGTTCCCACTTGCTAAATGATTGTCTAAAGCTAAATGATATTCAGAGACAAGGAATGTTCAAACGCTAAATAGGTGAAAGTGAAAACTTCCCTCAAAAAACCATAGGATCACTACAGTTATCATAAAGCGACTAACCTTTTCAGCGTAATATCCAGTTCCAACGTCTATGATGAAAGAATCAACTTGCTTAACAATACCCGGCACGTACATGCTACCAGTCAATGGCACAAGTATTTCTTTATCTTTCCAGGTAGGATTTATTTGCTCTAATGCTTCTTTTGATCCAGCAAATTTTGTTTTTGCCATTTTGAGGGTTTGCAGCGAGTCTTGAAAAACACTCAGCTCCTAAAATGGTAAAATTCAGTGAAGCGATTCATTGTTACACCCACATCGATTGTGGAACGTTTTATGAAATAAAGTTGCATGGCAAATGACAATTTATTAGCGTAAAACTATTAGTTTACAATGATGCACATGGGACTTTAACTGAAAAAGGAGCATAAAAGTGTTTGTTAATGGAACAAAATTAGTTTATCGACACACACTTTCTTCGTAAAAGCAATCGAATCGATTCTTCTTCGTAACTAACCGATTCGAATTCCATTTTTAGTTGTTGTAATTGTTGAATACTCAGTTTAGTCAAATCAATTTGCTCCATTTTTGTGCTCACTTGTTTCGATTAAGGAAATGGTAATATTATTATAAGGAAATAAATGTCAATTCTTCCACAAGAAAAAAAACTTAAAACCGCAACACGATCGACTCATAAGCGCATGACGCAAATGGCATTATCTCATTTTATTCGGACGCGTTATTTCAACCTGATATTTGAGTGGCGAATTCAAATCAAATTGTGTGATTTTGAGGATTGTCAAAGCAGTGAAGACTATGGAAGCATATTACGATATTTTGTGATGTGCAGGCGTTGATGTCCATAGTATGTATTATAGACCCATTTTATAGATTTATCAGGTTGGGCGGTCCATTTCTGGTCCATGAAACACAGATCTAGTGATCCTTTGTTTCATCACCCGTTCATCATGTAAATCTCCTAAAACCTTCCAGTCCCAACCAAGAACCTATCTAGAGCGGCAGGCCCTATGCTGTGTACTGTTGCGGGTTGGACCACATAGCTACCTAGAGTCCTAAGCCTCAGTGAGGAAAACTTCGGACATTCACATATCACGTGAACGCCCGTCTCCTCGCCGAAGCCACAGGTGCAATTGGGATCATTGGTGATTCCCATTTTAGCCAGATGCTTGCTTAGTTTACAGTGCCCGGTGATCGCATCAACCACTCGCTTGATGCGACACCTGTCCATGTTTAGCAATTCTCTAGTCCTCTTCCCATCGGGCACCGGGAAGAAGCGCTTTGTGTGCACTCCTCCCTCATAGGTGCTCCAATGGTTTACGAATTCCGACTTAACCCAACACTCTATTGCTTTTACACATTCTGAGTGTGGTATGGGTATGAAAGGCTCTGGCCCACAACTTAAAGTTGCCGAACCTTTCCTCACCAGCTCATCCGCTCTCTCGTTCCCCTTCACGCCAGAGTGTCCGGGGACCCAGCTGATTTTTCAGTCCAACCCGGTTCAGGGTTTCCTTTCACTCTTTCACCAGCTTGGATGTCACGACAGGCGACATGAGCGCCCCAATCAAATATCATTGTAGACCCATATGTTATGGTAGTATTTTTTAACATGAGAGATACGATCGAACGGTTAAAGGCTGGACCAAGTGAATGCTGCAATCCTCTAAAAAATGAAAATTCGTGAGAAGTGGTTTTTTACTTCCTACGTGGCTCATTTGACTTTTTACTTCCATTGTGGTCAATTATTGAGTATTTCTTCATTTCCTAATCAAAAGTTTAAGGAAAAGTATCTTGCATGACTGATCTAATTAGAACCTTAGCTAGAAGATATTGACCTCAGGATAGCAATTGATATTCACAATGGTGTATTCATGCCAAGGAAGACATTGTTGAAGGTCATGAACTTTTTTATTTTCAACTTTTGAGTGGAATGGCCCAAATAAAAAATAGTGTCGCGCTCGGACGGATATTGTGAAACAAAAACACCTCTGAACTGTTGTAAAGTCAACACACACCCATTTTATAAAACTTGATAGTGAGAGTGTTTTCGTCTCGTAACTTCCAAGCGTACCCTAATTTGAATTTCTAGGCATGAATACATCATTATGACTTAGACCGTCTCAACCAAAAAATAATGTTCACATTTTCCCGGTCCGCATCGTTTTTTCGATAGTTCTAGTATCATAGGGAAATATTGTAGAAGAAACTTTATAAAAATAATCGCGTTTAGAGGTCCCGCAAGACCATTTTAGTTTTCATATAATTCACAAAAATTGATCAGCTGTTTGACATTTATGAATGAATTTCGTTGAAGCAGCTAATCGATTTTTGTGAATTATATGAAAACTAAAATGGTCTTGGGGAACTCTTAAAGCGATTATTTTTATATTTTCTTCTAAAATATTTCTCTATGATACTAGAAATATCGAAAAAACGATGCGGAGCTGCGACGCCCCCCCCCCCTGCCTAGAGCGTTACGTAATTTATTGGCATCCTAAGATCAATGTCTTCTAGCTACGACCCTGGGACTAATGAAGCGAGAGGTCGGAGTTTTTGAGTGTCAATTTATTTTTGAATTTTTTATGAGATGCTTAGGCAGCTGCGTTTTTGTTTAGCAACGATTTACCCATTGTGTTGCTCGCTGTGATTCATGAGGTGAACGACTTCCAAAAGTCGTGTCACACGATTTTCTAAAATCAAAGATTTTCTGTAATCAGAGCCCAGAGACGCCAAAAACGGCGGCTGGCGGCTGAAATCAGCGCCGCCGCCGCCAACGATTTACAAACGGCTAGTGAAAATAGTCTGCGGCTGACTCGACGGCTGGAATGTATTTTCGTAAATGGTTTTAAAGATAAAGTAAAAGTTTTTATTTAAAAAAAAAATTACTAATGAAAAAATATTTTTTGGCCTACTATGTTGTAAAATTTGCTTTCCACACCTTAGAGAAAATTAAATGAACGGGTTAGCTCAATCGTAACGTACTGGCATATCCGGGCTCAATCCTGGTGGGGACATACTCTGTATAGGATTATAGCATGAAAAAAACGTTCCTAGGCACACCTAGGCTTCATAATTTGGGTAGTTGTGAATTTGGTGCCGAAACGAATCGTATATAGAAGAATGACAAATATGACGTAACCCATATTCGATGAATTCTGTGTACAAATATTTGAGTCTAACCAGAAGAAATCATAATGGTAAAATGCTAGCTACCGTTAGGCGTGGTTCGAAATTCACGCTAAGCATTTGGTCCAAAAAATGCCTGCCGGTAAAACACATTAATGGGGCAAATCGGCATTCTAAACCCTACTAGTTCCCGCCCTAGTACATCATAGATGGCACTAGGTCTGTGTGCAATTTACCACTGACACAGTAAAAACTTCGGTAACGAAAGGATCTCTAAGAAGAATCCATATGAGCGAAAGCTCACAAAAAATTGCGGAACTAGTAAAGTTAAATGATCTAGCCTCTGACACGGACGGGTTGTAACGGCGGAAAAAAGCGAATTAAACGACCCACTGCGTGTGCTCTCATGCATTTAGATACGGCTGTACGTCCGATGAGGACTACCTTTCAAGTCGAAATGCCTCATTCAATGTAATTTAACACTTACATTGACGGTGGTTCGGATTCAGTAGGCCCAACTCCAAATATCTATTACTCAATCCCCTTATCCCTACCGTTACTGGAGGAGGCTCAATGGCCCAATGGTCCAATCCTATCCAATACATTTTACAGAATAAAATACATTAGTGAGCTTCGAGCTATCAATGTCTTCTACTTACGTTTTATTTGTAGCAAGACATACGAATGCGATAAATGGGAAAACTAAAACGTACTGGTTCGATTAGCATAGTACGAACTTATATCAGCATATCAGCAATGAATTAAAATTAAAATTTTCAATTACTTCCGAATAAAGAGATTTTGAAAGTAGCACGTAGTGAAAATTGAAAGATTTTTTTCGAATAGCCTAATTCAGCCGCCGCCGCCAAACATTTGTCACTCTCTAGCCGCCGAAAACCAGTCGTTTTTTTCCGGCTCTGGACTGTCTGTAATATCGGTAATATCTTTTCCTTTAAATAAAACGCGTTGCAACGCGAAGCAGTATCTTGCGTTGGGTATTGCTGTCACCAGTCAATTGTCAAATAAACTGACATAAACTTGATATCTTTCAAAACACATAAGAAAATTTGATATTTTCCAAGTGTGGTTATGGCACTAGCCCTTCGAAAATCATTGCTATCATTAAATAAATTCAAATTCAATAGATTTATTACAATGTCAGCTCAGTTACGTGCGGAAAAAGCTTTAGAAGAGTTGAAAAATAAGAATCCTTACTACGAAAAATATGCCTCAAAGATCACAACATTGCAACAAACGTCTCCTGAAGAGTTTTTGAATCGAATCGACAGTGTCGAAAAGAAAAATTCTAAGCCTAAACAGGAGTCTAAACCAAGGTATTCTTCTGTTATTCTGTGAACAAATTTTTCGAAAATAAATTCACAATTTGAAGAGACTACTCTGAACTCCTTAACCCGAAGCCATCGACAGCGCCAACATCGATGACCGGTGAGACCGAAAAAAAGTTATCGGATATTATGAGAGTGGAATTGCTTCAAGACAAAAGCGTTGACGAAATTAAACACATTTGGTTGGAATATCATAAACAGAAGGAAGTTCTTGTAGCTACGATACCAACTGCTGTTTATGAAACTCAAATGAAGAGGGGCAAGGAACATCCAATTTTTATATTTCCTTTACCACGTAGTGAAGGTTTTGAATTCTTTTTGGCACAATTCGCACTCAACACGGTTCACTTCACACCTTTACTCTGCTACCAGGTTCGTTTTGCTCTACTCAAAAACTTGATGACAATCCGTTTTTTCGTAGGTACACAAAGAAAACGCTCCAGAATGCCTGAAGATGGTACACTACACGGAATTCAGTGATAAAGGCCTTGTACTAATGCGTGGCGAATTCGACACTAAAGTTATAAACCCACAAGAAGCCCAATGTCTGATCAATCAGTTGCAACTTTACTATTCACAAGACAATGCGTCCAAGTTGCAATTGCTAGAGAAATTTACCAAAGAACCGGCTAATTTTAAACATATGGACGTTATCAAAGAATTAGAAAATATTTCACTGTAATCAGTGTGCTAAAACAAATAAACTCGCTAAGTTACTCACACCATCGATTGTCACCTGAGTGTTCTAAGACAAGTTTGTTTCATGTTTCTTTACAAAAATGTACCCGAGGTACTACCTTTGAAAAGTTAATGCACGCTCTACTGACTATTGATACGAATGTTGTCAATTCTGGCATGAAGGTATAAGGCTACAAGGTAGGTAAGTAGTTCAGGATAGATGTGGAATCTTAAATTTTTATTTTAATGTTACGGGACAATAGCGTTAAGAACACTAATTTGTAAGATCGGATCGATTTGTTGCGCAATGTAGACTCATGTGAGTGCTGATGAAAAATACAAAATCGGGGTTTTCATTGTTTGTCCGCTGCTTTTCAATTTTCCACCATTGCAACTTCATTGCAAAGTAACAATTATAATGCAAAACTTCTATGCGGCAGCTGATTGCAACAGAGTTGAAAAACCTTATTAAACCTTATATTTTCTCACTGTTGTCTTCGCTGATCTAACTCTGTTATTTTTATTTTACTGGCACTACATCCCATTAAGGGTCTTGACCTTCTCCAACCGGACCTATCTGCAGCTGACAACACCCACAGTTTTCAGGTCGGTGAAAGCTCCATCGCACCATCTGGATTTTGGTCGCCCTGCACTTCTTTTACCTTCCGTTTTGGTTTCGAGAAGTTTCTTCGGAACGCGGTTGTCATCCATACGCTGTACATCACCAAGCCATCGTAGTCTGTTGTTTTAATTACGTCCGGTTCTCGATAAAGCTGCATAAGCTCGTGATTAAATCGTCTGCACCATCTGTTCTGTTTTGTGTCATATACTGGTACAAAAATTGTCCGCAGTGCCTTTCTTTCGAAGTTCGTCTTTCTGAGTCATGCACCACGACTCCCAGCGATACGTTACTATTGGTCTTATCACAGATTGTACAGTGCGCATTTTGAGTTTCGGCTTACTGATTTGAGCTTTAAAATTTTTATCAGGCTGTAATAACTCGGGTTGCCATGAGTTATCCGTTTTTTGATTTCTTCGTTGTCAGAATTAATCTGAGATCCAAGGTATACGAACTTGTCTACCACCTTAAAAGTGTGTGTGTCAATTTTTACGTTGTCGATGCAATGGGGAGATAATCATGTATTCGGTCTTTATGTCATTTACTCTCAACCCAAGGTCGGTACTTTTGCTGTCCAAAGCTGTGAACTTTTCTTTAACATCTTCCATGTTTCGACCCAAGATGTCCAAGTCATCCGCAAAGCCAAGCATTTGACTGGATTTGGTGAAAATGGTGCTGTTGGTGTCGATGTCTGCTGCTTCTAGAATCAAATTAAAAAGGAGCGTCGCGAGCGGATCTCCTTGTCGTAGTTCTTCCTGAATGTTGAAAGCGTCTGACAATTTGCTTGGAATTCTTACACGGCTGTGTGATCCCTCCAACGAGATTTGTTTCTTGGGAGCCCCAAATTCCTCCATCACTCTCCATAACTTCCTCCTGTTGACACTGTCGTGTGCTGCCTTGAAGTCAACGAACAATTGGTGTATTTCTTGGTGTACTCTTTACACTTCTCCAAGATCTGTCTAATGCTGATATAACTCACAGAGCGTTATCATACGCACCAATCAAAATTTGTGTTGCCAATTCGGTAACGGGAAAGTTCGCGCCAGCGTGATTCACAATGGAACATTTTCCTTATAGGAAATTTCATATTGTGAATGACGCTATCGCGAAGTTCCACGTCTAATGTAGTAATTTCCCGCCGTATGGGCGCGAAATTCCTAGCAACCGCCAATTAAAGTAACTTCATTTTACTGAAGATTTACTTAATTACAAATACAGTTGAATGTGTGAGTTCCCACGCGATCATAAACAATTTTATTTTTTGAGGTTTTCTCTCCATTAGCCTTTTATTGGCGGCTGCGACTAAAAATGCACAGAAAGCGTCAATTCATCGCCGCAAAAAATATTTTTGCAAATTGATCCACATGAGAGGAAAAGATATAGCATCAACACATCGCAACAACATGTCGCATTTTGAGAACTTTCAGTCGGATACACAATATTATTCGATACAAAAAGTGACACATTACACTATTATGCTTTATTAGATTCACCGATAGCTTCGGTAAAAGCACAACACAACCGAAAGAATAACAAATTTTCTAACATTGTAAAATATACTGTAAATAGAACATGCACCACATGCACGTCCCCTTGCTTTCACACTTTTAAGAATTCTGTTCATGCCCCCACTAAAAAGCATCTCAATAAATGAACATGCGAGACAAAAGCACTTCTACTTTTTTAATAGTGTGATTTATCTAAAAGTGTGATTTGAAACCAGGATAAAGCATTTTACTCCTAAAAGGCTTTCAGTGATTATTCATTCGTGCTTTGAATAAATTTATTTCGGATGTTAGATTTTCCTCTCTTTAGCTTATGATGATATTAGTGTAATGTGAACTTTTTCATAAGAAAAGTCCAACTATAGATGTCACTGAATATTTTCAAATAAAAGTTCTCGAAGCTGCGTGAAAAGTTACTTATTGCGCATTTAGTTATTCGATTTTGGTTGAGGACCTTTTCACAATCTTTAGCGTCGATTGCAACAAACTTGAATTATGTTTACACTAAAAATATTCTACCTGGAATAGACAGAATATTCCTACAAAACTTCATTATTGCTCAAAGACAAAACGAATTAGTTTAGTTAGTAAAAGCATACACAAAGCCAAAAAATTTAATTTCCAAAACCATCTAAAGAGTGCTAGCCGTAATGCCAACAATATTTTTCAAAAATTTAAATTTTCGTAGCTCTACCATTGTTTGTTACATCAAATTTAAATCAAATGTTTAATAAAAGTGAAAAAGTTGGAGTATTTGTTTTCAGATGTGAAAAATTAATGACTAATTGTATACACATGTTGTGGAAGGAGGGAACAGGAATCATATGATAAAAGTAATTTAAATGAGATGTTACTATTTAAAGGATGTCACGTAAAATAAAGATCTCGAGCAGATAATTTGAGATCTCACTCGCGAGAATCTTGTATATAAGAACTCACTTGGGAATATCATCTGAGTCGCATGAGAATCACATCTGATTCACAGGGGAATCACATTCGATTCACCTGGTAATCACATCTGGTTCACATGGGAATCACATCTGATTCACATAAGAATCACATCTGATTCACATGGAAATAACATTTGATTCACATGGTAATCACATCTGATTCACATTGGATCATATCTGATTCACATGGTAGGGGTCATTCATAAAGGATGTCACGTTTGCTATAAAAAATGAGTATCCATAAAAGGTAATAACTCAGTCAGGACAGCAAATTATGCTGGGGGGGTGTATGGGGGGGGGGTAGCCGGGAGTACTATAAACAAAATCTCTGACCAGTTAGGAGATATGGACTTTGTGGAGTTTATAGGCACATGGTAACCATATCTGATTCACATGGAAATCAACTGATTCGCTTGTAAATCACATCTGGTTCACATGGAAATAGTCAATTGCCTCTGATTCACATGGGAATCGCCTCCGATTAACATGGGAGTCGCCTCTGATTCACATGAGAACCGACTCTGTTTCACATGATAATCACATATGAGTCACATGGGAACCATATCTGATTCACATGGAAATCAACTCTGATTCGCTTGTAAATCACTAATCACATCTGATTCACGTGGAAATAGTCAATCGCCTCTGATTCACATGGGAATCGCCTCCGATTCACATGGGAATGGCCTCCGATTCACATGGGAATCGCCTCCGATTCACATGGGAATCGCCTGTGATACACATAGGAATCGCCACTGATTCACATGAGAACAGCCTCTGTTTCACATGAGAATCCCTCTGATTCACATGGGAACCGTTTCTGATTTACATGGGAATCGCCCCTGATTTACATGGGAATCGCCACTGATTCGCATCGGAATCGCCCCTGATTCGCATGGGAATCACCTCTGATTAACATGGGAGTCGCCTCTGATTCACATGAGAACCGACTTTGTTTCACATGGTAATCACATATGAATCACATGGGAACCATATCTGATTCACATGGAAATCGTAGTTTCAAGAACGATCGGTGCTGTCATTAATTTTATGTTTAAGTTTGCTTGTTATTAATTAATTATTAATTTATTAATTTGCTTGTTATATAATCGTCGAGATTTTACTCATGTATTATAAAATCCGCTTGTCATTTCTCTGTCGTATCGAATTCAGTACGTTAATATACCGCCTAGGTGGCGTCATTCTTGTTATATTCTTGTCAAAACGACACGAGCCAAAATATTAAAAATTTGTTTTGAATTTATTTACTTCACTGACAACAAAATTAATTACGTTGGATCTTGACGTCTTTGAAAGTTTAGAAGTGTAAACAAATCTCGAAGTATGGCAGACTCAACAAACTCAGAAAAACTTGGTTCGATGGAGGAAGAAGCTATAAAACGTAAGGAACGTTTACTGGCTTTAAAACGAAAGGCTACATCCGATAAGGGATCACAGGACAACGAAGTAAAAATGTAATACTTTTGATCGTAGTGAATAAGCCAATCAATAGTAATAATTCACTCATTACAGACCGAAATTCCGAAGCTACAAACCACAAGACGAATCTATATTGGAGAATGCAATTCTTGCAGAAGCAGCCGCAGAGAGCATAGAAACCGAAGTGCAAGACCAATTGGATATGCTGAAAACGCCTATTGTCATCGATGAAATTGACATTGTAAATTTAGCACCTCGCAAGCCAGACTGGGATTTAAAGCGTGACGTTTCAAAAAAGTTGGAGAAACTAGAAAAACAAACGCAAAGAGCAATCGCGGAACTCATCCGTGAGCGTTTAAAAAACAACCAAAGCAATATGTTGGAAATGGTGAATGTTGCGACGGCAGAAGTGAAAGAGTAGCAAACGTTTAGGGTAAATAAAAGTAAATTTAAAATGAAATACGAAATTATTTATTTTATCACAGAGCAATTGTTCAGTCATCAAAAAATTTTCATGAATTAGTAACGCGATGAAGTCTTACTAAAATTGCTGTCACACGTCACCTGTACCAAGCGGTTGTTCAGTTCAGCGATTTCTGTTGAGATTGAGATTGAGAAAATCAATTACAACCAGAAGGTGCGCATCACCAGTGGGATATCATTTTTAAAAGGAAATCTTAGAGTCTTCCTAAGATCTGATTTCCGAGGAATGATATCCATACCGATGCTGTCGTGCATCGTAGTTTTTTACTTACTTTTACTGTATTTCTCTTCCAATTCCTCCGTCCCAATACGAAGTTCTTCAAGTCGCTTCGATACATCAGAAGTGGCGAAAGCGCCGTTGAGCTTTTTTCTAAGTGTCTCGTTTTCCTGTTCCAACATTTTGACAGTCTTTTCCTGCTGTAGAGCGATGTCAGTACGCATTTCCACTTTTCTTTTCAGCTGACTTAACTCTTTCACTTGAATGGCAATGATGCTGTTGGCACGAGAAATTTCTTCCGTAGTTAATTGCAGGGCATTTTGTTTCGTTAGCCGATTTTTCTTTTCCGCTTCCAGTTCAACCGTCAATTCATTCTGTGTAATTTGAGAAAGTCAGCGAAAGTTATTGGAAATCAATAGAAAAACAACTTACGATTTGTTTCTCCATATACTGAATTTTGTCTTCCAGAGATTGATTACGTTTTCGTGCATCGTTCAGCATATGTTCGTGCTTTCGGTCGTTGTTCTTAGCTGCTATGTCATTGTTCTGCAGTTTTTCATGTTGCTCGTGCAAGGACTTCTTCATATCCTTTATTACATCTTTCAGATTATACACCTCTTCGTTTAATGATTTGTTCTTATCAGTTTCTCTCCTACATAAAGATTTCTTTTATCATTTATGTGGTCTATGGGTTTTGTGGTGTTAATGTTTGACAGATAGCCTTAGGGAAATGGTAGACAAAACGAATGTTTTGCCAAAAAGTTCGTTGTAAAAGACAAGTCAAATTCAGTAAACTCGTCGGAGTTTATTGGAGCTAAGGAAAATTGTTATCAAACGATTACGTGAGACTCTCCTCAAAGGAGAGAGTCTTACGAGCAGGACTTCAGAATACGATATATTGTCACACTAAGGGTAAGAAAATTATGATTGATAAGACAACCGAAACACAAGAAAACATATTCACTTTACCAATACGAAGCCAACAATCCCGTGAAAGATTTCGGTTCAATTCATGAAAAATACATCAGAATAGATGTGGCAAACAGGATAGATGTTGCAAAAAGACTGGAACGTATCTAAATATAGAAGTGAGCAAACAATACAATGTTTTACGTTCTTTTATAGCAATAAGAATTTCGAAGATCCATAAAAATCACCCAAGATAATGTCAAAGACCCTACCGAAGTACGTCTGGGACCATGGATCTTGATGACCGAAATGTTTTCCTCTGCACCATATCACAAAGAGGACCAACGTAGTTTCTCCAAGAAATCCTGAAAACTTTTCTCACCAAGTTTGCCTTTAGAAGCAAATTTCTAACTGCCATAATTCTAGAGATATGCGTCATCCCTCACCTCACAATTCTAGAAGTTGTCCTATCCCGCGATTTGGTAACTTTTTCTTAAAACCCTGAAACACATGTTCTCTTTACAACTTCGCCTTTGGGAGCAACTTTCTTACTGCCATAGATCCAGAGATATGAGTCATCTCTCCCAATTGTAGAAGTGACTAAATCCCGGGATTAGGTAATGTTTCCTTAAACCCCTGAAACACGTGTTTTCCCAAATTTTATTCTCTACAACTTTGCCTTTGGGAAGAACTTCCTAGCTCTCATAGTTCTAGAGATATGGCTCATCCCTCCCAATTATAGAAGTGGTCATATCTCAGGATTGGGCCATTTTTCCCTAAAAACCTGAAACACCTGTTCTCTATAATTTTATTCTCTACAACTTTGTCTTTGACAGCAAATATAGACGAAAGACCATCTGCTTTCGTATATGGCCAAGAAACTCAATTTCGTCCATTCCATTGGTCCCAGTGCCTAGACCCCTGACCCGATTTCTACAAAAAAATTTTGCCAGTTTTGTGAGATGAAATTCTTTCATTTGACACCAAACTGAGATATTTGCGAAAAAGTTTCACCGACGATCGAATATTCATGTTCAACCTCCATTTCTTCGACCATATCTTCGGCACTACTTGACCGATTTTGCTCAACTTCGAACCTGAATCATGGGAGGCATGCACCTTTCAGGGAAAAAAATTTCTGGGTCGAGCCGTTTGGAAAAAAAGTGGGAACGGACGGACATTTTTTTTATTGCTGATTCGACATCACTAGACGATAATTAATGTATCCACCCACCTTCCACCTCGATGATGGGGTACAATAAAATTGTTTGTAGTAAAAGTATAGGACCTTTGTGAATACTTCGTACAGAAATAAGAAAGGTGCACAAGTTTATGATACAAAAGAAACTTACTTTAAGTCGTCAGTCAATTGAACATTCTCCAATTTAATATATTCGTTGTTGGCTTGAAGTGTTTGAATTGCTGAGTTTAACTTAGCTATGACAGCGTCTTTGGATTCGATCACTTGATGCAATTCGTCCTGCAATTTTTTAACAACCTCATCCTGTTTAACAGCAGCTGCTTCCATTTTGACTATTTGTTGTTCCCGATGATGAATCGTATTTTCCAAACGTTCCACTTGTTCTAACAATGATTCGTTTTGTTGTTGCAATTTCTCTATCGACTGGTTTATGTGAAACATTATGACGCTCTGCGGTGCGTCTTGAACGGGAAGGTATAGAAATACCAAATTGCGTAACGAACGTTCTTCGTAGAACTGAAGCACATGTTGAGAATGATCTCGTGAAATAGCCAAATTTCTGAAACATAAAAAAAGTATCATTTACCGACATTGACCGGCGAAGGCATAAACGTTGCTTACAATTCTTCCTTTTTACAAGCATCTAAAATTTTTGATAGATGAGTTACGAACTCATCGAATGAAACATGCAATGATTGTTCCATTTTCAAATGTTCAAATAGCGGCATATCAATTGTGCAAATTGTTATCTTTGTTTGATCGTTTGGATCCGAAATGCGAATTTGCTAAAAACAAAAGTCAAAAGGTTTTTGTGGTGAAAACTCAGTGTTAGAGAGTGTTATCATTACCAGTAAATGTCTGCTCAAAATTCTGTCGACAGTTACATTGTACATTTTTCGGGATTTAATGCCGAAGTGATCAGTGTTTATCGAAAAAATGTTTGTGGGATAAATTGTTCCAATCGCTTTGCGATACTGTGGGTCAACAAACAACGAATCCGACATTTTTCAAGGCTTTGTGACTCAAAATTTTCGATCTATTTGTTAATTTAATTTCAGTTATTCGCGTTTAGTTGACCGGTTTATTTACAAAAGCCAAGATTTTGTACTAGATCATTGATTTGAAAAAAAAAAAAAATTCAACGAAAAGAATGAGAATGGATGGTGCAAATGGCCACATCACTTGCCACAACGACCTTTCGCGAATGCATTTTTCAAAATTTTGTTTTCACTATCACTATACCGATACTATTTAGGGTTTAAAGTTCAAGTTGTTCACACAAGTGCAACAAAACAAAGTCTACAACCAAATTTGTTATTGTGTCTCTTGGGACTGTTAAGAGCGTGTCAGATATTTTGACAGTTCCATATTTTGCGATGTTTTTTCATTGCATAAGGCAATGATGCAATGATCAATAATTTTAAATTCCAAAACATCTACAGTTTGCATAACACATCCCTTCATAGATTCTCTGAATCAGAATATGTAATTATTGAGTCTAAGTGTCAAAATTTGATCTGAAAAAACATCGCATTGTATTATGCAGCCGAGTACTTTGCGATGTTTTTTTTCAGATCAAATTTTGACACTAAGACTCAATAATTATATATTATAATTCAGAGATTCTATAAAGGGATGTGTTATGCAAACAGTAGATGTTTCGGAATTTAAAATTGATGATCACTGCCTTAGAAATATGCAATCAAAAAACATCGCAAAACATAGAACTGTCAAAATATCTGACTATCCTGAGAAAATCATAGAAGAAAATTCATCCAATGAATTATCATCTCAATGATTAAAACCTCATAGGAAGAAATTATGAGCTTTTTTTTAAATTTGCATTTTCATCATTCCTTATTGTAGGGTGGAACACTATTGTGAATTGAATAAAATTTTGCAATAATATTTTAACCACATCTGTACGTGTGTATATACTCTGTATCCGAAAAAAGGCGCGAAATCAAAGAAATTTGAAAAATTTGATGCATTTTCAAAAGTGCATCGTAAATGGAGTTAAAAAACTCAAAGTGTCAACCCACCGCAAAAAGTGCATTTAAATAGGAGTTATGTTACTATTGTGAACTGTCCATGTCGATGTTACGTCATTATTGCAAAATTTTATTCAATTATACATGAGCAATATGCTATAAGGTTGTAAGTCACAGACATCTATCTCATCTTTAAATTTGACATTTAGAGCGAAGAACGTGACAGAAAATAGGCTTACTTGATTATTGCAAAATTACACTCACATATAGTAAAAATACAATATTTAGTCTTAGATATACATATAAAAATATGGAGGTCAAATTCTGAATTTGGGTACATCACACTAACATTACAAAAAACTTAGAATAAAAATAATGCAAAACAAGCTAGATTTACTAATTACAAACGTAGGAAGGAACTTAGTCACTTAGTTGAAAAAACGAAAGGGTGAGACTGCATGGTATTTATCACAGTTAATCACGACAGTCAGTTGAACCTTAGTCTTAAAGGACTTAAGCCCTGTGGTCATTTTGATGTCGTCACATCGTCTGTTATATTCGTTTATCGCAGATGTAAGAGCGCAAATGTGTTGACCATGTCTAGTGATACGACCGTGCACATCAGTATTCGTCGTGAGGTTAAATTTGTGCTAGATAGAAGAGTGAATAATTTGGTAGACGTTGACAACTCTCTCTACATAGGCCATTTTCAAAATTGGTAGTAGTCTATTACTGTACAGTAGGGATGGCCGTTTCGAGGGGATTGAGTTGGGAGTGGTTCTAAGTGGTGCGGAAAGCTAAAAAATGGGACCCATATTTTTTTGTAGAATTTAAAAAACAGTTTTAGGACTTATCCTGAAGACATTCATTCATATGTACAAATTTGTTGGTTAGAGTGATACGGATATATTTGGTCTTATTCTAACTAACGAATTTGTGCATACTTTTACTTTAACTTCCAAATTGTTCAAAAGAAATGACATGCATCCGATAGTAGGATCTGTATAAGATGTATAAAAGGCGAGTTGACATAGTCTGGGTATCATTCTATGGCCATCGCTGCTGATATACACATGGTCTTAAGACAAGGTGTACTGATGAGTAGTAAACGACGAAATCAGCACTTTTAGTTTTTCGATTTTTGTTAAACAATGGGAAGTAGGATGAAGAATTGTGAGTGGATTTTAAATGTTGATTCAAGCGGGTGGACTTTAATCTGCCGAAGGTACAGCAGCCATAGTAAAATATTACTTCTATGGGTGCAATTGTACCAAAACGAGAATTTTCTCAATTTTTACCTTGTACATATGAGTCCTAAAACTGTTTTTTAAATTCTACAAAAAAATATGGGTCCCATTTTTTGGCTTTCCGCACTACTTAGAACCCCTCCCAACTCAATCCCCTGAAAACGGCCATCCCTAATAATAATAGACTACTACCAATTTTGAAAATGGCTTTTTTGGCCTTCCGCACCATTTAGAACCCCTCCCAACTCAATCCCCTCAAAACGGCCATCCCTACTGTACAGGTACGTCGACGATGTAGTCAAAAAAGATCTTTATTTTTAAGACTTTTAGGTACTTCTCTCTATATAGACTCTCTAGTCCACCAACAGCACGACCGAAAGATCTCTACAGTATTTTTGAAACTTCAAATCATTGCGCTTCTGAAGTTTTGTTGGCTACCGCTGTTAGCGCCTTCTATGGTTCTTTCAAAAAGTGCATTTTTTCAACTTTGAATGCCCCATTGCCCGGACCATTGATCGACATTTGAGAATTTTTAAAAATCGTTCTCATCAACCTACACAAATAAGGCCAATTGCCGTCTAATCCAAAAATTATCGCGAAAATAAAACGAAAAAACGTTTTCAACGACTTTGGTGCAGAGTTTACATTTCAACACCTGCCATAGCCGAACAAAATTTTATGAAAAAAATTTTCTTCTACAATTTTCTCAGGATAGTCCAAAGATTCGACGAAGACCAAATTTTCGAAAATTGAAGATGTGATGTATGTGAGCTTCATACAATCTGGTTAAGACATTCACGAATTTACTCTTAAGATGAAAATATTTTTAGATTGTGCAGACTTAGCGGGAGGAAATCACGAAATAAATTCCAAAATCCCTAATTTTAGTTCCCCGTATCGTGTTAAAAGCATTTTTCCATTTTGAATGCAAACTTCATCGCGTACATTACTAGACACAAAATAAAAAATTGTTCCATTTCAGAACTCGTCTCCGGCTCGCGCTGGAAGTCTCTTATTAGATAGGTCTTTCAGCAGGCGTTAGGAAATCTACTATCACCTATTTTCCATTCCTACTTACACATTTACTCCCATTTACAAGCACACTCACATCGGCCGCTAAATCCTATCGAAAGTGGCAAAGATTTATCGAGGCTGTCAATGGTTCGCGTTGGGAAGGAATGTACGCCACGCGGGTATTCTTAGCTCCTTAGTGAGAGATTCCGAAGAGATGTGAATGCCTTCATTCGGGATGGAGGCGCAGTTTCTGTCTGAGAAGAACGTCGAAACGGTCTTCCCAAGTATTAGGGAGGAATGGCGTGGTGGAAACCTCCCAGAGACAGGAGAAATATCTGTCTTCACGGGTGGGTCCAAGAAGGTGGAAGGAACGAAAGCGAGTATTTCATGCGAGGATTTGAATCTTGAAATCTCAATATCTCTTGGAAAATACCCCACAGTATTCCAAGCGGAGGCCCTATCGGTTGGCAGAAGCTTTAAGACCCTCATAGAAAATCAGGTTTAAAATAAACAAATCGTTATTTGCTCGGATAGTGAGTCAGCAATAAGGGCGCTCTCGTCTCATAAGTTCGCTGCTAAGTCGACACTGGAGAGCCGAGTGGCACGAGAGGCCTTAAATAATAAAGTATCTCTGGTTTGGGTTCCGGGGGAATCAGGTGTTCTAGGAAACAAGGCAGCCGACGAGCTGACGAGGCTAGCTAGCGAAAGTACCCTCGAGGGTCCTGGACCAGCCCCAGGGATTCATAACGAACGGGTAATGGGACTCATAAAAAGACGGACTCGCTAAAGGAACCAAAAGACTGAACTCCTGTTCATGGAAGGATGCAACTTGCAGACTACCAAAGATCTCCTGAGCCCCAACAGGAGGAGCTTAAGGTGGACAGTAGGAATGCTAACGGGACAAAACACGCTAAGATATCACCTGAACAAGATGGGACTCAGCAGTGACCCGCACTGTAGAAGGTGCGACGACGTACCAGAATTAGCTAAGCCGTCCAGCCCTTGCAAACCTAAGGGTGGAATGGCTCAGAGTCTTCTACCTTACACTAGAAGAATTTCGGGAAACACACTTAGCTAACGTTGTTTCTTACATTACAGGAATCAAACCAACCCTCTAATTGAGGGTTTTCTTCTTTCACCACCATCATACATCAACGAAACCCAATAGCATTGAGAATCATCATCACATCACCCATTCACCACATGCACCGCATCACCACACAGCTTTAGAACGTGCAGATGCTATAAAGAGTTATTTATTTATTGTTTGCTTTGAGCCCTCTAATAAAATCAATCAATCAACACACACATCGGCACTTTTCATTTTGATGAAAGTATTAGCTTTTACAGCGCGTGCCGAATCTCACCTAGTGGCCAACTTATGGAAAACTTCTGTTAATTTTAGATGCATCTCGTTTAATAATTACCGCCTTATTGATTTGTCATCACAATCTTTGTTTTTTTTTTTAGCTATCCCTTGTTTATTCGTGTAATTCATTATGTTCGTACGTACAATTGGACAAATTGGGGAGCAAGTGCAACTACTCTCCGACAACCTGCACTTGCATTAGTCTTTTCTACTGCCGAGTTTGCTGCTGCGGTATGGTTCCGATCAGCTCACGTGGACAAGGTTGACACTCAGTTGAACGAAACGATGAGGCTTATCACTGACGCCGTCCAGTCCATTC
>CM055406.1:29697902-29877545 GCA_029228625.1 Pseudolycoriella hygida | reverse complement strand
CCAAGTACATTAATGTTTTTTTTAGAAATATCAGCACATGTCCTTGAAAAGAAGATCTTGTGAATCATTTGAATCACTTTTGCTTCCCTGTTAAGTAGCGATGGCTACTTTATGTTTTCAATCTTCCTGTCCGTCCGTCCATCGTGCACTACACTTCACTGCACCTAGCTGTACCTCACTGCACTCAGCTGCAACCAGCTACAACAAGGGAAACAAGGTTCAGAACTTTGCATCGGGCCGGGCCGTAAGTCCTGCTTTAGCTGGCCAATCGTTTTCTCGTTGCCTTCTACACCAGAGTGTTTGGGAACCCATACCAGAGAGACCTGACATCTAAGACGCAAAAGGTTAATGTGTTATGTGGAAGAGCTTATATTTCCTGACGTTCATGACCAAGTCCTCTAAGGGACCAAATGACGTACTGTCGTTAGGTGGTAGGCAGTGATTAAAGGGAAATCAGACGAATTCGGACGGTGGGGGGACGGGAGGTTATGAGAAACGTGACGTCCCGTTGAGAATTTGTGGTTTTGTCAAACTGTCAAGAATTTATAACTTATAACTGGGAGCACGCCCGAGGTTGTTTCTCGAGAGAGAAACGCATACTTTTCCTGTAGTTTCTTTAACAGTTTTTTGGAAGAAAAATGTACATATTAATGGCAAAAGTATTCATTTTACAATAAAAAAATATTTTTTTTTTGTGAACTCAAATTTGTCATTGGGGGGTAATGAAATCAGACGTCATTATTTTGGGGGGCTACTGTAAAACTGGACGAATTCGGACCAGGGGGTGGGGGATTGGGTCGGAAAATTGTCAAAATATCCGGACGTCATTTGTGAGTGGCCCCTAAGCTCTGAGATGAAGTTAAATAATTGTTAAATTTCTCCGATAATAATTGCTGGTTTCCATGTAACATACAAATGAAAGAGTAAAACATCCCCCATTTGATGCTATAAAAATAGGGTAATAGCTATGAAATATCGCCAAACGGTGTCGCCATCCCTTCATTTTCTATAGCTGATTACGGTTCGATATAAAGAGTGTCACCGACTGACAGTAGCCCCCCCCCTTCGACCCCCCACTGCCGCCCCTTGACCGCGCTTTTTCTTTGCGTTTTTTAGTTCACGGCCTGCGGCGCATTTATAAAAGACTTTCTGTTTAAACACGACATAAATATCTACTGGAAAAAATACAAAATTGACGATTTTTCACACTTAATCGATTTTTCTTGACAATTCATCGCAGAGCCTAAAATAACATACATTGGAGCATACATGCACCAGACGCCCACTGAAGTCCTCCAACGCCCTTCTCGTCCTCCCTAGCCTCTTTTTAAAAATTCAACGCAGGTATCGATGAAGAATATAAAAATCGCATAAAAAAACCTCTGAATGTGTAGAATGGTCGGCCAGTCGAACACTTCTTGGTGCTGCCTTAGTAGCGACAAAAATAGGGTGGGTTCACTACATCATAGAATAAGTAACCTGAAAACTGTACCGCGACGATAAGTTATTAAGTAGCCGTCTGTGCACCCTTCCTGGCAATTCCCTAGGGAATCACTGATGATTCACCGTGAAATCACCGATTATTCACAGAGTGAATTCTACAGTGATTCTACAGTGAATCATCGGTGATTCATTGGTGAAAGATCGGTGAGTTATGGGTGATTCCCTGTTAAATCATTGGTGATTCCACTGTGAATAATCTGTAATTTCCCTGTGATTCACCTGTGAATCAATGGTAATTCCACTGTGAATCATGGGATATTCCACTATTATTCCATGGTGAAACATCGCTAACTTTACTATGAATCATCGGTGATTCATTGGTGAATGATCGATGATACCCCGGTAAATCATCGGTGAATTCACGGCAAATAATCTGTGATTTCCCGGTAAATGGTGATTCCGCAGTAAATCATCGGTGATTCCACTGTGAATCATCGGTGATTCCACTGTGAATCATGGAAGATTCCACGATAAATCATCGATGATTCTATGGTGAAACATCGGTGATTCCATGATGAATCATCGGTGATTTCCTGCAGAATCATCGGTGACTAACCAACGAATCACCGATAATTTAGTTTCAAAATTAACTTCCTTGATTACACTCAATCGCAGGAACTATTTTTGAGAAGATATTTTTCCAAATTTTCTCTTCCATTTTTTTTTTCAAATTTTTTCTTAAAAAAATATTTGAGAAAAAATTTGGAAAAATTTGAGAAAATTAAAAAAATTGAAAAAAAAATGAGAAAATTTGGGAAAACATTCCTATACCGATGATACAGGTTTATTAATCGTATCGGAACCGCACCATTTGCCGAGTGTTCAAATAGTGTAGTATCTAGGATACCGGGAGGTTCTTCGATCCACTTCTTAACAGGAAACAAATTACAATTGAGAGGAAAGAAGGACAAGGAAGAATTAGTTGTGCTTGCAAACAGGAAATGGCTGAAAAACGGGAAATAACGGGAAATGATTCAGGAACGCGAAGTGGATTATCTACACTGTGTTTGAGTTCGAAATCTCAAAAAATTTAGTTACGCTCTCGATTTTTTAAAAAATATTCGTGAGTCCATAATCTAAAATTTTTTTCGCTCGCTGCGGTCACGCTTTTTTACTTCTTCACACTATGCTTGAGTTTGAAATCTCAAAAAATTTTGCTGGCTGTTTTTTTCCACAATTTTTTCACCTTCAAATTTCGACTTCAAATTGACTCACGGGCCAGCTGTTGCTACATTTTCTACAAAGAAGGAGAGGCAATTACGCCCTGCTAATTTGAACTTGTGTAAAGCTTGTGTGTGAACTTGTGTAGTAGCGAAACAAGAGTATAAAGTGAAGAGAGTCAAATGTTTTATATTAATAAATTCGCGTCTTTTCGTCTTGAAAATTACGCCCTTTCTGTGAAAATGCTCCCGAGTGGAAATTGCTTACTTTAGGATCTGATTTATCGGGCCAGTAAAACACTATGAAATGCCCAAAAAACCGCCAAAATGTGAAATACGGCAAAAAAATAACGTGAAATATCGCCAACGATAAAAAATTACATTTATGGGCGATATTTCACGCTTTGGCCTTTTGTCTTGACGATACTTCACATTTCGGCGATTTTTCCTTTTTATGGTAGGGTATTGAACGGCGGGATACACTGTTCGGTTATCAGCGGCAGTAAAGTTAATGCTGATAATTCGATAGGTCAACAATGCCCAGCAAAATATTGATAAAATGTAATTTTCGCGCACTCATCGTACGATTAGATTCTACGAGAAACGTAGAAAATTCCGAACACGGGAAAACATTTTGTTGATAGCATCTGCGACTGAAAGGTCGAACTAAAAGCTGTGGAGATAAAATAATTTACTTTTCAAATGAAATTATCGAAAAATGTAAAACAAGAAAGAGCTCTGCAACTTCGGAACTTGACTTTTCAATGAAAAAACAACGAATCAAATGTCACTTAATAATTTACTAAATCTCCAAAATTCGTTTGTTCACTAAATTATTTATCTTCCGTATGGATGAATTTGATTCGCTGACTTAATGTTTGTTTTAATGGCAGATGGTGCCTTTCCTATCTGACTCGTACCGGAAGGACTGACGGAACTCATTGAAGCTTGTGGTCTTATGGAAGGAGGAATCATACCAGCTGGCCCTCCAACAGGCGGCATTATACCCTTTAATCCTTTTCCCATTCCAATGGCACTAACCAATGTATGCGTGTCGGTCATGCTACTAGTTTGCTGAATGCCTTTCGAATAAACAAAATCATTATTTTCTGCAATATTTATTTAGACTGGAAAAAAATTACCTGATCGTGTCGATGATTCTACCTCCCATTCCTCTCGAGCTTTACTAACAGAATCAAATACATGAGACACAATCTTTGTATATTGAGCTACTTGTTTGATTGCCGTTTCTGCTATTAAACTATTTGCCTGTAAAGTGTTGTATGTTTAGTGGATGTTTTGTCACAATTGCAATGTTCACCTTCTGTTCATGTTGTAACATTCGCTGTTCAGCTGTGGGTTCTGGTTTCGTTCTCAAATAATCAGGTACCATGTCATGAGAAAACACCGCTATGCGACCCTCTGTTAGTTGCATTAACGCTTCGTCCCGTTCGGGTGACAACATAAGCGGCAATACCGTCAAATTCCTAAGTGGTGTTCCCATCTCGTGTGAGAGTATTTTCGTTAAACCGGTAAGCTGTTGAAGATAGTTGTTAGTAAAATTTTGCACACGTTAGCTGCGTTTAACACTTGCATGGCTGGAAATCAATGCAAAATTGTCCAAAAATGTTGGCCAATTGATGGTTTCATATTCCGTTTCGATTTTATGAATCATTGCGCCGATTGCTACTTTCAGATCGTTTAAGCGAGTTTGCAGAGCATCCAACATCGATTCACGTTGCTTTTCTTCACGTTGCATGATGAATTTCGGTTTATTTAATGTGCAAAACAGACTTAATAATAACAAAACAACTGTAGCACTTCAACTTTTGACGACTTCACAACAAACTGATATTATTCACTGAATGACTGGAATAACCACATGACACTTTGATTCGACACGTCACATACTCCAATCGACCGCCTATTGCGCTGCGGTCGCCTTCAAAATAAAGAAAGTGCATTTTTTGACCTATACACGAGGGTGTCACTTACTATAAAAATCTACATCGAATTTACAAAATTTTTTGGAGTTTTTGAATTTCGTGTACATTTTATAGATTCCGTTTTTTAATTTTCAGTTTGTTATAGGATTCGGCAACATCGACAAATTTGCGTTGCATGGCCGAATCGAGTTACAAATCGATTGTTTCTTCTTCGGCAAATGAATATTGGATGAATAAGTGACATCTCCGGAAGTTCAAAGTTCCATTGGTTTACTACAAGACATTTTATTGTAACATGGGGTAGATCGAGGCGCGAATGAGAGGGATGCATTTTGTCTAGAGATGACGAATCAGCAAAAAAAAAAAAAATCAGTATGTCTGTCCCATCCGTCCGATCACACTGAAAGGTACATACATATATGTTTCATGATTCAAGTTCAAAGATGAGCAGAATTCGTTCAGTGCTTCCGGAGATATGGTCGAAAAAGTGACCGAAACATGGTTTGAAAAATGGCACAATCCTGGGATATGACCACTTCTAGAATCGGGAGGAGTGTCTCATATCTTTAGAACTATGGTAGTTAGAAAGTTCCAAAGGCAAAGTTGTAGGAGATAAAATTTTAGAGAGCACTTCTGGGCTTTAGGGAAAGTGACCTAATCCTGGAATATATCCACTTCTACAATTGCCGTTAGGGGGGTCGTAAGAATTCTGATAGTTTTACAAACTTTACAACCATTTGCTACTCTGATAAGTTCGCACCTATTTGCAAAATCTGTCCGGTTTGCCACATCTATTCTGATACGTACGGGTCTTTGGTTATGTTTTCTGTTAATTTTACTTGTGCGAAGTTGCATCAGGTTTAAGTCCGTATAGTCGAATGAAAACGTTCTTCATACCATTTTTGGAGTAATCGGAGATTATCAAGTATTTACAATATACAGATGTTAAATATGCTACCAAAAGGACCATTAAAGTCCACCAAACACACAGAATCATTTTATATTTCTTTAGTTTTCAACTGTTTGACTGGATCAGTGTACTGACAGAGATTCCCAGCTAATAAAACGAGGCACTGTTAAACTCTTATGGAAATTTTGACATTGCCTTCAATAGACCAGTTAATCTAACTAGTTTTTTGCACGTAAACGACGTAAACTGGTCATGTTAAACAGTCAATACAAGCAGACTTGTTGAGAATACCAAGGCCGCAATTTTTTTTCATAGAAATAGACGAGAATACTTTGGTCGGTTGTGGTAATTTTTTTTTTTTTTCAATTAATTTTTGTATTTGACTATGGAGTTTATTTGTTTCATCATGAAATTCGCGGTACTTTAATAGAAACCGATTTAACACTAGCAGTTCCGATAAGAAATTTTCGCGCTCATGCATTTTGCTAACGAAAACTAGTATGGTTGGATGATTGACTGTTCTCAGAGATTGTCATATTTGCGGGTGTCATTTGACAGATCGTTTTCATGATGATGTGTAACTGAACAAAAACTTGAATTATTGTAAATATTTTCTAAGTTTATTGATTGCAACTTGATCAGATTTGCTAATTGTGACACAATAAAAATAGATTTACAATGAATTACAATGCTAATTTCAATCAACGACCATGTAAGTGTAAAGAATGTTTCGGCATTTCGTTTGTGTTAATGAAAATGTCAGGATGTTTATCACGATTCAAGAAGAAGCTTCAGTAAAATTTTTACATATCCTTTAGCTGGACCTGGTCGTAAAATAAAAAGAGTGAGTGATGTAAATGCGATGGGTGGTGCACCGGTGAATCAATTCATGGCCACACCATTCGATCCAAACATTCTTCAACAACAGCAACAACCGTCTTTATATCCAAATACGAATGTACAGCCCCCGCAGAACGCATACAATTTGAATCAACAATACTCTGGTTTCAATGACTACAATCAACCCATTCAACCTGCGTTGAGTCCACAACAAACAATAAATCCACAGCAGCAACAAAATGTTCCAATGCAACAACAAGGACAATTTGCAATGTTTCAACAGCCAATTGTACAAGATATGGCCATGCAATATGGACAAAAGTTAGCTGAACAGGGAAAGCAATTGGTCGAAAGTCATTTTGAAAAATATGTTCCGGTAACAAAGTTAAAATATTACTTTGCTGTGGACAACAAGTATGTGATCAACAAGCTGCGACTCTTGTTTTTCCCATTCACACATTCGGTAAGAAATTGATGAAGCGTAAGTTTATCTTCGATACAATACAATTTGAGATTACATACAACAACAGAAGTGCAAACGATTCAAAATACTGTAGACGTGAATACTCTATCCGAACAACGCTGTACATGTTGCGCCGAATTTTCAAGCCTTATTGGCGCAACGTAAAAGAATAAAACAGTTTTGCAACTTGTGGAAGACCGTCACTTTCTCAGCCGATGATATTTGGGGTTTAGTCACGAAAAATTACATACAATTGATGAGATGTATCTCGTTTTCTTTAAGGATTTTCACTATGGAGGAGTCTATGGAGGGGTCTGGTGGCTCTAAACATCTCACTCTGACGTAGATGTATGCGTAGATTAATACTTTTTTCGACACTAAATTCAGTAGAGGGATTTCCAAGTTTGTTTTTGTTTTCTATGTAAGAAAAACTCGATGAAGCTCAATTTAGTAGTTTTATTAATTTAGAGCCATTGTCAATGGCTAGAAATATACGTTTTTTTAGAGGGATTTCCAAGAAAAATATTAAAAATCCGAGCATCCGTACAATTTATAGAAGAAGAATAAAGATGTTTTTGGGTGTCCTGCCGCCGCATTAAAGTCATTAACACACGTCAATTAGCTGCATAAATTTAGCGAATTTTAAGAAAATCAAAATGAGTTAGGCGGGTCTTGTAGACGTAGAGATTGTTCTCCAGATATTAATGAACTCTATATACGAACGAAAATTGTTTCATTTTTCTGATCAAATAATTTCTTGATAAACAACAGGATTGGTCCTTAAAATACGATCAGGACAATCCCGTTCAACCAAGGTTTGATGTGAATGCGCCTGATTTGTACATACCGACAATGGCCTACATAACGTACGTCGTACTGGCTGGTTTAGTATTAGGTAAGTACTGTGCGTCTGACTTTATATTTGATTTTAATTCCAATCAATTCAATCAAAATTTTTTGATTAGGAATGCAAAATCGTTTCACTCCAGAACAATTGGGGATGCTAGCGTCGAGTGCGTTGGTATGTAGCATTATCGAATTGTTCGTTTATTGGATAACGCTGTATATCACCAACATACCAACCACATTGAAAACATTAGATCTGCTTGCGTATTCAGGTTATAAGTTTCCCGTCATCGTTACGTGTGTTCTCGTTTTGATTTTATTTCGTAAAGTTGGTTATTATGTAACGCTTATCTACTGCAGTTTATCGTTGGGATTCTTTTTGGTAAAAACATTACCTGACGGTTCAGAAGCAATTAACTCATTTTTATTGTCTCATTAGTTGCGATCGTTGAAAGCGAAAGTATCACACGACCGGTCATCATCAATACAGCAAACTTATGATGTGTACGGCAATCCTCAACCGACTGAACAAAATTACGACTACAACATCGGTCGCAAAAGAAAATTGTATTTTTTGTTTATGGTCGCTGGCTTTCAGCCGTTTTTGTCATTTTGGCTTTCAATGCATTTGATACCACCAAACTAATTTAAAAACGAAGTTTTACTGTTGCTTTGTCCGTTCTCAATTGGTTTTTATTCTACTCTCTACGGAAGTTCAGTAAAATTAAAGCAATTTATTTTGTAACAATGCCACCGTTTTTTTTTTTTTTGATTTGCTACGAAAAATCGCAGTCGTAATCGCCAAAGTCCGAAGAAGCAACGAACAACGAATGTTATCCTCTCTGTATCTTAAGGAGAATTAAGAAGGTACGAAGAATTAGAGAATTAGAATTAGAGATTCTGAAACACAAACAGTTTTCTAATGGATAATAAAGCACGAGAAATCTGCAAGCCTTACACAACATCAAGATCAGCGCAACTTCTGGAATCTGCAATGCAACCTTCGTCAGCACAATATATAATTAACGACTTACGGTGACGCCTTTGTGTCATTTGGTTACTTTCTAACAACGTTTCACCAGCTGGTTGTCTCAATAAATAAATAAATAAATAAATAAATAAATAAATCTCCCTTAATAAATTATCACTGAGAACTAATTCTCGGACTGTTCCTGTGTTTTTGCCCTTTGATTTTTTTTTCGTTTCTTTCATATTGTGAACGAAGGAATGTTTCTGTCCTGTATGCAAATTGCTCGCCACAATGAAAAAACTCAGGGCATAGATAATTTTTAAGGTTCTCTGAAGAGATTATTTACTGCAATGCGATGGAAACTCTACGACAATTCATCTTCTTTTTGTTAGCAGCTTTTACTAACCCATGCAAGTTTTGGCTGACCACAACTTCTTCTCGCCATTTATCGCGTTCTCGGCCACAAATTTCCAATTACTGACTAGACCCCCACCTCCGTCAGGTCACTTTCCACACAATCATTTCATCTCTATCCCGCTCTGCTCCTTGGTCTCGCTCCCTCGAACTTGCCATTCACAAAGTACTCACTATACTAAGGGGGGAGGGGGGTTCTAAAAAAGGGTGCTGCCATCTGCCATACATCCTAATGTATGAAAATATACGTGCGAGGGGGGAGGGAAGTTAAAACCTCCTTTTTTTGCGTGTATTACTTTTCGAATGGCCCCTATGACTTTCTTAGCTACTATTTTCGCTCATTCTGGCCACAAGACCTGCCCATCTGCCACAAGTGAATTTTGCAAAAAATGAAGATTTCACGGTTCTAACTATAAGACTTTCAAAGATCCATAGAAATTACCCAGGGTAATATCAAAGGCCCTACGCAAGTACGTCTCAGACCATTCGAATCTAGAAATGGTTATATCCAAGGATTGGGCCATTTTTCCTTAACACCCTGAAACACGTGTTATCTAAAATTTTATTCTCTACAACTTTGCCTTTGGAAGCAACTTTCTTACTCTCATAGTTCTAGAGATCACTCCTAATTTTAGAAGTGGTCATATCCCAGGATTGGGCCATTTTTTCCCAAAACCCTGAGACACGTGTTCTCTAAAATGTTATCTTCTACAACTTTGTTTTTGACAGCAAATTTCCGAATTGCATAGTTAAGCAAATATGCATGAAAGACCATCTGCGTTATGGCCAATATCAAATTCTTTTCTTTGACACCAAAATGAACAATTTCCGTGCTGTACCCACTGAGATATTTACGAAAAAGTTTCACCGACCCTCGAAAATCCACATTTTTGGACACTTCTTCGACCATATTTCCGGAACTATCGGTTGAGCCGTTTGGAAAAAAGGTCGAGACGGACAGACGAACATGTTTTCATTGCTGATTCGTCATATTTAGACGATAATAACTGTATTTCCCCAACTCCCAAAGAATTTCGGTCGTCTTCTTTAAAGAGCCGCAAGTCAAGTTTAGTTTAAACATAGAACTCACTCATTTTAAATGCTTGCGTATAACATAACGGAAAAATTAATTTGTTTTGTTGACGTTTTGGTAAAATATAAAAAGTTTAGTAAAGAAATAAAGACTAAGAACACGTAATCATGCAAACACTTGACTTCTCGAAAGTTTAAGGTGAGAAAACAACAACCGCCGCAAGCGTTTTCGTAGTTGAAATGAGTGCGTTCAAAGTCACAATATCGTTTTACTATAAACGCCGTGTACCCTTTTAATTTTTTTATCAGTTCAAAGAAACAAGATGACAAGTGAGAAGAATATCTTGCTCTATATTCGTTCGTATTAAGCTATGAAAACGTATGGTGACGCCACCGACAGATGGTCTTTAGTTCACTGTTGAGTCGTATTCACCAACAGTGCCGTAGCTACGAGGGGGCTATGGGCGACGCAGCCCCCCCCCCCCAAGAATTTCCTCCGCCCCCCAGAAGCTTTGTAGAAAATAATCTTCTTCCTTAGCCTTTTATATCCACTGCTGGATGTAGGCCTCCCCCATAGATCGCCACTTTTTTCGGTCCATTGCCACTTGCTGCCACGTCGTGCCTGCCGTTCTTTTGATATCGTTGGTCCATCTTTCCGGTGGACGTCCCATCGGTCGTTTCGTTGGTGGCCGCCATTGCATTATAGTTTTCGTCCATCGATCGTCGGTCATTCTGGCAATGTGACCAGCCCAATTCCACTTGAGCGACGCTATTCGTGTCATGACATCGATGACTCTTGTTTGTCGCCGGATCCACTCATTTGTCATTTTGTCCCTGAGTGTGATTCCTAGCATTGCCCTTTCCATTGCCCTTTCCATTGCCCTCTGTGCAACTCTCAATTTGTTCGCTGATGCTTTGGTGATCGTGAGAGTCTCGGCTCCGTATGTCAGGACCGGCAGCACACACATATCGAACACTTTCCTCTTCAGACTGTTGCTCATGTTCCTCTTGAAGATGTACCGTAACTTGCCGAACGCCGCCCAACCGAGACCGATCCTTCTCTTTATTTCAGCCGTTTGGTTGTCGAGACCGAGCTTCATGACGTGGCCGAGATACTTGTACGAATTCACGATTTCAATTTCCTCGTCTCCGATCTTGATTGGTGTAGCACCAGCGATGTTTGTCATCACTTTCGTTTTCGACATGTTCATCTTCAAACCGATTTTTTGGGCTTCCTCGTTGAGCTGCAACAGCATCGCTTCAATCTGTTCCAGAGTCGTTGATGTCAGGGCAATGTCGTCGGCGAATCGAAGGTTGTTCAGAAACGTCCCATTTATGTTGATTCCCAGTTCACTCCAATCAAGCTTTTTAAAAACCGTTTCCAGAGCTGACGTGAACAATTTCGGTGAAATGGTATCTCCTTGACGGACTCCTCTTCCAATTCGAAATTTATCGGTGGTTTTATGCAGAAAATAATAAAAAGTATAAATCTGAACTTGAACAATATAGAACATTTGTATCATTTTGAATTTGAACAGCTCTCTTTGCAAAAAAGCGCAATGTAATTTTCTTCGATTTCTCGAATTTTCCTAAATTTGTTGGAAGTTTCTTAAAAAATGGGTTCTGCTCTGCAAGTAATCAATGAGTCAAAATTCTTGTTGTGGAGATCTTTATGCCAAAATGTCAGATAAACAAAAAAATCGTATTTCGTCAGAATATCTTCAAATTCGAAGAAAATCCTCAAAAATTTGTAAAAAGTAAAAAATCTATAGCATTCTAAAAAATTCTGAGGAATATTCAGGCTCGAACTGGTCATACTGTGAATTCGGAAGATTCCCGACGGGCCTTTTGCCAAAGTTGGGCCAAGGCCCGAATGTGTTTTCCAAAACTTCAAATGTTTTGTTTACTTACGTGAAAGCGTCTAAGAATATATTTGTACATTCTACAAGGACCACCACACCTCTTTCAGCTCTTTAAGGATTTGATGTCATCAATTATTAAATTTGAATGTATGTGCTCTCATGGATCAATATTTCGAAAATTCTTCAATTTCGTTCCTTCTTCAATTACACCTTTTCAACCTTCTTAAGGAAGCCCAGTTAAAGTAGGACTCTTTGGGCTCAAAATTTTGAAGATGACCATGTCAGTACTTGAGGTCTGTTTTTAATGGCACGGACTTTGGCCGATAATAATAATACCTAATCAGGATTTTCATATAATAAAATTTTTTCTCCAACGACGCTAAATTACACGCCTCAATTTTCTTAAAAAGGAAATAAACGGGCCAAAAAAAGTCGGTTCCGGCACTTTTTTACCTACCTAAAAAACGGCATATGTTTAACTGATCACCAAGAAATTCATTTTTGATCACCAGAAATTTCAATTTTGATCACCAGAAAAATAAAACACTCTTTTTTAGGGCCAGGGGTGTGTCCGACCGTTTCGTAAAAGGAGGAATGTATCATTAAAGCGGCTAACCCAGCGTAGATGTAACTAATTTTGCGCCTAATTCAGTTTTATTTTGTACTGGTGATCAAAATTGTATTTTCAGGTGATCAAAAATTATTTTTGGGTGATCGCTTATAATACTACCCTAAAAAACCCATAAGTGTACGTATGTTGTGCTATAAATAATTCAATTTACTTATAAAACAAGAAAAGACCTTAGAAAGTTCTGCCTGCGGCGCTAGACTCAATTACTGGGAAACCGTTCACTGTCTCTATTAATTTAAAAATCGATTGTGGGAATCTTAGCTCAAAAAGAAATTCCTTCAAATTCGCACAATTGACGAAATTCCGTTGGCTCGCTCACAATTTCTATTCAGCCTACCCTGACGAAGCGGTCTGGCTACGGCCCTGTTCACCAATGACATAACTGTAATATTTTGCATGAGAAACTTAATGACGTCATTTTGATAGAGAAAATATATGAAATTCACCTTAAAATATCATCCCTAAGCTTCTTATGCAAATTACGGCAGATAGTAATGTATAGACTGATTTTACGTAATCATCAGCTGAAGCAAAAATGAAATTACGTAATTTGATATAGCATGTACATTGTTAACCAACACATTCACAATTCACGCTCATTTGTTCTGCTGAAAATACGAAATCCACATAAATTTTTCGTAATTCACGAACACTACCTAGCATTACGCATTTCACTTGTGCTTCAACTTGTGTTAATTTTTTGTCAGACTTCCAGTCTATTTTATAGTATGTCATTGGTATTCACCTATGAAAATAAATAGATGCATCCACCCACAAGTGCGTAGTAGTATCTGATGAAAAGTGTTGCGTACCTCAATGTATAAACCCTGGCTACAATTAGGTAATTTGAGTGAAGAAGCAAAACGCGCAAACGGATTGAATTCATATTCTTGCAGCAAGAAGAAGAAGAAGCAGCGCCAAAAATAGACCTACGAAATTTTATTACAGTAAGAATTGGATAGACTTCCGGTATTTAAATGTTTTGAAAGGTATGTAAATAGGAGAAGTAAATTTTTTTAATAATTGTTTATTATTTATGCATTTTTTGTTTTTTAATAATCAATAATTATTTACACTCGACATAGGTATAGTAGTTTTTTATTTACAAAAAAAGAAAACATTTCATTAAATGGGAGCATAAATGCCAAACAATTCTACAATTCTATACAAAAAATGGCAACCATTTCTAATTTCATTTCACTATTTTGTTTGTTTTTTATTTTATTTAGTTAGAATTTTCTGCTATGAAGATATGTCTATTTAATTTAATATGCTTAACTTAAAAAAAAACTTTCATTTATAAAAATGTTCAAGTTTGGTTCTTACAATCGTTTTGTTTTAAGCTTAGAAAAGTTACCGGGAGAACTAACAAGCTTATTAATTTCATGGTTTCCATGATTTTACTTTTTTCTTTTGATTATTTTATTATTAATTAGTATAAATACATTTTGTTTTATAATTTAGTGTTTATCGTATTAATCGCTTAATTTTAGATGCATACCATTTTTGTGGGCTATCGTTATTTCGATTCTTGATTTTCCATCGATTATAGTTTTTTGTATCGTACGTTTTAATGAACTGAACAAAAATAAAAAAATAATTAACGGAAAAGAAATGCACATCGTGTGACGGTAATGCTTTTCAATCATTTCAGCTACCATTCGCAGATATTTGTCTCTATTTATCACTAAATTACTTTACATTTGAGTCTCTTCAGATATGGAAATCGATTTAAAACGAAAAATTGTTTTTAGTTTTTGTAATTTCAATTCTCTTGCATGAAGTCAATTGATATAATACGACTATCGTATTTTTAATACGTAAGCTGTCTGTCGCCGTTTACTCATTTTGGAGGCAGTCTTTCGATTAATATAAATCACCTAATTCCTGAGGGTTTATATAAAATCGAAGCAACTAGACAGATTTTGAGGAACCCAATGACCGTTCGTACACACATTTCGTACTAAAACACTCTTTAAGTGAGAACTTGCACAAAAGGGGAATTATGATTCGCTAAAACAAAATGCAATCAAAAATGTTTATTTATTTCGTAGTAGAAGCAATCTAAAAAGTTTTTTCCTACTTGAAGAGGGTACGAATATGTATAGAAGTTATCGTCAATTTTTATATTTAAAAACATCGGAAAACAGTGTGGGGGCACCGTCCTAAAAGGGGAAAGAACACATTCCTTTGAATCCAAGCGAAGATTACAAATTCAACATGAGCGTTTTTTCATACAGTGAAATTAATAAAAAGAGGAACTGAATCTCGTACCCACCCTTAAGGAATTTTCATCGGATCTATATCATTTTTGACAACCTCTCATTTGCTGCGGTTACAACTTTCTCGACTTATCGCGACTGATTATGAAAAAAGCTCTAATGAGCGGCAGAGTATCTGTCTTTTCACACCGAAAACTCACAATGGTGATATTCTGCATATTTGGATCCTAGACCCTCTTTAAATGTATATGCTTACGTATTGTATAATATATTAATTGTGGGCTGTCTAATTATACAAATCACTGGTATAATAGTATATTATAATACAATTATAATCACGAATCAAAAATTTCGTATAAAAACACTCATCGAATTTGTTGCAAAAAATTTCGTCTAGATTGATTTTTCGATTAAGTATGCGGTTGTGATAACAACACACGTTTTATTCTCATTTTTTAAAGAACCGGGTTATAATAGCGTCATTACAACCCTACTTTTAACAAGAAAGTCGACTATAATATCCCGATTATAGTCCTGTTATTAGGGTAATAATTGGCGTATTATAGGCTCGAATGTGATAAAATACCTTTATTCTCTATAATTTGCATACATGTTGTATAATTATACAGCCCACAACTAATACATTAATAATGTAACATTATACAATACGTAAGCATAAACATTTAAAGGGGGTCTAGGATCCAAATATGCAACATATCACCATTGTTAGTTTTCAGTGCATTTGTATGGAAAAAGAAAACAAAAAGAAATGCAAAGACTAATAGAGAGCTGATAGTTATGCCCATGAGTCTTCGTAACTCTCTATGTTTAGAGTCCTCACTATTTCAAACCCCGATCGTGAATATAGATGAGTGGGCTGTACTGAAGTTATGAACGTGCCCGATAGGGAATGGGCTAGGCAGGGCACAAATTAAACTGGTTCGTTTCGGGGCGGGCAATTTTTTTTACATTTTGGGTAGCGATTGGACAGGTTCTGGCACAAATCTAACGGGCAGTATGCCCAACTTAAAGTTTAACAAACCATTTTCCATAGAGAAAACAAATGAAAAATTTCTTCATTTGAATATTTATGAGAGAGATTACCTTCACAGTACCACCTTGTTCAGACCTTAGGCTGGATTGGATTGACGTGAAAACCAGAGCTTAGTTTCAATGACAGTGAAGTTAGCCCAAAAGTTTTCTCAAAATTGTAGTCGAAGCGCTAACTTTTACATAAAGCGCTGAATTGTTGAGGAAACTCTTGATTTGGGATATCTCCACAATCAGTCGTACTTTTGAGAAAACTCTGGATTTAGGATATCTCCATTACAAACAGCCGTACTTTTGGGAAATCTATTTATCTGGAATATTTACACAGTCGGCTGTAATTTTAAGAAATCTTTTAATTTGTGGTATCTCCACAGTCATTTGTACCTTTGACAAAACTCTAGATTCGGGATATCTACACAGTCGGCTGTAATTTTGAGAAATCTTTTAATTTGTGGTATCTCCACAGTCATTTGTACCTTTGACAAAACTCTAGATTCGGGATATCTACACAATCACCCGTCTTTTGAGAAATACTCTTTCCTTGGGGTACTCAAATGTGCCGACTTCATTTTTTCCAGCCGGGGCGAATGAACACCCACTTGTGATGTCACACCCTAATTTCACGAATTAGCCTTAAAACTTACAATTTCAAGTCCCTAAGTGGCACTTTAAGCCGTACCTGTGGATCTCATTTTATTGTAGTTCGCGCGACCTCACACCTCTGTCACGCATGCCGCCTACAATAAAATTATTAGTCGTTTCACAAAACTACGAGAAAAAACATAAAAAAATCGCGAGCGGAGCGAGGTAAAATTTTTTTTGTTTCACACGATAATTTGAAAACAGTACTGAAGTTAGAGCTAGACCTCATCGTAGAAAGGTTTTTTATCTCTAACATGTTTTGTATCTGGAAATCCCAACTCCCGTTCAGATTAGACTAACCGTGGCAAATGCCGGTTCGCCCCGGTATAGTCGGCGCCTCTGCTCTGTATCCACAAACGACACAACAATTTTTCTTGAATTCTTGATGAATAAGTAAACTTGCTGGTTTTTACCGAGGCTTTTATTTAATTTCCGAATATAAAAATGCCATCTCTTGTTTAAACATTGATATCCCAAATCTAGAGTTTTCTCAAAAGTACGGCTGATTGTGCAGATATCCCAAATGAAGAGTTTTCTCAAAATCAAATATCAATCGATTTCTCAAAATTATGGGCCAACGGCTTTCTCAATGATTTAGCGGTTTCCTCAATAGGCTAGCAGTTTCCTCAATAATTCAGCGCTTAATGTAGAAGTTAGTGGCTTCGACTAAAATTTTGAGAAAACTGTTGAGCTAACTTAAACGTCGTTAGTTTCAAAAGATTTTCAAATCTTTGAAGGTGTGCTTGGGTAGAATTTGACGAACGGGCAGTGTAGGGCATGAAATTAACGGGTGCATGCCGGGACGGGCATTTTTTTTTTAATTTCGGGCAGGGAACGTGGCGGATATTTTTTTTTTAATTCTGGACTAGTGTAGGGTAGGCACGAGCCGCGAAAAAGTGGTACTCGCTCATCTCTAAGCGTGTAGGTAGATACCAAGCTGCTTAGTTTAAGGGTTTTACAAAGTGTATATTCACCAGGCTTTGATTGCAGTTAATTGGGAGAGAGAATGAGGAGGGCGTCATTTACATTTTGAGAACGCGTTATTTTTCAGAAATTTTTTCAGAGAAATTTTAGTGACGGGACAAAAAAATCTTCCATTTTATTTTGTAAGATGCGGCACTATTTGTAGGTACAACGAAATAATTTTTTATCATTTTTTAAATTCCTATAAAGTTATCCAGGTATAATAGCGAACGTTGCATTGATTTGTAGAAAAATGGCAACTATAAAGAATAATTGTTTGGATGGAATGATGTTGTGCTTCTTTTATTGATACAAAGTTCATTCGTTCACTCCTATCACTTGAATGGGTGGTGTGGTTACGAATGAAAAGTTAAAAAATATTTCTTCACTTTTGTTATTATTTCATAAAGTCATTGCCTCAAACTAATTTATTCACAGCAGGGTCTTTTTTTGTGGAAAGTAATTTCCGTTAACTTTAATAAATTTAAACAAACTTCTCTGAAGAAAATTAAGGAAATTTTTTCCACAGGAAATGTCCCTGATTCACAGCAAGTTATGCCCTGTTAGGATGAAAGAGCTTTATATGTTTTGAGCTGATGAACTACTTTATTTTTCCAGTTCTTTTGGAACCAAATAGTTATTTTCTTGATTTCAATAGAAACCAAAACTTTAAAAGGATAACAAAAAATTAAGAGTTTTGTTAAGTAACAATGAATTGAGTGTACGCGAAATTGCTTTTTGTTAAGTTGTTTCGTGTGTAAAGGCATTTTAAAAATCAAATCGATTATGAAATATGTTCGAATTCGTAGTTCGGCCGGCAAGAATTATCGTTAAAAACTCTGTAAATGATCGTATTCATTTGAAGTTATACAATTAATTTTAGTCTAAGTTTGCGAGGCTTCTACCATATTCTAAAAAAATATTTAGAAACAGTAGGTTCCTTGTATGTGGGAGTAAGGATATTGAATGTGTTTTTCGTTTGTTAATTTCAGTTTCAACTAAGTTCCGTCAATTATATCTAGCCGAAAATAACTAAATACAAAACAAAACATTTCAATGTGCCAGCAGAAATACAATTTTGATTTGATTATTCCTTCGACAACTGAAATAGTTACCAATAAACCGAAATTGTGTTACACCCGCAACCCCTTTGATAGAACTTATCATGCAATGTTGCCGCGTTAAGCATAAATACCGTTTCGCGAATGGGAGCTTCTTTTGTTTATGCATACAAATTCAAAGCACTCCGATTGTACCATACGACATTAATTTATGCTTAATACAGTAACAGCATAACCTCAAATTACGCAAAATTTTAGAGTGAAATTTAAGCTCCAGATGAACAATTCACTAGTTTTTACTCTTCCTCTTTTCCAAAGTCACAAAAAACGATAATTTATAGACCAAAGTATGTTTTACGTAAGAATTCGTTTTCTAAAGTGAATCCACCACAAAATCTTCACTAATTGAAATGACAGCAGGTTTTATTGATACGTCCAGTCAGGGCTCCGAAGTGACCCAGCAAAGCACTCCTTGACTTTGCTAGTTGAGGCTGGTTTCGAGGAGGATTCAAAATTTGTTCATAAATACGTGGTGAACGACAAATTAGCAAGTCTAAGAGAAGCCCGCGTTCAGAACAGAAATTTCTTTCGATTTATGTGCCGTTCAGTAAGATTCACTCGTTTCAGCCCGCGTAGTTGAACTGTATGTACTCCGGGTAGATGTGTGCGGGTCAATTTTTTTTTCCAAAATGGGACCCGAACCAAAACAAAAATTCAAATCCGATGTGAAATAAAAAGTTCAAACACGAAACCCTGCACCAAACTTTTCTTGAAAAAATTTTATTTGAAATGTTTTTTAAACTCAATTTTGAGAAAATAATTGCGTGAATTTGTTTTTTCGGGTCGGGTCGGTTTTTGTTAGTTGAGGTTTTCAAACCCGGCCCGACCCGAAAGAAACGAAAATGAAAACCTGACCCAACAAAACAATAAATTCAAAAATCTGATTCGATCCGACCCGACCAATTGATTCGAGTTCGGGTCGGGTTTTTTGTCGAATTTCGGGCGGCCCGCTCATCTCCAACTTCGGATGAGCTTTGTGGAGATTAAAACATCACAGTTGTTAGTCTTCATACCCGACCCGACCCGCAAGAAACGAAAGTGAAAACTCGCCCCGGCAAAACAATAAATTAAAAAATCTGACCCGATCCGACCCGAACCCGACAAATAGATGTGAGTTCGGGTCGGGTATTTGTCGAGTCTCGGGTGGCCCGCTCACCTCTAACTCCGGATGAGATTTGTGGAGATTGAAGTATCACAGTTGTTAGTTGAAGTCTTCAAACCCGACCCGACCCGACCCGACCAAACAAATTGCTTCGGGTTCGAGTCGCGTTTTTTGTCGAGTTTCGGGCGGCGCGCTTACTTCCAACTCCGGTGAGATTTGTGGAGATTAAAACATCTCAGTTGTTAGTTGAAGTCTTCAAACCCGACCCGACCCGAACGAAACGAAAATGAAAACCCGACCCATAAATTCAAAAATCTGACCCGACGCCACCCGACAAAATGATTCGGGTTCGAATCGGGTTTTTTGTCGAGTTTCGGGCGCCCACTCACCTTCAACTCCGGTTGAGATTTGTGGAGATTAAAACACCACAGTTGTTAGTTGAAGTCTTCAAACCCGACCCAAAAGAAACGAAAATGAAAACCCAACCCGGCGAAACAATAAATTCAAAAATCTGACCCGACCCGACAAGTTGATTCGGGTTCGGGTTAGGTTTTTTGTCGAGTTTCGGGCGCCCACTCACCTTCAACTCCGGTTGAGATTTTTACGGAGATTAAAAACCACCGTTGTTAGTTGAAGTCTTCAAACCCGACCCAAAAGTAACGAAAATGAAAACCCAACCCGGCGAAACAATAAATTCAAACATCAGATCCGACCCGACCCGACAAATTGATTCGGGTTCGGGTCACGTTTTTTGTCGCGTTTCGGGCGGCTCGCTCATCTCCAACTCCGGGTGAGATTTGTGGAGATTAAAACATCCCAGTTGTTAGTTGAAGTCTTCAAACCCAACCCGGAAAGAAACGAAAATGACAACCCGACCCGACCCGAGAAATTGAATCGGGTTCGGGTCGGGTTTTTTGTCGAATTTCGGGCGGCCCGTTCACCTTCAACTTCGAGTGAGATTTGTGGAGATCAAAACATCACAGTTGTTAGTTGAAGGTTCAAGCCTACCCAAACCCGAAAGAAACGAAAATGAAAACCCGAGGCGAAACAATAAACTAAAAAATGTGACCCGAGCCGATCCGACAAATTGATTCGGGTTCGGGTCGGGTTTTTTGTCTAGTTTCGGGCGGCACGTTCACCTTCAACTATGAGTGAGATTTGTGGAGATGAAAACAACGCAGTTGTTAGTTGACGTCTTCAAACCCGACCCGATTCGAAAGAAACGAAAATGAAAACCCGGCCCGATAAAACAATAAATTCAAAAATCTGACCCGACCCGACCCGACAAACTGATTCGGGTTCGGGTAGGGTTTTTTGTCGAGTTTCGGGCGCCCGCTCACCTCCAACTCCGGGGGAGATTTGTGGAGATTAAAAAATCCCGTCTTGCCACCTCTTGATGGAAATAACAGACCAACTAACTCTCTAGCGGGTGAGGAGGATTCTACTTCGTCAAATTATTATAGGGAAATGCACTAACGAAATGGTCCATGAAATATCATATGTGATGCCGAAATTTAGAAATTTATTGCAACTTGAAAATATCATCTAACAAAATCATTAAATGGCGTATAAAATAAAAAGTTTAAAGTCTCTCGAAACAACCAAAGTACTGGCAAAAATAAAAATATTACAAATTTTGAGCGACCGTTTTTTTTTTTTTGTCTTCACTTAGTTGAAACATTCTATAATTTTTCTAGTCGGAAAATATTAAAACTTAAAAATTTACATAATCTTTGGTTTATCTACATATCTCCCGTTTTCTGCTATGTAGGCCATGTTGTTGTTGTGTAAGACGATTTTGAAATAACTCACATTTTTTTTGTTTATTATTTTTCAAAAGTTCAAATTCCTATGCTAAAAACTATGTTTCACTCACATTTTTGAATATTGAATGAATCTCACTCACATTCACACAACTGTTCCACCGGGAGCACTATTCACATTTGGTGGTGGACTTGAAGACATATGTTGTGACATATTCTGAAAAATTGTCAAGAAAAAATCCATTTGTCACAAGAGAGTTGGACAGTGAATATTTTGAACTCTTAGCTTACCGAATATCCCGGCCGTGCCCACGTATAAATAAAACCATCTTGGCATGCAGTCAGAAAACAATCTTCACGAAAAATGAGCGCTGTCAATCGTTCGTGTGCAATTTTTTTGCAAACTAATGGTTCAAGCAGAGGACACTCATCGAAACGAGGGCAGACTGATGTTCCAATTAGTGCCATTGGATCGTATGACGGAACTATGCTATTTGATGAATATTTAGAGTTTTTTACGGACGTAGTTGAATTCTCTGTGTTTGCACTGTTGTGATTGTGCATGAAACTAGTGTGATTGCCGGTTGACTTGGAAAATGTAAACGGTTTTTTGTGACCTTGACTACCATCACCCGACGACGATGATTTTTTATCGTTGCCAAAACTAAAATTCGACAAACGTTGCGTTATGGAATTGAAGGCTGTTTGTCCAACTGAGTCCGATGATTTCGAAGTATTCGTCGATTTGACAGTGTCATTGGGTGAATTTTCACATTTACCTACGCTACTGGGCACATTTACACAATTTGCACTCACACTTGTCTTACCACCTATGCTATTTGATGTTATTTTATTCGTACTATTAAAATGTTTGCTACTATTTTCATTCACCGAACTCCGACCACTCTCGCTTCCGCTTGTACAATTGGCCGTTGCAAATTTACTTCCCGATTTGCTACTACTGTTGCTACTATTTTTACTACTACTGTCCACTGCATCTTTGTTTATACCCATACCCGAACCACTCGCAGTCGGATTTATCACTTTTATATCGTTACTATTTACTTGACCACTGCATTCTCCATTCACTTGTGGATCATGTGAACCGAGCCGTTGTCGTATTTCATACGATTGTCTTAATGTATCTTCAGTTATGTCCCACAAACATAATTGTGTATCCTGGCTGACTGATCCCAATCGATAGCTCGTACCTAATTTATCCGGAACAATTGCACTATCCCGACAAGAGGATGTCGAACGTTTTCCCGTTGGTGGAATGCTTTCCGAATCGATATCCTTGTGATTGCTACTGTTATTATAACAGCGATATCCATCATTGATGGGATTTTCATCATCGGAAAAATCTGGTCCATCCCACTGTGAAAATGATGTAAACGGATCGAACGCTACCACCGACACCCAAGATCGATGACCTTGACCGCGAGCGACAACACGTCGTTCATGCAGCGACCATACAGTTACCAAATCGTCCTCACCGCCAACGACAATGTATTTGCCATCGGGACTCCAACAAACGCATAAGAAACCACCGAAATAGGATCGCGCTACGCCCATTAATTCCATTTTATCGTAGTTGAACACACGCAAAAAACCATCTTGCGATACAATTGCTAACATTAAACCACACGGTGAAAAACAAAATTCATTTATGCAACAGTTCATGTCATTGCCAAATGTCCATTTGTATAAAGGGTTTCGTGTCGCTTTCGATTTGCAAACGTCGATTTTGAAACCGTCACATGATTTGAAATTTTGATAACTTGGTGCGGAAGGCGTGCAAGGTAATTCCTCATTGTACAGATATAAGTGACCCGATGAATGTGAAGCTAAAAACAAATTTGTCGATTTCGGCAACCATTTCAGACAGGTGACTTTCGTTTTATCTATAAACCTCTGCAAATAAACAAAATATATTTACATTGAGCGTGACATTGAGAGAACGCAAGCAATTTGTTTACTTCTTCATTAAACAATCGTCCTGGTTCTCGTTTTCCCGGTTGCACTAGTTGAATTTGCCCTGTTGTAAAACCAACAAGTAAAGGTGCACCATCCGCAACTGCCACAGTTTGATTGAAATCGTGACAACTAGGATTTGTTCCTTTGTATAATTTCTTATCTAACGGTTTGGTCAAATCGACAGCCACCTAAAAAGAAATTACACTTGAATTCAGTACAGTAGACATGTTGCGTTTTTCTTTTGTTCAAAAAATTGATTCAGCGAAGAAGGAAGTCCGAGGGTACTGGCCTAAAAGTGACGCAAAAAGTGCCGTGCCACAACCAAATTTTCATATTTTTTTAAACAAAAAAATGGTTCTATGATATACGTAGAGGGTGCAGCTGTTACACATATGGCAAGGTATTCCTCGTCGATTGTAGTTTCTGAACCTAGTAAATCATTTTGAAGAGATTGCAAAAACTACAAATATTATAATAGACATTGCCTTGATGGAGGAATGTTCTTAGATCTTTACCTTCGCGCAGTCGTCCGAATAAGGAATGCTTTACTAACTTTTTATTGTTTCGGTGGCAACTGGAGTTTTCACGTGAAGAATTATGCCTTTGAATAAAAAAATCACATTATATCCCGGATCCAGGAGTAGACCCGTGATCCGGTTCCAGTCGATTGCAATTATAACAAATATTAGTTACTTTGCGGCGCCGTCGTCTGAAAGTCAAATAAAATCTCTAAATTTTCATACAAATTTCAATCGCCATTAAGGCCTACGTCGAGACGAAGACTTTGCTTGGGAGCGAAAGTCGAAGTCTTCTAACTACTTATACCGAAGTTTTCTTCAGTTGTTCACATATAGCACAATAGACCATTTAAAATCTCAATTTTCCTCGCTTTATTGAACGGGAAAAATCGTTTTTCAATCCCTTAAATTAATTAATAAAACTTTTTGATGTTACTTAGCAGAAAATGTTTTTCAGATTTGATTTCTGTTCAAGCTGTAAAGTTCACACTCTAAAAAAATGTTAACTTCCTAACTGCGTAAAAAACTGTTTTTGTACAGTCAGTAAATTCTACAAATATCCTTTCAGAAGAAAAAGTTTTCCAATTCTTTGGAAGATACGCCGAAATTCTCCACCTAAGAAGAGGTTTTTCGTGTACATTTTTACTTTTAAATTCTTTGGATTACAACATCCTATTCATAGAAACAACTGTGCACCGCAAAACCGTCCGCTTATAATTGAATGTCTCAATTTTTAATAACTTTCCAGAAATGCGTATGAAATCTTCTATCATTTCGAATTTCAATACAAACATCACAGCAGCTGAATTTTTCACACATTGTTTGTTTTTAATTTGCATTACTAACAAGTATCTTTGGCTTTCTCAAAATTTTCGTTGTACAGCTGTACAGCTGCAGTCAGATGATAGTCACTAGATTAAATACATGCTCCAAGTTTCTTTCAAATTATGCATCATGAAATTGAACTTTGAATTCATAGTTCGGTTTGTTTTGCGCTTTGACAAAAGTTTCAAGATACTGTCAAAGCAAACCAACGTTTATGTGGTATTTCAACGAGTAAATAGTGGAATCTAAAAAAGACACCTCTGGAAATCAACCGTACACATTATTTGCATTTATACTCTGAAATGGTAAACGGAAAATTTTTCAAGGTTTTTTTTTGCATCACAATCAGAGAGCTCCACAAAGAACTTAATATAATTCCCTATGCTTGGAAACAATGTATGAAATGTATGTACTACAACATTTCAACCAGGCGTAAAAATTCTGATTACAAAGTTTAAAGTGATGTTTTCTGCTTCAATGCCTAACAGTCTCTTTCTAGACGAGAAATAGTCATTTTATTATTTACGTATTATAAACGACATAAACGTAATATAATCACCGTAGACGTATTATATGCGCCGTAGACGTATTATATACGCCGTAGACGTATTGTATACGCCGTAGACGTATTATATACGCCGTAGACGTATTATATACGCCGTAGACGTATTATATACGCCATAGATGTATTATATACGCCGTAGACGTATCATATACGACGTAGACGTATTATATACGCCGTAGATGTATTATATACGCCGTAGACGTATTATGTACGTCGTAGACGTATTATTTACGTCGTAGACGTATTATTTACGTCGTAGACGTATTACTTACGCCGTAGACGTATTATGTACGCCGTGGACGTATTATATACGTCGTGGACGTATTATGTACACCGTTTAGGGCATTCTCAACGAAAAGTGCGACATCTATTATTCTCGTAACGTCGATATCATGAACTAAAGATAATATGCTCCAAATGCCAAAATTCTCAAATAAGTTAGTCTGCCTCAAATGTCAAGTTTACTTAATGTACTGCCATCTATTTTCGTTGAGAACTGTATACAAAGTAGACGTATTATATACGCCATAGATGTATTGTATACATCGTAGACGTATTTTATTTATTTATTTATCATTCACACAACGCCATAGATGTATTATATACAGCGTAGACGTTTTATATTTCGTAGACGTATTATATGCATCGTAGACGTATTATACTTCATATTAAACTTTCCCTTTACGGGATACCTTTTAGGCTCATAATTGAGTACTCAACCGAATTATTTACTTATTTTTATCTAACTATCAGCAGTTCTAATCTTTTTATAAACATATAAAATTTATTGCCAAGCTTTCATCGAAGGCGCTCCGGTTGTGGGCATTGAAAAGCGTTTTTAAGGTTTGTTTATAGTGGTGATTGTCCCTCATGTTATCATAGTTTTGTGACGTTTGTTATCGTGTTACATGATATTGTTCCAGGGCGTCTAACTCAAATCCGGAAGGATAAATACTTTCAGGAGGACGACGGTACAAACGACGATTCAATTGGAAATTCCTCAACTTTTTCTTGTGTCGGGGGACTAGTCTCGAATGTGACTAAAATTAGCTGCAGTGATAAGCCTCCGTTAGGCATTTCAGCAACATTAGCCTTCCACTCTTAGAAAATTCCTTAACAGTATCTTATAGGTTTGAGGTCAACTCATTGAAGTTCTCGCTCCATAGGGCAAAAGGTGGCACTGCGTACCGAACAAGCAGGTTAATTTTTCATTTATAATTGATGTTGTCCGTTTGTTCAGTGTGAGCAGGAACTCGCCTGCTCGAATGGCCCGTTGCGCCCTAAGCAACGTATAAAATAAGCGGTGTGATTTTAGACCCTATTCTCGTATACATCATAGACGTATTATATACATCCAAGACGTATTATATACATTGTAGGCGTATTATATACCTTGTAGACGTATTAATGCTCCGTAGACGTATTATGTGTCGTAGACATACTATATACGATGCAGGCTTGTTATATACGAATTAGATCAGATTTTATGTGTGTATATAAACCAAACATTCATATTAATATATTGATATGAATGTTTGGTTTACTATAAATATATGTGTGACGTATAATCTCATAAACTTCTTATATTATAGTGTAGACTGTGGGTTCATGATCTTCTCACCTACTCTTTTCACTCATCTTACTCTTCCAATATTTTAGACATTTTAACAACCTAGCAAAATAAATTTCATACTCACAACTTCAAAATTAATTGATTCTTCGATTGTCATTTACTATTTGACATCACAGTCACGAGCAGGAAAGCAACAAGTTGTAGGCTAAGCTTGGCCAACGAATCAAATACAATGTCTTTTGTCTGCCCTCTTCTCTCTCAATTGTTTAATTCTACGTTATCTGTTCCCCGCTTCGATAATAGAATTGTGAAATAATAAAATTGAATGGAAAATTTGATACGGCTTTAACCGAATCCTATTACAATGCACAAAATATGAATAATTTTTAATTATTTCTCTGTGGAATAAAATGCACATACAGATTATGATAAAAATAGTTATAGACTGTAGAGATCAAGTAAAGCAAATAAAACCTCGACTATAACAGATAATCCCAGAGGTATGCTACACACAGAAAGAGCATGCATTTGTATGTTAACTATCAATTCTCATATCATGTCGACGACGATGTTGTTAAAATGAAAATGTTTAATTTTTCTTTCAACGAAACTTGTGCGGTTGTGATACTATTTTAACGTTATTAAAATTACAAATGTTTTGTATCTTAAGCGCCATTGCATATGGTAATTACTTTGTCTCTATGGTATGCGGATTCGTGAAGTTTGTCATCATAAACAGCCCTCTGAGACGTATAAACATTGTGCAAATGACGAAACCGGCGTTCCAACAGAAGAATCAAGGAAAATAACGAATAATTTGCTTCTTAATAAATTCTTCGACTTTTAACAGTTCGAGGATCATTTAGACTTACGTAGAAGAATTCAGGTTTTACCTAGGGACGCAACGCACAAATCAGGTTTATTGATCTGCAAAACAATCGAAGCCCTAAAGTGCATTTGTTCAATCAATAGATTGTGACTTAATTGATGTTTCTATTCAGTGCATTCACTTCAAACCAATAAACAATTTATTTTCCTTATAACGTTATGGCAAAGAGTGACGAAATGTAAAGTTTGCATAAACACATTACAAAATAATGTTCAAAGGTCTTCACAAATGAATTGAAATCGTTCAATTCGTAAATTGAAATCAGTGCACATATTTTGTGTGAACGTCAATTAAAACTTGTAACTTGAATATTTCTTTTCGGAATATTTACATGAAATTGGAAACCTTTTTCGGTGATTCGGCTTAAAACTGATACGGAACTCGTATAATAACACATTTCCGAAATTTCATACCGGTGTCCCAATGGTAGGAATCGATTCTATAGCTACCATCAAACAAATCAATTACCTTTTTGCATCCTCGATAGGCGTACACATACAACTCTTTGCCAAAATTGAAACATATTCGGTCACCTCCACTTGGTGTTGTTGAACCGCCCGAATAAATTTCGGATCCATTTGTACATGGTGCAGTTAGTTCACTCGTTGGTAATGTGCACAAACTTACACGAACTTGAGGGTTGTTCTGATTAGTCTGGTAATTAACTCGATTTGGCCGTGAATATTCAGACAGCGTCAAGCGATATATGCCTTCCCGAGTTATAAATTGAGTTTTCAAATCATCTTTGCCACTTTGATCAAGTTGAACTGCCATTGTAGTAGTTCCGTATGTGGTGCTTCAATTAAATTCATGGGAATATTCAAATAAATTGTAAATTCACTTTTTTTTACACTACAAATCGGGACAATTTTTTTCTTTTCGATCAAGTAGTCATTTTATGACGTCTTTTGACACTTTAACAATTTCATCGAAAATGGCTAAAATTTAACGAAATGGTAAAATCACAGAAAATAATGCAGGGAAATGAAACGTTCGCTAGCTTCGATAAGTTACTCTATGACCAAAGAGATGAAAGCAGGAAGAATTGCAGATTAACGATATTTTACTGGGATATGGGATCGCTGAAATTTTTGGAAATGCCTTTGTCTTCTTCAAGAAAAATATACAAACATATTCTAAACATTCCAAGCAACTTTATATGGGGCCAATTTCATCGGTATGTTAAGAGAAGTGTTAAGAGAACGTTATTTTCATTTCATTCGCTCTCAGTACATTATCCATAATAAATTGAGATGAAACACAGCGTCCCCTTTCAACAACACATTGTACCCTTTGTACAATTTACGAATTTCCTTGGGTGGTATATTTTTCATATTGAGTGAGTGAAACAACATTTAATGTACACTCAAATTCTATGGTCCATAGATTTCTTGTCTCTCTCTCTCTCTCTCTCTCTTTCACTCCAAAGGGATAGCATGGCTCACACTTACGTGGGACTAACATTTTGTAAAAATTCTCAATTATTTTGATTTCCGTTTGGCTAACCTGAATTGTAAGTATCACGTCACGCCCGTCGCGTCCGATTAAAATGCAAAATCATAACAGGTTTCATGTTGATTTGAGCTCGAGCCCGAAAGCTTCTCTGTTGCGAAATAACTTTAACGTGCAAGTACTCTTAAGCTGTATGTACATCCGTGAATTCATATAATTAATGGGGGTCATTACATTGTAGCAGATTGACATGAAATGAACACGTATACGTGATATTCAGATGAACACAGCAGTAATAGCAATGACGCATGTGACATTGCGATAAACACGGATTTAAAGACCATCACGTCTTATGTGAACGCGACTGTCATACTACTACTGTTATGTAATGAATATTATAAACTTGTTCATTTCGTCTAATTGATTGAAATGGAGGCTAAATGCATGTTGAATCGATTTTACACGTTAAAATTATGTACAGATGACCAATCCTAAGAAGATTTGTTACCTATATATGCGGTTACGGTAGCTCGTATTCGCTCGCATATATACCGCAAACTTCGCACATACGTAGCAATCTACTTTCGATTGGTCAGCTGTAAATAACTATAATCTTACAGTGATGAAATGAGATGATGATTAAAAGAATTACAATATATATTTATGTAACCTCTTGCTAAAGTTGTTATTCTGATGTGTGGGCATGGTGGTTCGAGCCGAAGGCGAGATTCGTCATACCCACAAGTCAAGATAACACTTTGAGCAAGAGGTGCATACAATATTTTATCTACCGAGAACAGATATATCGAGATAAATGAAAATGGTCTATCTATCACATTACTGTTCAAGATAGATGAAAACTAAAACATTTTTTCAGTCTTAGCAACGAACAACATCTTCAACATCTTCAACGATGAAATGAACATATTTTTCACGATTTTTGCAGCCGATTTAGTTTTGGAAGTTGAATAAAGGAACCAAATGTAATGCAATTTTATACTAAACGGAATACCCTGATTTGGTAAAGCCAGACAAACCCTAACCTGTTCGATTCATTTTTACCGTGCTTATCACCTTTGAGAAAATTTTCGTGATTTTCTAGAATTTTCAGCGGTTTTTTTTCAGAGTTTTTTAAGAAATTTTCATGATTTTATCGAAATTAATAAAATTTCATTGAATTTCTACCAAAAAAGTTTTTCATGAAAATTCGGAAAAAATCATGAAAGTTTTGAGAAAATTTTTAAGTGTAGGCAGTGGTGCTTGCGAGATCATGAATCTGAAAAATTTAATGTTTATCGGTTTCTTGGCGGGTTAGCAGGTCGGTCAAATCTTACTGTGCCTACGCATAGCAATACGAAAGTGACAGATGCAAAATTTTTCTAGTACGACAATACCAAATTTCATTCATAACTTTCGATTTATAAATGAAATTCGGGGTAACTTGCGTCTTCGAAGGCAACTATTATAAATGTTACACACTTATCACGAAGCAATCGAGGTTCACCGAGGCTCTTCGTGACAAATGTGTTTTTTTTTATCACATAAGCGAAAACGGGACGACAACATAGAACAGCAGAGAGATTTTGTATTACACTGCCTAGTCGATGTAATTTGATATCCAAAAGACGCTCGTATGTGATAAATGGTTTTACTTACTTGCAATCTATAAATGGCCATTAACGGCTCAGTTTATGAGTCATTAATGAATACTATTGTCAAGTACGGGTAAGTTGGTCGATTAGGTGTGATATGTGATTTATTGTTTTGTGAAGAGTGTGATTTCTATGTTTTGTGCATTAAAACGATTAAAACATTAGACCCGACGAAAGTACTCTGTACGAGTCTAATTATTTGACAGTTACGGCATCTCAGAAGAAATCATCTGATTTTAATATCAATTTGGAATTGCTATCTAAATTCTGTTTATTTTGGATTGAAGGGATTGTGGCAAAGTTTATCACTAAAGTGAGAATATTTTAATTAAATCAGATACGATAAGGTAACTATAATTTTGTATTTATTTTTTCCAATTTAGCTGTAAGAACAAAGCAAGAACAAGATGAACATTCTTAGAAATGTTCGGTTGAAAGTCCACCGGAATCTATCTTCCAAACATTTTTCTACGGAGTGTTTGCCAGCCACGAATCAATACAAATTAGAACAACTAAAGGATCGAAGTCTATTGAGGTTGCAAGGAGACTTAGTTACGGAATTCTTACAATCATTGATAACAAACGACATAAATCATTTGAGCCAGCAACCTGGAATATTTACCATGTTCCTAAACAAGGCTGGAAAGGTGTTGTATGATGCAATTATTTACAATACCAATGAAAAACAGCAGTTATTGGTGGAGTGTGACGCACGAGCTGATGTTGACTTGATGAAACATTTGAAAATGTTTAGAGTTCGTAAGAAAATCGACATTGATGTCGCCGACGACTTATCCATTTGGGTGGCGTTCGATCCGAAGACATGTCAGAAAGACGCACCGCTTGACAAAGAACTTAACATGAAGTCTCTATTAAGCGGCACCGACGTGATATCTGTTACTGATCCTCGTATCCCAAATCTTGGCGTCCGAATAATTTGCGCTAAAGATGCTGATATGAGTCAGAAGTTATCCCATCCAAACATTACTTTGGCCAGCGCGAATGATTACCAAATTCATAGATTTAAACTTGGAGTGGGTGAAGGAATTGACGAATTACCTTACGGCAAATGTTTTCCACTAGAATCGAATTGCGATTATTTGCATGGAGTTAGTTTTCACAAAGGGTGCTACTTAGGACAAGAGTTCACAGCCCGAACGCATCATACCGGCGTAATTCGGAAACGATTGATGCCACTTCAGCTGGATGGACAATTAACTCCAAGTGGCAGCAAGCAAATCGAAACAGCTACTGGAACTGATGTGGGAAAATTACGAGGCTATCAGCAAGGATGGGGTCTTGGTTTGCTTAAAGTCGATGTTGCACTTCAAGAAACCGAACCACTTGTGTTGGATGGTAAAGTGAAAGGAACTACATGCAGACCGTTCTGGTGGCCGAATGAGGCCCCAAAATTAAGTCACTTAAAGAACAAAGAATTGTAGCACTGTCTGTTAAATAAAATGTTAGTTTCTGTTGTATAACGAAATATTGACAATTTCCAATTGATGAAAACTCATGGAGAAAGAGCGATGAAAAAGCTGAAATTGATTAGATTTTCACCAAATTCACTGTCTCTATTTCGATCCCAGTGATCGCACATTCTCTCAAACCCGAATTCAAACTTAGGACACTTAGGCAGATCATTTTATCAACTTCCATGCACCAGCGTTACACTTCTTTAAGTTTTATTTTAATTCTGTTTGCAAACAAAAGCAACGTTATCATTCCATGACATTTAAGAACATTTGTTTTATTCCAGTTTTGTTATTTTTGAATAATTTTTGTGAACTTTGGTCTTCAAAATAATGTTATCGTGTGAAACGCCTAATTGAAATTTTTTAATTCGACACAAGGTCCAGATATGCGTTTAATGTCAAAGTTTCCTTCAAAAGAAACTTGTTCTTGCAAATAACGTTTTTTTTTTGAAATATAGTGAGCCCGTCGCTCTGCTTGTGCTACGAAAAGTGAATATGTGTAAAGATCACTCTCGCTTTAATTTTCTCCACTCTCTCGTCGCAAACTAAAACTCAATCATTTCTGTTGTAGTTATAGACTTAACACATGTTAAGGAATCTTCTGTTTTCTTCAACACTTAAACTGTTCTTTAATTAAGAGACCGGTGAAAATGTTCAAATACTTAAAAATAAATGTATTATCATTTTCCCTGAAAAAAGAGATGGTGAAGTGAAGAAATTTTTCAATTTTATTGCGTCTTTATGCGTGTAAAGTTATGACAAATGCGGTGAGAAGTAGATTTATCTGGAAAATGTTGGAATGAAGGAGTGTTGGAAATAAATAAAGCTGTAAGGAATTAAAATATCTGTGCCACTGCACGCATAAAACGCAATTGAAGACAATTGATGTACGCCAGCCTCCCCAAACGTTAGTTACAGAGACTCGTCCGGAACAGCGAATGATGTGTGTGTCTTCAACACCGACGATTCTGGATAACGAACTACTAAAACGAATTTCTTGCCTTTTGTGAGGAGTGTAAGTTATGATCAAAGTTAATGTTAAATCGAACAAGTTTTCAAGCACATCACACGAGCTAAGAAATTATCTCGCGTCACGGCGAAATTGCTGGACTCGTACGAAATACAATACGTTTAATACAAACAATTTTATTGTAACATGGGGTAGAACGTAGCGGAACTTCTAAGATCGGTCAAGTAGTCGGTGTCCAAAAACGTGGATTTTCGAGAGTTGGTGAAACTTTTTCGCAAATATCTCGGCATTGTTCATTCAAAAGCATTTGATTCCACAAACCTGGGGAAAAAATGTTCATTCCTTGGACGGAAAACTGCTGTTTTACGTCCTATTTGAAAACAGAAAAGTATTTTTCTGAACCCTTGGAAAGAAAAATATTGTACGAAACTCGGAAAAATGTACGTTTTTGGTGTGTTTGCTGCCCTTGGCTTCGCCGGGGGCTGCAGACCTCACAATCGTCAAAAACATTATATTTTTCCTAGTTGCGTAAATAACTATTGTGGAAATCGGGTCAGTGCTCTGGGCAATTGAATGCGAAATTAAGTTTCTCGGCCAGATGCTCTTCCGTCTATATTTGCTTAACTATGCAATATGGAGATTTACTGGTCAAACGCAAAGTTGTAGAGAACAAAATTTTACAGAACACGTGTTTCAAGGTTTAATGGAAAAATCACAAAATCCCGGGTCCCAGGTCTACAGCTATGGCTGTTAGTAAGATAGTAAGTATCTTACTATCAGGTCAGGTCGACCTGGGTACAAACAGGTTCGACCCGAATAAACCAGGTTGAAGAAAAATCAGGTCAAAGAATGACTGGATCTGGTTGACCTGGTTACTTCAGGTTGACCTGGATTTTTCCATCTTGAATAATCAAGAAATTATTTCAAAAACTATATTACCTCAATAAAGCTCAGGCCTTAAATTAAAATTTTTAGCAGAAATTAAATCACCTCTAGGTTCGCTTCGTGTTAATCTCTCGCTCGGATTGTATTTGATCCTAACGCTCACCTAATAAGTCGATGGTCACATTTTCGTAGCTAGAACCAGGACTATTTTCGCGAATTTTTCGATAATTTCGCGAAAATATTCCCTGGTTAGAACAGAAATAATCCGAAAGATTTTCTCAATTTCACTGATATTATGGTTAGTGTAATGAAGTTCTTTGAACTTTAGTGCAGGACTTAAAACTGTAGCTGTAGCAGTTTTAACTTTTTGACGTGGATCACATTGGCTTCATGTCGAACTCAGATTCCTGAGTACCTTTTGTGGTTGCCGAAGGATGTCGAAAAATATTTGAAAGTTAGGAAGTAGGACTGAGGCTGCTTTCCGATTTTCGCAATTCTTCTGTGTTTGAAAGATAAATGAAGACCTAACAGTGTTCGACGCTCTCGGATGGGACTTTCATATTGCTTCTATCAATTTAAAAAGATGCGTAAAGAAAAAGCGAGACGTAGCTTATGTTTTAAGCAAGTTCTCAGCAGCAGCTGGTAAGTAGAGTATATATGATGCAAATCCATACTCATCAACAAGCATCTCTTGTCACTTTCAGCCATTGAAACTGAATTCGGGAAGGGATTTCTCACCCAAACAAATGGCATTAAAATCTCGCCTCTTTTCATCATGGTGTATTGTGAGTTCCACTTACTGGAAACACCGATTCCCGGGAGGAGAGGATATCTCTCGTAAACTATCCATAAGTTCCAAAGCTTTGTTAATTTTCTGATTTCCAACTCCAACTATTTTATGATCGGTGTGCTTTGATCATCCGATGGTTCGGTTCAGTTCATACGTCCGTTTTTCGTCGGGCGGTAAGATGCGCATTGTCACTATTTAACTTGTTATAAGATAAATGGATCTTTCTGAAGTTTTTCTTAATGTAAAAAAAGCCAGGTCAACCAGGTCAGTCCCTGGTTTAGTTTTCCTCCGACCTGGAAATCCAGGTCAGGACCCGATCTGGTTGGCTTGATAGTAAGTTAGAAAGTTGCTTCCAAAGGCAAAGTTGGTGGGAATCACATTTTAGGTAAAGTAGTCTCGGGATTTTTTGGAGGAACTACGCTGGTTCTATTTGTGATATGGTGCAGAGGAGAACGTTTCGGCCGTCAAAATCAGTGGTCTCAGACGTACTTTCGGGTCATCATTCTGAAATTTCTTGCCCTAAATTTATTCTTCGAACATAAATATTTATTGCTGTAGACCTAGAACCGTACAGTTTCAAATTAAAATTTGCGCTCGTTTTTACAGCTTCAAAGTATGGATGAACCAGCACAAGAAGATACGTCAGCTTCATCGCAAAATCATGCAAAAGCTAAAAAAGACGAAGAGGATGAAATTCCAAAGCCCAAATTCAAATGCGAAAATTGTGGCTTGCATGAAGAATACGACTACTTCGGAAAACAGCCACCGTTTGCAAACAAAATTAAATTCAACGAAAATTGCTATATAATGAAAGATCCATTTACTGCGGCACCTGAGCATGCCAAAACGACAAACAGTGAATATTTCATAGCACTTGGAACTATTTGTACGAGGTGTGATAGACAAATTTGTCGTGGAGCAGATTGTAGTTTTTATTATTTGAAAACGTATTGCCTGCAATGTGCTGTTAATAATGTAAGTTTGTATCCGTTGGAAGTTCAATCGAAAATTAAAAAACAAATTGCGATGATTCGCACACATTGAAATTAAAAACTAAAATATTTATTTACTTAAACTCTAAAATCTTAATTTTATACAAAGATTTTCATTTAAAAATACAATTTTTCCTTAATCCCCTACACAAAATTCATTACTTCGAAATTTCATTACACAATGATTCTTATTTACTTCGAAAAAGTGTCCCTGGTGATGTCTTTCTTTATGCATAAGTTTCCTTAATTTTGGTTAACAATGCATCACATGTTTTCTTTGCATCTCCCAAAAGCATGGAAGTGTTCGGTTTGTAGAAGATTGGATTATCCACAGCAGCGTAGCCAACACCTAGCGATCTTTTCATAACGACCACCTAATGAAGCAAAAAAAAAAGTTAAGCTCGGGTACACTTGACCACTTCAGATTTAATCTCCAAATTTTAATTAATTGTAATTTTACATCAAAAAAGCAGCAAAATTAATCTACGAAAAACGTGATCGTCGTAGGGCACGAGAAAAAACGAATGGAGCGATCTACCCCCTCAAAAGCACGTCGTCAGAATTTCAAAATTAGGAGAGAAAGAAAAAAAAATTCCATAAAAAGCGTATGGCCAGGGCAGTGGTCAGAATGGAGCTCATTTTCTCTGTTCACTAAATTACCTAACAATTTTGTTCACTGGGGTTAGTCTGTACATTTAGCGTAACCCACATGTGGGTAACGCTTATATGCTCGTACTTCCGTCTGTCGTCTTTCTGCATCATGCATATCTCGGCTCCTAGACCTCCGAGAGAGCTGAAACTTGTGCCATTTCTAAGCTCTAAGACTCTAGATTTGCACGAATGCCGAAGGTGGAGGGGTCGGATAGAGACACGAAAGAGGGTTTACGAATTACACAAATCTAGGCTTCTAGACCACCTAGAGAGCTCAAACTTGCGTCTTTGGATAGCTATTTGACTTTAGATTTGCACAAGTAGCGGGTGGGTGGAAAGGGTCGGATTGGTGGGGTGTAGCTCATAGACCACATAGTGAGCTTAAACTTGTGTCAGTGCAGTGGTCGTAAGATAAGGGGTGGGGTTGGAGGGGAACTGTGATCGGAGAGTTATAGGGGGGACAAAAGCGATAGGAAAACCCCAGAAAGTTGTGGAATGTTCTGAAAAGTTCTGATCCAGAACATTTTGATCTGGAAATTTCTCGAAAATTCTGAAAAGTTCTCGAAATTCCTCAAAAGTTTTTCACAGAAATTTCTTGAACTTTGCAGAACTTTTTAGGAATTTCTACAACTTTATTGAACTTTCCAGATTTTTCTAGAAGTTTCTGGAATATTCTAGAACTTTCTAGAACCTTCGAGAAATTTCCAAAACTTTCCATAACTTTCGAGAATTTTCGAAAAATTTTTAGAACTTTATATGGAACTTCCTAGAGCGTTCTGGTACTTTTTAGAACTTTCGAGAACTTTCTGGAACCCTGTTTTCCACAGCTCCCAGATCCACCACCCAAGAGTTGCTAAAAGCAACTGAGGAAAATTGCATTATACGCTTCGTTTATAAAGTTTCAAGAATTTTCGAGACAGTTGAATTCGACCTCTTTTAGCTATCAAGCAAACGGGTGGTGCAATTTTCTTCAGTTGCTTTTGGCAACTCTTGCGGGCAAGTTCTGCGTCAGGTATCGAGAGTGACACTTTGTACTTCTGCGCAGATTTTTAACACCGCAAAACCCTGCGCAGAAGTACAAATTTTCTATTCATTTTGACCTAAATGTATAGAAAGTTCTGTTTATTTCTAGAAACTGAACTGTGAAAACATTTTTCATCCCACCGTACACATTCTACCTTTCTTTAGATGTCTATTGGATATTTGTTAGGTTGGTTAAGTCAATGTTAAGTTACAGAGCTTTGGATGAAGCATACCTGTTCAGATTTCCACACTTTCAATACAGGCATGCCAGCAATAATTGAGTTAGGATCGTCTTCAGCTGCACTGTTCACGGTGTCATTTGCTCCAATAACCAATGTAAGGTCAGTTTCTCCGAAATCATCGTTAATTTCTTCCATTTCTAATACATCATCATATGGTACTCCAGCTTCAGCAAGCAATACATTGAGTTGACCAGGCATGCGACCTGTTTAGAGTCAGAAGAAGAAATAATTTACAAGACCACAGCTCTTCTAAAAACAGACTTACCAGCTACGGGATGAATACCAAAACGAACGTTTTTGCCTTTAGACTTTAAAATTGAGACCATTTCAGCAATTGGATATTGAGCTTTCGCTACGCACAAGCCGTATCCTGGTGTGATGATTATATTGCGGGCATTTTTAATCAAATCCACACATCCGTCAACATTCACCTCAGTATGGGTACCAGTAATTTCCATGGCTTTACCGCCACCAGTGGATGATGTTCCGTATCCACCGAGAATAACGTTTGGCAATGAACGATTCATGGCCTTACACATAATGTACGACAAAATGGCACCAGATGAACCAATCAATGCTCCCACAATTGTCATCAAATTATTGTTCAACATAAAGCCTTCAGCACACAGTGCCCAACCAGAGTAGGAGTTTAGAACTGTTATTACGACTGGCATGTCAGCGCCTCCAATTGCAGCGGTTAATGTCACTCCCATAGCAGTCGACTGAAATCGAGTTGTGTTGTAAGGATGCTCCATTAAAGAAAGATTAAATTTTTACCATAGCGGCAGTGCCACCAAGTAAGCCGAGACCTTCAGTAAACGTTGGATCCATGTAGAAAGCGCCCATTGCCAATGCATTTCCAGCCAACAAGCCACCATTTATAAAATGACGACCAGGCAACATCAACGGAGCTGAATTTAAGATTCCTTGGAGTTTACCGTATGCGACCAATGAGCCACTGAAAGTAACACCGCCGATATAGGTACCCAAGAAAAGAGCTGTTCGCAAAACATTTGCTGCGGGATCGGTAGCCAATGAGGGGAAATCGTGCATATATGTAGCCACACATGTGAGTACAGCAGCCATGCCTACCAAACTGTAAGATAACATGGGAGATGTGTCAACAAAGGAAGTAATATTGATGGACATGGAATGTACCTGTGGAAAGCAGCCACTAATTGTGGCAAATCTGTAATTTGAATTTTTTTTGCGATGATTCCACCGATGCCACCGCCAATGGCTGCTACACCACCCATTTGTAATAAAACGTCAAGGGACGGAGCTATTTGACCAAGCGTCGCTGCAATACCGCCAGAGACTCCGATCTATTTCGGTGGGGAAACGATTGAGTACAAAAACAACAAACATAAGACCCGTTCACCTACCATTCCAAGAGTATTTCCCAATCTCGATGTCTTTTGAGACGATAGACCAGCTAGTGCTCCTACGCAGCATAAACTGGCTGCCAAGTAGGCCATTTGATGGATTTCTGGCAATTCGGAAAGTGCAGCATACCCGTAGCCACCTAGGAAGACAGCCGCTGGAATTCCATACAAAGAATTGTATTCTGGTGGATCGGTTGGCCGTTTGAACATATCGAGCATTCTTTGGGTAACATGAAATCCACCAAAAATATTGATGAACGAAATGAGCGCAGCACTAGCTGCTAACGTTTCGGTTGCGTTAGATGGTAGCACACCGCCGCCCATTAACAGGAGACCACCAACGGCCGTAATGCCTGAGATTGCGTTTGTAACGGACATAAGCGGAGAATGGAGAGCTGGAGTGACACCCCAAACGGTATGATATCCAACGATTCCCGACAAACCGAATGTGGTCATCATTGTCGTAAATGCAGGTCCTGTAAAGTAGTGCGGATAAGTTGAATTTCAGAGAAAAGTAAAAACCGGTTTTACCTGGTGAAGCATATCCTAATGCCAACAAGCTACCCAATCCAGCTGTGTATGTAAGACTGCTCTTTAGGACATCGTTGAAGGGATTTGTTGGTTCTTCTTTGACGATTGCTGCGCCGGCTTTCGGTGGTGGCGGTGCAGCTGCTACAGGTATCACTGGCGGTGGCCACATTGACGTGCCGTTATTAAGTACAATACTGCCACGCACCACTTCATCTTCTAAGTTGATGTTGAAGTGTTTTTGTTCACCAATGGACAATAGAAACTTGGAAACATTGTTGGCGTACAATGTGGAGCTTTGTGTTGGCAAACGGCTGGAAAGATCAGTGAGACCGATGTGAACAACATCATGAACTGTCACAACTTTTCCGGGCACTGTTGTCTCAACGTTTCCTCCACTTTCCGCAGCTAAATCTACAATCACACTACCAGGCTTCATTTGCTTGACATGTTTTTCGAGTATAAGCCTAAATGCTTGAAAATTAGTTTTGTGAGCAATTGTTTAATGCAACACTCTTACAATGGCGCTTTTTTTCCTGGAATCAATGCGGTTGTGATAATAACATCAACTTCTCTGCATTGTTTTTCAAAAAGTTCGTGCTCGGCGTCCAAAAACGCTTGACTCATTTCTTTACTGTAACCGCCTGCTGTACCTCCCTCTTCCTACAAAACCGACCAAAGTTACACATTTTTGCACACCTATGAAGTGAACATTACCTCAATGTTAATAGTCAAGAATTCTGCTCCCATACTCTCGACTTGTTCCTTTACAGCTGACCGAGTGTCAAAAGCACGCACAATAGCGCCCATACCTTTCGCTTGTCCACAAGCAGCCAAACCAGCGACACCGCCTCCAATGACCAAAATTTTAGCTGGTGGTACTTTGCCAGCCGCTGTTATCTGTCCAGTAAAGAATCTCGGAAAATGATTTGCAGCTTCAATAACCGCTCGATAGCCGGAAATGTTTGCCATTGAACTTAGGGCGTCAAATACTTGAGCTCTTGATATTCTTGGAATGCAATCCATTGCTAAAAGTGTAAACATTTCGTGTCAGTTTTGTTCTTTTTTTATCTGTTGGATAAGACTTCATTTACCAAATGCGTTGATTTTACGTTCAGCCAATTTATTGACCAAATCTTTATTTTGTGCTGGATACAAAAACGACACCAACGTTGCATTTTCTTTCAACAGAGGAATTTCATTGTCCATAGGTTGTCTCACTTTCAGCACAATGTCAGACTGGAAGGCTGCAGCAGCATCGACAATTTTTCCTCCAGCATCGATGTAATCTTGATCTCTAAATTTGGCTTCCAGACCAGCACCGGCTTCCACTTGAACGGTAAAACCATTTTTTACAAATGTTGCTGTGACCGCAGGTGTGACAGAAACTCTCCTTTCGTTAGTCCATTTTTCCTTAGGTACACCGATTTTCAAATTGCTGTATGGCACTCCCTTGACTACCGCTGCCGGTTTGGCATCTTTTTGGAACAGTCGAACAGTTCCTGTAAGAGAAGAAAATTGTACTTTTGCATGCTTGAATGAGGTTCAAGTATTTTCCTTTACCAGATAGTAATCTGCTGGGATTTATTGGTTTTTTCACGTAAAGCAAACGTTCACCACTTAGTGAACAGAGACGTAAGACGCCCAGGGTCATATTGATGCCGATTAATCGTTAAATGGTTGCTAAAAGAAATATAGAAAGATATAAAATTAACATTCGCTTACACATCATAATCAAATGACGTCACATTTGAAAATTCTTGCATTGTTATTGTCCAATAATTTGTTATAGCTACAGCGCTTATGTTTGAAGTTATTGTTTTCTCGCAGTTTAATCATTTTCATTCACTGAAAATAGACTAACCTTGAAGTGAAATTGTTTTTATCATACGATTTGTGAAAACGTGAGCAATAGTTTGTTCGAACATTTGCAATCATTTTTATCGATATCTATGGGTAACTCCATAATTTTTCTTAACAACACAGAAATGTTAAACAATCAAACGGAAGACGGTTGACGGAAAACAATATTATTTCATTGCTGAGGCTCAACGAATTACCACAGCTTTGACGCTTTTAACTTCATTGTAACGTACATTGAAATATTTTACAACGATGTGACTTTGCATCTCATTCACTATAGAGAAATTCCAAAAGGGGAAATGTTTCAGCACCAGCTCGATTTTTTCATACAAAACTACGTCACCGCCGCAACTTTGTATGAAGAAATCGAGCCGGTGCTAAAACATTTCCCGTTATGGAATTCGCCTATAAGGTTCTTCACGTGTGTTCGAAAGAACATTTTCGGAAATGTGAATGGATAGAGTTTGGCGGGTTTCGAGCGCTTCGAGCTTCGGGTAGGGAATCCGCCACTGAGACATTTTTTTCGTAAGAGAGACTTAAAATTAAAATTTGTAGAATTGCACACAGTCCCACCCCTAAAAATTCTACTTGTCTCCGCTCTCCTACCACTCTGCCGTAATTTGCATAAGAAACTTATTGATCACTTTTTGAGAGAGAATCACATATATTTTCTCTCTCAAAAAGTATTCACTAAGTTTCTTATGCAAATTACGGCAGCACTGCCTATTTCTTACAAAATTTCCATGATTTTTATCGAATTCGATTAAAATTCATTAACTTCGATAAGATCATGAAAATTTTGTTAAAACTCGCTAAATCTTTGAAAAAAAAAAATCGCGAAAAATTCAAGAAAATCACGAAATATTTCTAAAAGACAAGCAATGTCTCCTGCTCTTAAATACTAATCGGCGTCACTCAATACGCGTGAAGTATTTTCGTAGTTTTCGCTTAAAGACAATAAGACGTGGAATAATAGAAAGTGCTGCAATCAGCGACAAGAGGTCGCTTTGCTGTGCGCCATATCGGTAACGAGTGAAACTATTCTCCACCACATTAGTGGGCTACTAACGCGTTTTGAGTAACTTCGTTGCGAAAAACATTATACGATACATGTTAAGGTACTATAACGCACACCACGTATCAACTAATTACGTCTTTACAAGTGCAATTATTAACTCACATTAAGTCTTTACAAGTGCCCTATAGTGGATCCCAATATCGGAAAAAATGGTTGACATAAGAGAATAATTGTTACATTTTGCATGTCTCGGTGGAATGTAATCCTTCAAGGTTCTTTTATTGTTTACATTCCACCCACATACGTTCAAATTGTATCCCTTCGAAACGTGTAAATTGTTTGTGCGTTGTCAATGCCGTTTTCTCGTCGAAACGAGTAATCTACAAGCAATAACACGAAGTGCATAATACTCTCTTTTATGGAATTGACACAACTAAAAATGTTCTCTTTATACCCCTAAGCATCGTTGTATTCAAATCGAAAAGGTCAACGACCTAACACTAAAGCTATAAACTTTCCGTCCCGCATTAACATTTTGAGACCACCACCTTTCTGTCGCATACACTAAAATTTGTATGTCACAATAAGAGGTTTCATTAGGTAAATGAAGATAATTCCCACTGTTATCACTGTGTCCACTCAAAAGTCAATAATTACTTTATTTTCGCAAGTATTTTTCCTATGCTGATAACTTTTAGCGACTTGAGTATTTTTTTATGTTGTCGGATTTATGTATGTTACCGGCAACATGATGGTAACACAAATTTTGAAGTGCGTTCGTTTAATTTTGTTAGATTCAAGAGAGTTATAAAAATATTAGACTTATAGATTGAGTGGAAATTACGAAAGAAATAATTCTGAAAGAAAATTTTGCCACGACTGCGGCCCGAACCCAGAACCTTCACCTTGCCGGGGAAAATTAGATCTGAAGCGGAAATATCCACGGTAGCTCATTTGGTAAGAGCACCAACCCGGCAAGGTGAAGGTTCTGGGTTAGAGTCCCAGTCGTGACAATTTTTTCCTTTTAGAATTATTCCTTTCGTAATTTCAACTCAATTTAATATTCTAAATTCACTTCAGTCGCTGTTAACTGAAAAAATATTTCAAAATAGACTAAAAAACAATGGGATAACCTAATCCTAACCTAATCCTAATGTCGTGGAATTTTTCGGTCCAGTTTTCTTATTTTTCAAAAGCTCTCGATGGAAGGAGTTGAACAAATCATGACGTCACAGTTTCACATCTTACATACATAATCCAAAAAAATAAACATCCAAACGTAAAGCAAAATATCGATTGAATTAACACCTAAGAAATATACGACTTTTATAAACAAAAAATTCCTATTACGTTAAATCCCTTCGGAACTTTAGAAGATCTTACACAATCTTAGTGCATTTTAACAAAATCGTAAAACCAGGAAAAATTTATGATATAAACAAATTGAAATTAACGATTGATAATCGATGGTTTGTTTATATATTGTGATACGACAACTGCAAATAACTGTCATGGCAATTTCGTATGATAATGTATTGGTAGAAAATGAGAGTAAGATGAACAAGAGTAAAAGTGAATTTCGTATTTCTTTTTTCTAAGTGACCTTATCAGTTATAGTAGACCTGCAGGGCGATTGAAGGAAATGATTGAAACATTTCTATAAATAAGGTAAGTTGGATTGTCATTGGATTACTCATTTTAATTACGAGGCAAAGGAAGACATTGGAAATTCCTAAATAAGAGTAAATCAAAATTGTCTCTTACTTTAGGAGTTATTTGTTTTCGATGATTTAAAGACGTTTTTTTACCTTTGAATAGAAAATTTTCTTCTCATTACTATTGGAGTTTTTCATGCAGAGTTGGAGCACGTCTTTTTCAATTGTTTCGCTCACGTTCGCTCACGTATGACAAATACTATTATCTGATTGACTTAGAGCAATTTTTACCGCTCACGTATGACATTGTTCAATAAGCTGTTATGGCTCTCTGAAAAGTTCCTATACCCTGGTTTGCACTTAAAAAAATATCACTCCGTTTTGGAACTGCGCATGCGCATAGAGCAAAATTCTCTCTATGCGCATGCGCAGTCTCAAAATGGATTGATATTTTTTAAGTGCAAATCTAGCCTAAAGGAACCAATTCACCTTCTCATCTCAAGAATTAGGAACTGTTCGAACAGGGGACACGAAGGGGAGGGGACACGAAGAGAAGGAATACAAAACTACAAAGAAAGTGATAAATGTTTTAAGTTTCCTGAAGATAAAATTCTCTAATTCAATTTACTTCAATCTTGAAAATGTAAACACACATTGGCTTAAAGGATAACCAGCTCCACGGAGCTCACCTTAAAAAGACTAAAGCGAAAATCATTTTGCATGAAATGTAAACCATCTAATCTTGATATTTAGCAGCTTTGTTTAATCATTTAAATACAAAATTTGATGTACTAATTTGTGGTAACTTTTCACTATCCATAGAAACATTCAAGCGAACCAAACATCCGAGCCGTTGCATTCTTATCAAGCAACACTCTCTCACTCTCTTTCTCTTTAAAAAAAAAGATGCGTACGCATTGCGTGAGAACTGTGCATTGAGTGTGTATTTGTGAATCAATCATTTTGTCTCTCTTTTAAGACGATAAATCGCTTCTGATGATAAATTGTGAATAAACTATGAGCAGTTGAGATGAAATTTGTGATGGTGAAGGCAGACAATACGACTGAATTTCTTCAATTTTCAGTTGAATTTTTATGTGTCGCAGGGAATAACATTGTGTAGGAATAATGCATTTTTCATGTAGGAAGAGCTCTCAGTGAAAAGAAAATATGCACAAGCAAAGGTTTTTCCAGGTTTTTACTGAAATAATGTTTCCCATTGTATTCAAACAACACAAAAAACGCTAATCAATTGATTGCGCAAATATTATACATTTCACGCACATGATGCTCTGTATTTTTAACTTAATTTTAAATCGAATATCGAATCGTTTTTTGCAAATAAACACTATTTTCATTCACCTTTTCCCGAACACAAAACACAGTGCCACCCAACTCTTTCCTTCAGCAAACAATTAAAAAAAAATTTAATTTCTAAACTAAAAATATTCGCTAAAACAGCACGCAATCGGCAAGAGTCACTCTGCTTGACTGGCTGGCAACTCTCTTTGATACAAATTTCATGCCGGTTCATATTCCATTTTTTGAGATAAGATTGACAAAAAAAACCATACCTTCAAAGCGTTTTTGAATGTAGTTGTTAGCATACAAAAGAAACTCAAATTTTTGGTGTTAGTGATAGTCTTTCAGAGAACGAAAGGCTCTGTTAAACACGAGAAATTCGATTGTGTCTTCCAAAAAAAACCATATGGGTTGTTTTATTAAATGATGAATGCGTGGCATTATTATGAATGTTAATATTTAAGAAGTTTCTAACCTCTCATTGAAATTTAAAATGTAAATTAAGCGGGAATAAATTTTGGGAGTTGTTTCGCTCATCTGTAACGTCTGTAACAGTTGCTAGTGACTTCATTATATTATTTAGAAACTCGGTTTATTTTTAAACATTTTTTTTTCTTGTTTTGAATTTGAAGAAAATAAATAATCTTTGACCGATTGAAATAGCTTGTAAATCAAATGACAAGCTTTCTACGTAAAGCACGTAAAAGTGTCAAAATATTCTGACAAATGAATTCTGTTTTTTGCGTTTAACTCTGTGAAAATTGCGTCAATGAAAAATGTTAAAAAAAATATTTCCAGAATAAATATTATGCGCATCGTATAAAAAAATAGATAAATATTTATATCATCTTCAAATATTTGTGTTACATAACCGTAAGACAAATTTGTTTATGTCATGAACAATTAATTTAAAAATTCGCAAATACACAAAAGCTCCATATTCTTGATGATGTTGAGTATGATGGATATTATGTTTTATAAATCAGAACTCGTGCCTTGAGGCTCTTTTCAAAGAAATCGAATTGTTGAAATCGTTTATCGTCCTTCAAATTTCGAAACTTTTTTTTGTCAATTTTTAGAAATTTTAATCATTTGCCATTGTAAGATTTAAAACTTTGATTACATTTAATTGATTGAATTGAGCTACTTTAGTCTTACCGTTGTAGCAATCATGTGCCACATGTAAGTACTCTGGAACAAATATAATTTTTTTTATTATCTGACAGTAATTAGAAACAGATAACAATTTTGGGTTTGAGACTTTATGGCCATGTAATTTAAAATTAGCGCAGCATATTTAAGCAATTTTTAGATTAGAGAGAACAATTTTCCTTTATCTATATTTGAAACGGTTAACAATATACGTATTGCAGTGATCAATTGGGAGGTAGAACCTCAAACTGAGTCACTTTTATCTCCCCAAAATTATCATTGGATTTATAGACAGAAAGACACACTAAATGATTTAATACTCCAATAAATTTTGGACCAAATTATCTGAAGAACACAAAATTTCAATGTTTTAGGTATATAAAACCAGAGTAAATCGTTTTGCTTGATAAATTTATACATAATGCATGCCACATGACTACAGAACCGTTTCACATGCCAGTGTGCAGTAGTTGTCGCATTTACTGCATTATCTCAGAAATGGTAATTTGTGCGACACACTGGTGCAGAAAAGTTGGGACCTTGTATTTCGACTTTTAATTATGAACCAATAGACCGTGTCATGTCAAGTGGTGACATCTACGCCTTTTTCATAGCTGAATTAACGTCTCAACTTAGAACTACTCCCTTTTCTCAAGTGGCGCGGTCCATGTTTTCATAGCTGAATACTTACAAACATAAAACTAGTGACACAATCTATTGAGAAAAGGCAGTAGTTCTAAGTTGAGACGTTAATTCAGCTATGAAAAAAGCGTAGATGTCACCACTTGAGGTTCGATGACAACATCACGCACAAGACACGGTCTGTACTACGCGTACTTTTTCGTTCAAGTGCTTTTTTCATTTCTTTTCAGTACTTCAAAACATATTTCATTGAATAAAAATTAAGAGCCAAAAGTCTTTTACATGAAGAGCTCGGTAGAAAAACGACATAAAGCACAAGATCAAATGTAAAAAAAAATCGTCTACCGCTGCTGTCACCTAATGGTGACAAACCCATCTCTCTACCCTCCACGTATTCAAATTTTTTTGTTATGTGCGGCAACCGCTGTTTCGATAAATCGGAGTTCCCTCTGTTAGTTTGGATTTTTCTAATACTTTACTTAACCCGTTTGACCCGTTTCGAAATTCGTCAAAATACTGTGCAAGCGATTACGTAATGTATTACAAAAGTATCTTGAAGGATATTTCCAAAATGTTTTTCCAAAATGATTTGTATTCATTCCAACAAAAGGAAAAAAGGTCTTTCTACCCGATTTACCTGTAAAGGACAACTGACAAGGAACATAATACTCATCAACGTTTGAACAATTAAAATGCCAACATATGGTGTATTACAAATTCTTATTCTGTAAACTCAGAAAATGTTGGCATTTAAAAAACTGAAACACTTGGCTTTTCATTTAAGCACAATTTGTTTGAAGGCTTGTTGCTAGCGAATTTGACAAAATTATAATTGGAGTTATTCAATTTACCTGTATATTTGTTGACTCAGAATCTTCAGATAACTCATAGCAGAAAATGTTTCAAGGAGCTGACGGTACTTACCTACGTGCATAGTTCTTGTGACACTTTGTTCCACCCCGTCTCATCCCTCACCCCGTTCTAGACCCAAAAATACGCACATTAACTCACACGTATACGTGAGTGTTCACAATTGTAACATAATATGACTCCAGAGAGTTGATATTTTTGCTGGGACCTGTTTTTAGAGCCCTAAATTTGCAAAGAACGGGAACCTTTTCAAAGTATCAGTCGTCATACAAACTGTCAAATGGGGAAAAACTACAAAATGGCGTCATTATGCCATCTTTATAGGCAATTCTTAACGAAAATATATGGCAGCACATTCTATACATTTGACATTAAAAGCAGACTAACTTAATTGAGAATTTCGAAATTTGGAGCAGACTATCTTCAGTTCATGATATCAACGTTACGAGGATATTAGATGTCGCACTTTTCATTTAGAATGACCTGTAGACATTTTTGGCTTTTGGCTCTCTGACGCCAGTCCCAGCATAACACTGCACTTTTCTGGTTGGGTTGATATCATGAATTTTTTTTACTCCATTTAACATAGACTTGATATGGCGGTTGGGTTTCCCGGATAGACTAAAAATTTGAGCAAATGCCCCGTGAATATTTTATGATCCGTCATTTTTGTTTTGTTTTAAAGCCATTTAAAAGCGATCATTTCGGCCATCACTGAGCAATTAGTTTTGACACGGTGTATTGTCATCATTTGACATTTCCTCACCATATAAAATGCAAAGACAAGTTTCTCCATAATGAAAATTTGTTTCATCATAGTCTATGTGGGGAACCCAGCCGCCATATCATGCACTTCGAAACGGATAGAAATTCCGTCTATTTCTGACCCTAAAATTTTAATGTGTTTTGAATTACAGCATACAATACAAGATACTTACAGAGTGTCATATATATGTGGTGAAGGTGAAAGAAAGTCTATTGTTTTAATATTTACACACACGGAACTGCCACGATTTCGTCAAACTAAAGAGGTAAGCAGTGAAAGTATCCAAGCTACTTGGCTCATGCCGCTTATGCCGAACATCGGATTATTAATTTATTTTGCAATTCGTAAGCGAAAATTGTGGAAAGATTCCATACCTTCATTGTGAAAAATATCGTAAGAAGCTCGTCAAAAATATAAAAGTTACACTTTCGTGACTTACTTGAGTTTTAACTAGCACTGAAAAATGCACTTTTTGTAATCTATTTCAACTTATTGCATTGTAGTTATGTATGTCACATGTTATCAATTAAGCCAGTTTGACAACACGTCGTCTGAGTACGCTATTCTCTCAATTGTTCAATATTGCTTCAGTTAAATTCTTCGTATGAGTCTTTTTCAGCAATTAGCATGTAATTTATAGTATAGTAATGATAGAGTAGTAGCCTATGCGTCAATAGTAGATGATCATCATATAAGGGGAAAGGTCGAAGCCTACCGTTTGTTATTTTATTCACCAAAGCAAACAACGAAACAAAGTTAGACAGTGGACGCGGCGGAAACAAGCTCTGGAAACTATTATTTTGACAAGTGTAGAGTCGAGCCGAAGGCGAGGTTTGCAATTGCACGCGTCAAAATAACAGTTTCCAAAGCGAGTTACTCAAAATAACCGACTGAGTTTGCGAGTTCACAGAATCGTTTCCGAAGTAAAGAATGGAGTTGGGCTATTTGACAAAAAGTCATAAATATTAGTCTTAAAATGATGAGAACAATACTCTGGATGTTTTTCCGCAAGAAATGTGACTTATCCGACTTTCTCAATTCACAGAATATCTTTAAATTGATTAAAATCAAAAGTATTGTTTCGGCCAGTTTGTAATTTTTTGCAGGCGGCTGCATGGATTGATGTTTTGAGAATTTTATAGAACAATTTTTGTTCAGAATAATCTCCTGAATCGATTAAAAATAACTTGCACCAAAAAGCAAATTTAATTATGTAGCAGGATCCAATGTATAATGTTTTATTGTGTGCCCATGCGAAAGTTAAATTTTACATACAAATTTATGAAAAATGTACCGAAAATGTGCTATCACGTAATGTATTACTTTTGTAGGGGGCATGTTGACATGAGCTGGTAGTAAAAGATATTTCATAATTTCCTACCTTTTCTCAGCGCCATGAGTCATTTCCTATGGATTAAAACATACCTTTCTTTCAATTTTTGACTTTTTCACCGAATTAGTTACGACAGCCAATAAAATTGAGTTTGATGTCATACTTTCGTATGGAAATTTTGACAATGACTTCAAATGGCCAATTATTTTAACTGGTTTTTTACACTTAATCTGGTCAGTTTTGGTTTTTTACAGGTAATCTGGTCAGTTTAAAGAAACAATTTAATTTTATTTCATTTATTTCTAATTAATTTGTCAGGGCAACAAACGTTTGCGTGGCTTCAATATGTCATTGAACAATGCGAAGGAGCTACTAAAGAAAAAAAATTAATATAAATTAATAAATAACGTAGAATTAGATAATTCAAATTACAATGAAACAATATTAATAGAAGAAAATCAGAAAAAAAACAAAACAGAGAACAATGGCGTTTAAAAGCAAGAATTAATTTGTGGTTTGAAAGGAAACCAATATTTGAAAATCAATACTAAAAAATAGAACCATAGGGGGGGGGATGAGAAGAAGGAATGGCGGGAACCACTTAAAAACTTCATAAAAAAACAAAAACTAATTTCAGTTATAATAAAAGTAAATAGCTTATCCAGATAGATCGTAAAATTTAATTCGAATGATTCGACAGAAGAAGATGAACCTTCAACGAATGATGAAATTGTTTTATTTGGCTTTGGTTACGAATGAGTGCAGGCAATGCATTAAAAAGAACAGGCCCAGAATAGAGCAGGCATCTTTTGCCATAGCTAGAATGAATGATGGGCCTCCTCAATAAGTACGAGTACCTGGTATTATATGGATTGAAATTACTAGAGAAGACGATCGAATGGTGCTTTGAGTTATTGACCCAACAGAATACAAATTTGTAGACTACAAGCTCATGTAACTGTAAAACAGTCAACATCTTCGGAAATTCCACCCTAAACAGGAGATCAGTTGAATATAGTTCAGGTAGCTTGTGTGTAGTCTTTAGAGCCCTTTTATGCAAGGTGTGGAGCTCATCGATCAGTGACTTCTTGGCAGATCCCTATATGCCAATACAGTAGGTCAGATGACAGTGGACCGTTGAAAAGTAAATCAGCCTGAGAATCTTCTTAGGTAGGAAACGGAGGCGTCTGATAATACCTATCCGACTAGAGATCAGTGAGCCGTCAGCAGAGATATGATTATCCCAGGAGACAAATTCGTCCAGAGTCAGGCCCAGGCATTTCACCGAGGAGAACTTCTCAATAGTCACGCCGTTAAAAGCTAAGAGGGGGAGTCCATCAATCTCAACCGAAGGCTTGCGGAAATGATTCAACTTAGTCTTGCTCTTGAACCTGCTTATTCTAAAATATTCGGCAATGATCTCAATATCATATGTAAGATCAGCTCAGCAATGTTTTGGGAAATATCTTCCGAGGAAACGAATATGTTTGTATCATCAGCAAACCCAAATGGTACAGACTTTAGCGGTCGGTCGAAGAAATCATTCACAAATATTATAAAAAGCAAGGGAGACAAAACACCCCCTTGAGTGACCCCAATGGTCAATGGTCAATTGCTTCCAAAATTCCAATAAATATCAACAATTCCACATACATAAATTACCAGCAAATGAAGCAGTCATTTATAAGGAAACTCCTCTTGTGATTATATGTATGCTCGTTGATAATACACTTTCCATACCTATATCTCAATATATTATTTTTAGTTTGGCACTTGATCCTTGATTTTGTCCATGTGTAACATTCCCTACATTATATTTACATTATTATATAGGGGAATATATAAAAATACTTCATTCCTATGATTTTGTGGATGGCAAAATGAAAAAGAATGTAATTTTCGACTGAAAAAAAAAACAATTCTATTGGCTGATGCTCAGGTAAAAAAAAAGTTCATGCTCAAACTGTATTGTTTAAATTATGTGCATCTGCCGCCTGTTTTTTTTTCTAGCCTTAAAAAATTGTAGGTATTAGCGACATGTTTCCAACAAATGTGCTGCTTACTTTATTCTTAAAAAATATTTCTTTTCCATCTACAATTGCAAAATTATTTAGACCATTCCGTTACGTAACGTCTTAATTGAATATCTAGTCGATCGAACTTCTTTTTGTGATGCGTTGTCACATATAGTGGAACATGCAAAAAATTTGTTATTCCGTCAATGAGATAAAACCATTATCAACTCATGTCTTGTGACTGAATCGTAATATAGGTCTTTTAAAAAGAAACGCATACGAGATAGACCCAGAATTAATTAGATATCGGAGATAAGACTTCATTCAAAATCATCCAAGTTCCAAGTCTGAACTGGTCATATGAATACAACAATATTTTAATTTTATGTGCACAATATCCAGTTAATACCACTTTCGTGATTTGTAAGCATAAGCATATATTAAGCATAAATTGACAAAATAATTCAAAACGAAACCACCTACCACTCTAAACGAGTCAACAAGTATAGAAAATCGCCTAATAATGGAAAGTTTAGTTTTATTTATCTGAGAACTCTTTTTTTGTAGAGTATGCGAACCCACAGAACAACCCGGTACATTTCAATTCTGAGCAGTGTATATGTACAGGCTCGTCTGTATAGAATGTGCGTACTAGGCAAACACATACAAACGAACATTTTTTGCCTGTACATTTATTCCAAATCACGATATTAAAACTGAGTGTACTGAGTACACATGTGTATTATACAGCCCAACGACATATTCGTTTCAACGCAGTCTCTTACTTTAATTCAACCGGCGTAGTCGTCACTGGTGTTGTTTTGATAAGCATTTCGCTTACTTATTTCAAAAATATATATTTTGTTTAAATTTAATTAACTTCCGTCTAATCGAATCTACTAATTTTTATCGATTTGTAACAATTTCTAAGTTAAATTTCATTCTGATATTAACGAATACAAAAAGAAGTTAGAAAAATGGCAAGAGCATTAATGAATTTCACTCGCAAAGCAGTGAGCAATCAATATGCTGTAACCGCACCATGTCTTTCGGTTTCATCGAAGAGAAACTGTGAGTATTTATTTATTCTTTACCTTTTTCCGTGCTAATATCATGGCTATAAAAGAACTTTCCTTTTATTGTTCTTTCTTTTTCTCTAAAACGAATTCACGATCATCGTAAACGGTGCAAATTTTATGTTTCTTTTCACATAAAGAAGAATAAAATTGTGTAGAGAGAACATTGTAGATAATGCAAGTATAGTGTTTAAAATTTGTGAAATGTTGGTATACCACAAATCTTAAAGTTTCACATGTGCGTGTACATAATTACCACATGTGCAATTTTTTCCGAACATTTGCGGTACTTTTAAAATCAAATATGCGAAGATATTTTGAATAAATGGAATTATTTATCAAATAACGTCATCGGCAGGGCATTTGGAAGGTACATTTTATAAAGGAATTTTCTTACCTGGGTAACCTGTCTGTAATGAGTCTATGCATAAGTATGTCAACATTGTGAAGCGTAACATTGAAAAACTCTTTCGACACTATCAAAAATATTTCTTTTGTTTCACCAATTTACACAGCAGCTTTTCCTCAATGATGCACTCAAACTTTCATTTCAATAGCAGTGCTATTTAGTAGGGGTCAATGTACTTTCTTTTATGGTTAGGCAGCCCTATGAAGGCACATTAGTGTTGCGCAAAATTTAACTCAAATACGTGTCAATAATTCACAATATTCGTAACGTGTCACTATGTCTCACAATTGCTTGTAGCGTACATCAACCCAAAAACCTCTCGCAAAAACGTATTTATTATGCATGCAGAAAACGTTCTGTTTCGCATCCTTTAATACTTTAGAATTGTTAAAAAAAAAACAACTTGAACCCAAAACGTTTAGTAAATCAAATCTTGAAGATTTTTAACCCAATTTGTGTACTTAATAAGTCAAAACATAAGTTTGTTTGTCCATAATATGAGACAAATTAAAAAGTAAATGCGGCGAGACTAAGTTAACTATTAAATAATGCCCTTAGCTTAACAATTCCAAAAATTTTCAACAATAAAGCAAAGGTGGATTTAATAATGTGATAATTTTCTCATAATTAACATTAATTTCAATGGACGGTAATTTATTAGATGAGCGAAGCTTGTGAATTTAGTGAAGAAAATCTTGGAAGAATATTCAAAGTTGAAATTTTCAATATTTTCGTATCACGTGACCGTAATTTCATTATAATTTTGGATTATCAAGAGAAGTTCTCTCATTTGCTATAGTGTTGCCTGATGAATATCAACGTAGTTTAAAGCCAAAACAGCTGGTAAAGAGAGTAAAGTCTGCTTTCAGAGAATAAAATGATAACGAGAGTAAAGTTGTTACTCAAACCGCAGCGAGTTGCCGTTTTCAATACAAGAACTGCAAACTTAATAATCATTTTTTCTGTGAAAATACTCTCAAATTTACATAAATTTTTGACATATTGGTCGCATTCGATCAAAACCATATGAATTCAAGATGCATTCTGTCGAGCACAGTGGTGCCAACTTATCATATCTCTGGTATTAAAAAATGAGATTGCAGAAAGGAATGCTTGTGAATGAAATGTTAAAAATAAAATTATGATTATCAAATAACCAGGAACCAACAAATTTCCAGACTATTTATCGTACTACACTTATCGATATACTAGACAATAGTTTTCCAAGATTTATGTCTCCGCTCAATGGAATCTGCCACATTATCTGCATAGTTGCTAAGAATTAGGAAAATTTTAAGCAATTTACTTTGTTTATGTTACGAGATTGTATACTTTTCTAATCAGTAAAATGGTTTTGTCAGTGAATGGTGATGCCTCATTGCTCTCCAAATGTTTTCAGACACGTTCGAAGTACGAAGTACTCATGCATCCACCATGAACTTTACATCGCTGCTTCGGACGGGTATTTTAACATTGTCTTTGGCCAATGAAATTTAATAAGGACGTAATCACTAATTCAGCGAAACATTACACATATTCATCCATTGCGAAGAACGTAGGTTTTATAGGGAATTGTATGGGTCCCGGAATTCAATTTCAAATTTTGAAAAGTTTATTTTGCTGTTATCTTTATTCAGGAAAGACTTTTAACTTTTTGGCAAAGTCTTATCATAATTTATTATTAGCAAATTCAGTCTAATTCGTTTCTAATTTTTTTCTCTTCCAACCAATTTGGTATACTGTTACATGGAATAATAAGTCTGTATACAAACACCAGCTTTGCTAATTTGGGGTGTGTTTTAACAACAGCACAATTAATTTACTTTTGGAAAGGCTCTAAAATACCAATTGTACCAAAGTTTTATTTTAGACGACTTAAGGTTTAGTCCCTTTAGGATTATCAAGTATAAATGTATTTGTCTAGTTGTCTCTCACACGCACGAGCATATTATACAACACGAGTTCATACCACCAACATTATAGTAGGTGTTCATCAATGAAAGGAAAAGTATTGTGAGAATAACAACTTTCGCACAGCAATAACTTGAAAGAAATTTCAAATCTTCATTCCAATGAAGTAGCTGCGACTGTTGGATCTTTTTACCATTATGCTCAATTTTCGTTGCAATTTTCCCTACCACAAGCATAAAAAGTGACTGCAAAAAATTACAATGAAAAAATTTATAATTTGCACATTCTACACATTCACACGTTCATCACTTTCAGCTGTTTTGTCATTGTTTTAACTATAGCAAAACATCTAAAAAAGAGAAAAAGAGATAAATGTGCAAATTATGAATTTCTTCATTGTGCACATTTTTTCTTCTGTTTCGTCACGCATAAAATCTTCGTTTATAGAATCTCCCACGGATATTAATATAGCTACACCTCAGTGACTGTACTACCCTACACAATTTATTACAAAAAACATATGCAAGGGACCCGTACGTATCAGAATTGATGTGGCAAACAGAGTTGATGTTACGAAAAGCCTTTTACGTATTTAAGTAAATATTGCCTTACGTCCACATTAAATTTTATTGCAAATTGCCGATAGGGCTATATTGAAAAACCTGTCCGAAGTAACTGTGCAAAAAAACTCTCCCGAAAGCACAAATTTGATCCCCAAATAGACAAAAATGTTCTCCTCAATTTTCTCTACACAGAGCGAAAAACCATTTTTTGGGCTGGCCTTAGACCGACCTAGCGCCCTCAGGAGAGGCCTCGGACAAATACTTCCATAGACAGAAATATTTCCCTCAATTTTCTCTACAACACAGCAAAAAACAATTTTTTGTCTAGGGCAAACCTTAGGACCGACCTGGGGTCATAAGGAAATGCCTCGGACACATACTTCCATAGAAAAAAATGTTTCCCTCAATTTGCTCTGCAACATATAGGTTCGACCTTAGGACCGACCTGAGACCCACTTAAGCCCTAAGCACAGGCACCGGGCCCAAATTTGTTTTAGAATATAATTCAGTACTCGGTTCCCTCTTAAATGGAAAAAGAATCAACAAAATCAGTTAGGATTTATCCAAATAAGTTTTAGGGTCCTGACTGAGTCCAAGGATTTCTAAACAAAACATTCTGCCATAAAACGTTAGACAGTGCTTTCGATTAAAAACAATTAAAAATCGTTATGCGCAAAAAACATACAGGGCGCAAGCAGAGACTCGTTTTTAGTGCCCTAGCTAAATCCAAGTGCCCAATCTCAAAAAAGTTTCTTCTACAAATTATTGGGCTTTCATAGACCTGCCGATTCAAAAAAACAATCATGAAAGTTGGAAAAGATTTACTCGAGTTATGTGCAAAAAACACGTAGGGCCCTCCTTTTTAGTGCCCTAGCTGAGTCCATCGACTCAAATTCAAAAAAGTTTCTTCCATTTATTGTCGGCCATGCCCAGATCTTTCAATCAAAAATAAATTTATGAAAATCGGAAAAGATTTACTCGAGTTATGTACAGCACACCAAAAACCACTTAAGCGGCCCTAGCTCGGCGGTCCTTGGGTCGACAGTGCCCAGATTGAATCTCATAAAAGATTTTTCGATTATCTTGCTGATTCGTCATCCAAGGAGCTCCCCCCCCCCCCAAAATCCCAGGTCGAAATTCGACTAGTTACAAACGTCATGTTCAACGCATAAGACCCATTATTGAAGAACTTCGTTCTTCGTACGGGTCTAAAAAATGAAACACCATTTAGAGCTGACTCTTTTATTGGTAACTCTCCAACAAAAACGAGGGACGATGACAATGGATGTTATTATGAATTTTACAAGACACCCCAACCCTAGAAACATTCATTACATTGTGTGCAGCAAATGTAACGAAACAGGAAAGTTTTATCTTCACTCTTTCGCTCTTATTAAAGAATTTTCTATTCTGACCTATTGTCATGAAAATAACTATTTACCGAAAGAGAAATACAAGCAATGAAGACTTTTCTAAATAATTTTTTTAATTCAACAATTATAGTGTAAGTTTGCGTTGTGCTGTTCGCCTACATTTACTTTATATTTAGCAAAACAGACACTACAATTTCAATTAAGATTTTCGCAATTTCAATTTTTGAAGATTGAAGCCCTTTTCATGTTCAAAGCACTTTGGCTTCATACGTGTGTATAAACTATTATAATATCATTTGTTTCGGGTGTAGACAGACAATCCTTAAAGATATTTATAAGTGTTAATTTCTACAAGAGAACATCTGTAGATGTGGAGACTGATGAAACCCTAGTAATAACTTCATATGCCTTCTCGGCTCGCAGATTTGTTAATGAATTTATTCGTCACGCAATCTCTTCGTAACATTGGTTGTCGTAAAGACACGTCATCCTACGAAAGCCAATTTTTTTCATAATATTTTTGAACTCTTATTTCATTAACCCGCGCAACATCTCATGTATTCGAATTAATTGACTTAAAAAAATTAAATTCTAAATTACAACCTTCGCAACGGCAATGAAGACTTATTTAAGTTATGTTTTAATACTTACACAACATTTTTTAAACAGAACGAAACGTCTTATCATTATACTACTTATCAAAATAATCTCAAAATGCTTTCGTCATTTTCATGAATTCAAAGTCAATTGAATAATTTGATAAAACATTGTGTGTGATTATCATTTTCCAAATTCGTTTATTCAACTTTTTTTTTATTTTACGTTTAACTGTGAGCCAGACATTTTTGTTTTTATCAGTCTCATTCATTTCGATAATACTTCAAAAAAATATGTTTTATATTCTCATCTGAATATGTGTCTTATCGACGTTAGAAATTTAATATTATGCTTACCCTTGAACTATCGATGATTTCATAACAAATATTGTATCACTCAATATGTCAATCATTGGTATAACAAGGAAGTTTATGAGAAAACATTTTTATACTTGGATGAAAGCACGCTAGATACGCAAAAACCGACGAAAAACGGTTAGGTTCACGCCAGACGCGTACAATTTATAGAATATTGGGGGTATTGGCTCTGTCATATTCCAAAAATATTCTCCTAAAATTCACCAAAAACTCTCTTTTGAGATTTCAATTATTTCGAACCCAAATAATCCCCGGTATGTGAAATCACGAACACTCTAGACTTATTTACTTTGCATGAGTCTTAAAATTGGAATATGAAAAACTTATATCACCAAATAAAATGTTTGGAGAGAGATAAAGAGAGAGAGAGAGAGAGAGAGGAGTAAATAATTCATCATTAAATAATGCGACGAAGGCAAGGTTAGGAATACCTCTTACGTCACTCATTCATGTTACATAATATTGCAGGCAAAATTATAATCAGTGCGCTTGTTCTAATTCTCTTTTATCAACCCGGCGTCTCATGTGACTAATTCTGACACTGACAATTGTAATATCAAACTCTAAGGTGACAATCAATTTCTTTTCATGTGGCTTCATATCAAATTGCCTGTAATCACTCAATATTGTCAATTAGATAGCATCGGTATTTTTCGATGTAAATTGATCACATGCAGGGAGAGGCAATTTTAACTGGTAATTTCTAATAATATTCTGAAATGAATTTAGAGAATGATAGAGTTTTATTAGCTAACTAATTTGCATTCCAAATCAATTTAAAACACAGGACTTCAAACTTTCTAAGGGGCCGTTCATTAAGTTTGTCACGATAGAATTAAAATTTTTCGGAGTCCCCCCCTCACCATACCGTTCATTGTAAAATGCATGACATTTAAAAAAATATATGAACTGCGGGCTCGACGCCACCCTCGCCCCTGCAGTGTGGCATAGATTATGAACGATAGATGCTATTTACTGATAGGGATCCGTACGCATCAGAATAGATGTTACTATTAAGTGTATGAAATTCCGCCCACATTAAATTGGATTGGAGATTGCCGAAAGGGTAATATTGAAAAACCCGTCCGAAGCATCGGGGCACAAAACTCTCCAAATCCAAAAGAAAAAATTAAAAACAAATTTTTTCACACAAAAAAAAAATTCTTTTTGTGCTAGGACCGATCATAGAACTGACCTAGACCACTACTTCGATACAAAAAAGTGCGCACTCTAAAACACTGCGCAAAAACCCTCAACATTCAAGAAATATTCAAGAAAAACGTCTAGGGTTGCGTGCCGTGGGTTTGGCCCACACTAACGACACTACAGCCCGAATGACTCAACAGATTTTCTATAATTTAACTTTTGTGATTTTCTGGTGTCCATATCTTTTATTAAAAACCTTCCATAGCGGTTTCTGTTCCAATTTCGCAGAGGTATAAGTGAAAAAGTTCCACAAACCTTCAAAAAACCATGCTTTTGACCTCTTTTCGACCATAACTTCGAAAGTTTTTGACCGATTTTGCCCAAATTCAATCCTGTAATCAAGTTTTTGATTATCTTTCAGAAAAAATCTTTTATGGGATTGAACCTGGGCACTGTCGGTCCAAGGGCCAATGAGCTAAGGCCGTTTAAGTGGTTTTTGGTCTTTTATAACTCGAGTAAATCTTTTCTGATTTTTTAAAAAAAAAATTTTGTTTGAAAGATCTGGGCATAGTCGATAATTTATGGAAGAAACTTTTTTGAATTTGAGTCCATGGACTTATCTAGGGCACTAAAAACGAGTCTCTGCTAGAGCCCTACGTGTTTTTTGTACAAAACTCGAGTAAATCTTTTCCGATTTTCATAAATTTTTTTTTGTTTGAAAGATCTAGGCATGGCCGATATTTTATCAAAGGAACTTCTATCTATGCTTAAGACTCAAGTGGGCCTCATTTCGGTTCTAAGGTCGGCCCTAACCAAAAAAAATTTTTTTAGCCATGTTGCAGAGCAATTTGAAGGAAACATTTTTGTCTATGGAAGTATGTTGGAAGTATGTGTCTGAGGCCTCTACTTAGGGTCCTAGGTCGGCCCTAGACAATGATTTTTTGCTATGTTGTGGAGAAAATTGAAAGAAATAATTTTGTCTATGGAAGTATTTATACGAGGCATCTCCTGAAGGCCCTAGGTTGGACTAAGGTCGGCCCTAGCCTAAAAAAATGGGTTTTGATGAGGTGAACATTTTCGTCTATTTGGGGATGAGTTTTACGCTTTCAGAAGGGTTCGATCGATGCTCCGCTCCTACTCCCGGGTCAAAAATCGACTGGTCACAAACGTCGCCCAATAGACCCTTTTTCGAAGAACTTCGTTCTTCTTACAGGTCTAAAAAGCGGGGTCGAGGGGGAATACCCGCCTTGAGTGGTCTAAGGGGCAGAGTCCCATGCACGTAGGGCCGCCTGCAGGGCGTATCCAAGCTCGCCGCAGGCGCGGGGGTGAGGTTGCAGAGCCTCCAATATTAAAATTATGTAGTTAGGACCGCTGCCACAGGATTACAGTCCTTTATGTATTATAAGATATTTCAATTTAACGGTCTAAACAATTCGAAATACTGTATCCTAAAAGAAGTCACAAAACAAATGCCGAACAAAAATTATCATGATGCACCATAGAAGTGAAGTTCAATTGAATTTTGAAACAATATCAATGTAATACGTGGCCACATGTGAATACATTCGGCGTATGTATCACTACATTCCTACAGTTAGTTTCACTAAAAATACGGAGTATACAAAATCTGGAGGCAACAAAGTCCGGACGCTCCTCTGGGTTTTGACGCCTCCGGATTTTGACGCATCCTGAATTTTCCTCCGGATTTCATCGCCTCCGAAGACTTGATATATCAGCTTGTCAATACTTCATTTCTCTGCACAAAGACTACCTAATATTCTAAACTATAATAAACAAATGTGATCGCTCATTCATATATTTAAATTCAGTTTTGAAAAATCAAAGCAATATTCAAATTTGATATTTACTTAAGAAATGAAACATTTTTTTGTTTCGGAGAATTGAATACATATACATTTTCCCATCAACAAGAAAGTGTTTCATATTACCAAACAATAAAGAAAGAAAAACTGAAACAACAAACTTTTTGCCAACGTACATTATATTCGAGCCCATTCCCAAACCCAAACATTCACCTATCTTTAGCGTAAAAGTTTTCGAAAGAAATTTCAAGGCGAGCATTGTACATATATTCATACTTATTTAGCAAGATATAATTATGCCTCCATACAGATAACAAGTTTCAATTTTCTTTTATTTCTTTTTGAAGTCGAAAATAGATTAAGAAATTATTTCAATTTTTAATTGTTTTACAAAATTAGCGACACGTTGACATCTGCTATAATTTATACAGTGTGTGTTATCTGTTACGCTGTACGACCGACAGAAAAAAGAAGAAATATATTGCCAACAATGTATGATTTATATATTGAAAAAGAAACGGATATTCATTGGAACAGCGCAGCGATTTGGTGGCTCAATTTATGGGTCACATGTAATATTCATAATCATCTACTTAAGTTGTTCAATCGTTAACGATTTGTTTCGGTGATTATCGAAAGTGGTTGATAAAATATTGCAATACAACATTGGCTTTAATGGCAATTATGTAATTATTGTTGAGTTTGATAAGAACTCCATTCATTTCTATATAGATTCTGCGTACGAAACGCATTTTTGTTACAGTCAAGTTAAATTTAATTTATTACACTTTTAAATGCGATGGCAGAAATAGTTTACATAGATCCGATGGCGCTATCCATAGGATCTTTAGCTCATCGTTGCATTGGATAGAGAAATCGAGAATAATTCATCCGAAAGTGAAGTCGAAAAGTGAAAAAAAAAGTAAAAGTAAAACTGGCGAAGGACAAATCGATTTCGACGATTCAAAATTAAGTTTTGTTTACAGTCTAAAATTTTGCATTAAACTTTAGCTTCCTGATATTTGATATGATTTTGTCAATTATCGAGATTGTAATAATGTCTAATTGTCCTAATACAGTCACAACAATTAGCATACACACTTTGCTAATTATTAGAGTCAGCACATATGCTCTTATATTGGCCTCAAATTGTTTGCAGCAGTTTAACAATTTATACGTATGCGAAAATATTAAAAATGTCTGTATCAATTGAAAACGGTTTAACTTTCCTTAAAAACCGGTAAATAATTACTTTGTTCTCTTAAGTTTCTCAGTAAATAATGACTTTGGATTCACATTACGAATTTAAAGGTATAACTAAAGCAATTCGTGCCAATATTTACTTTTTAAATTTTAGCTGTAAAATGAATATTTGCCATTTAACAAAATTGTATTAAATTTAGGGATTTTATCATCACTCTAATTTAGAGCTTGAATGTTCTCCTGAAGGTCACAGTCGATCAGATTTACAATCCGGACATATGACTTTTTCTCATACGTGTTCAAATACTAATTTGTTGAATATCGACAACAAATTGATGTGTTCATGTTCAGGTGTCAAAAAAATCAGGTCAAGGAAAGATATACAGTTTCAGGTTTATGTTAAATCGGGTCAACAATCACGTAACATTGCCAAAAACACATGCAAGGGACCCGTACGCATCAGAACAGATATGACAAACAGAATAAATGTTCCAAAAGAACTCGAGCAACGGCGGAAAAACCTCTCCATATCCAAAAAAGCCCAAAGTTTGAAAAAAATATCTAAAAAAAAATTTTTTCAGACAAAAAATGTATTTTATTGTACTAGGGCCGATCTTCGAATCGACCTCTGATCCATACTTTCATGGACAGAAATGTTCGCTACTTTTTTCTCTACAACACTCAACAAAACCTCGTCATCATTAAAGAAATATGAATGGAAAACCACCAAATATCGTGAGTGGTCGCTTAGCGTGAGTTGGACCCACACTAAGGACTACAGCCCGAACGACTTTGCAGTTTTTCACAAAACATGAGCGCGCGGTAGCGATGCGCCCGTGACGCAAGTCCGCATACGAACAAAAAATTCAGAAAATTTTTTTTCGTAGACTTCGGAACCATATTTACAGCTAAGTTTTGACTTTTTTCCCTTGCGTCTTACCCCCCTGAGACCTTGGATTTCTTATAAAATTTTGATTGAAATCGACATTTTACTCACTAAAATCGGTCCAGTGGATCCGAAGATATGACCTTTAGAAAATCGTCATTTTCCATACAAAATGTGTTGCTTCATATAAGCCCAAGTTAATGGGAACATCCTACGTTAGTTCCTTAGTTAGTTAGTTAGTCAGTTAGTTCCAGAGCCATTTGTATGAAAACCAACTTATTTGGCTCGTGCTCGAAAACGGCTCGATAACTTTTCTTGAAATTTTGCAGGGACCTTCGGGTGGGCATTCTACGCCATATGAGATTTTAAAAAAGGGGGGTACCGGCCTCGTTTGGGCGCCAGGGCTCTTAGGAGGCGCCATATGAAGCCCATATGTATGTGTTTGTGTGTGTAGTGTGTATGATAGCACATTTTGTATGAGGCAATGGTTGTGTGTTCGAGAGAGAGGTTTGGTGTTAAAGGAAAAGTTGTTGGGTTGGGTGTTTAGTGTATCAGGGTGACCGCGGAAAATAGGAGGGGACTCAAAAAAAAACTTTTCATATGTTGTAGAGAAAGTTGAGGGAATCATTTTCGCCCATGGAAGTAGTAGCCGCCGCGCTTCGGTTCGGCGGCAGCGCCGACTCAAAATGAAGCAAAACATTACAATCACAACGAAAACCAAGTAATCTCTCCCCTTGGTTTGGGCTGTAGGGTAGCCGGTACCGGTAGTTGCGTAAGTTGTGAAATGTGAGCAGCGTTTTTTCTTTTATTGTTTCACTTGAGCCCTACTGTACGTTACGAATTTCGGGACATCCGAACGCAATTTCTGCACACATATAGGATTTCCCTGGTTTTCCTTGGATTGAGAAGGATTTTTAATACGAAGGGATTTCCATAGCTGCTCGGTCAAATCTGAATTTAAAACTAGGTACTCTTTTCTGATGCTTAGCCTAGAAATGGTTAATTGAAGTGTTCAAGAAGATCGCAACTTTGCAAAAACTATGTAAAGAATTTCTACTTACGTATATTATCGAAAGTTTGAGATCATTCTAAGAGTTGTGTTGATAAATCAAAAATTCAAACGGAACACGATGTTGGAATAGATTGAAATGAAATTATAACCAATCTATTTTTAAACATAAAAAAAATTCGCTGAACCTCAAAATTATGCGATACGCCAAATTGTAAAAGACGGTTTTTTCATTTCGGTCTTATGTTTGTTAAACAAGTTTTTTTTCACTTTAACTTTGCATTCTTTATCAGCACCATAACACAGCTGAAAATAATTTACGAGTTTCGCATTCATAACGAAACTTTGCGTATAATACAGCTTCATATTCAGTGGTGTTTCCTTAACCTTCTTTTGTTCTTAAATACACAACATTTTAACGATTAAGTTTATTGACCTCGAATCCTTCATTTCATCTCTTTTAACGGTCATTCTTCGGAGAGAATATAATGTTACATTAGTTGAAAAAATTGCGCACATTGAAATAATGTCTGTGGCCCAGATTCACATAATTAAAAATAAAAATGGAGCGTCCACAAGAATTTATTGCATTAAGTTAATAACCAAGTGTTTCTTGTTTCTGTGAATATTGGGAATTTGTGGGAGATGATTGATTAATGTTTTAGTGACCGTTAAATTCTTGGGGACAAAAACATTTATCACGGACCAACTATTCATGGCCTCATATTTGAGATTTAATTTTAAAACGTTTTTTTTTGCTGATGTTGTTTGGTATACGAGAAAGTCAGCTAAAAATGAGAAGTTTTTTAGAAAATTCATTCTTCTCACGCGAATATTCTTTACCTTTTTTTTAGTTGAAAGCCTTTAACAAACCCAATGTTCCATGAAAAATTGTAAAAACAGCTGTTGGAGATATTTACACATGAAAATATCATTCAATTTCACTCGAGAATATTATGGTCCATTCTCAACAAAAATAGCGACACCTATTATTCACGTAACGTCGATATCATGAACTAAAGATAATCTGCTCCAAATGTCAGAAGCTGGTCTGTTTCAAATGTCAAGTGTATAGAATTGGCTGTCATCTATTTTCGTTAAGAATAGCCTTATACTTAACATTATCATATCATGCTACTTAACAGAATATTTGTAGTACTTAGGGGCCGTTCATAAATAACGTAACGTTAAAATCGACATTTTTTAGACCCTTCATTTGTAATAGCGTAAGGCAAGGCCAAATTCACTTTTTCGTGCGTCATTTCGGTATCGCATGTGGTCACTTTTCGCATTAGTGCGACAACACTTTTTTAACGCACTAGTGTATTCTTTCACACTAGTGCGTTAAAAAAGTTTTGTCGCACTAATGCGAAAAGTGACCCCATGCGACACAGAAATTTCGACAAATCGCAAGTGGAAACACGCAGTGAAAACCTCATTTTTTTGTCGGTGAATTGCAGTTTAACACACGCGATCTCTTGCTGAACTTGCCTTTGGCTCATGATACGAGTTACGTATGAAGGTATTTTAACGCACTAGATTAGAGATTACCGATATGAGCCGAAGGCGAGCTCGGCAACACATCGTGTGCGTTAAACTACCGGCATACGTAACATGTATCAAACAACGTTTTTTGCAATTCAACGACATAAAACGAGCTTTTCTCTGCGTGTTTCCACTTGCGAAATTTCAATTGTTTTTTCGCATTAGTGCGTAAATAGTAATTTATGCAACTAGTTGCGAAATGGAGTTGTTTTTGTCACTAGATGTGAAGTTATCAAACGAGCGAAGCGATAGTGATAAAAAGTAAAACCAGTTATAAAACGACCTCTCTAACGTCTTTTTATCAGTCACTTGGGCGATAAAAAGTTTTTTTTGTCACTAGTGATAACAAGTAACTTTTTAACAATCATTTGGGTGATAAAAAGTTCATTCAAATTTTCACGTTTTACAAGTTGTTGCATAAAGTTTTGCATGAAACACGTTGCGCTTTGCTCGTTTGACGTTTGATAACTTCACATCTAGTGACAAAAACAACTCCATTTCGTAACTAGTTGCATAAATAACTATTTATTTAACACGATAATAAAATTAGTGGATTAAAAATTCTGCCTTCCGACCCATACTTTCATTCATCTCAATGCTCAATGTCCTCTGCTTTCAAATTCGATTTATATATTTCATGTTTCGAAAAATGGTTATGAGAAAACCCCACCTTTCATACAGTCGAGTATCCCGATCCCGACTCTAGAATCAAGCCACTTTATATTTCCCTTTTTCCTCTGTTTCTTTCCTTAGACATCTCAATGAGAACACTAAGAACATCAAATCAAATTATTTCTGTGTGTTTTACGCTGACAAAAAATAATTAAAAATATTACCTGCGGCAGGTACATTTTTTCGGAGAATCTGAATCAATACAGCTGTATGTATCTACTTATTATGTGAAAAATACAACTTTTAATAAGTTCGAGGTAAATAAGATTATCTAGAGACCACATGTAAGATTTCCACATCTTTATGTCAGTGTGTCGAATAGCAGTGATGCAAAAATATATGCGGCACTGTTCCAAGCAATTGTCTTTATCCATAAGAAATAAATCATTAAATTCGTCGTGTTAAAAGTTTTTTCATTTTTTTTTTAATTGTGTAACACCGTTATTTCAAAATACAGTGGCATCCTGTGTTTTCACTTGAAATTACTTAATATTAACCATTCGAATGGTTAAAAGAAAATCAAGGTCTCCCAATCTTGCAATCTTATTCTTTCTAATGGAAAATCTATAAATACATTTTTTGTATTTATTTATTTTTTTATTTCATTCCAAAGCCGTAGTGACGTCAAATTGAGATCAAATTGAAAATTACATCTGCAAAACGTGCAAACTCATAAACATTTCAATCGGACATTTAGTATTTTTTTATACTTTTAATAAAAACTACTTTTCTTTTATTTTTAGACGCCAGTGGCGCTCGTATTCAAGCTGTTAAGCCGGTCGTGGAAATGGATGGCGATGAGATGACTCGTATTATATGGCAATTTATTAAAGAAAAGTTGATTTTCCCATACGTCAAAGTAAGCTGTTGTTTTGAATTTTTACCTCTTAAAAACTAAATTGTCAAGGAATATAGGGAGAATTTTTAAAATTCAAGAATTATAGCGAAAAGTGCTCTCATAATTTCATAAATTCCGAAGATTATGAACTTCTAAGATAGGTATATAGAAAGGTGATCATACAGAGAGAATTTTCTTACGATCAGTTGATATGATATTTAACCTTGTCCTTTGTAGAAGAAACTGACGGGAGAGAAGGAAATTCTTATTATACACTTCGCCTAGTAATCCAGACGCTCCTGTCTATTAAGGTTAACGTTCTACTAGCTAATTTTTTACTCAAGGAATCTCAATTTTTCAAGCAAGAAGTGAACATACTTTACAGTTTTTATTTTCAGGAGGACGTACTCTTACAAATATTGCAGTCTGTTACACCATTGACGATATATGCATCGTTTGCTTATATCATCTGATGTCATAAGCTATTTAACTTCAAATTACCGAAATTTGCTGCTACTAAAGATTGTGGACATATATTATCTCTCCTGTCGCTGCTACTGATGTTACTTTTATAAGTTCGAATTTCGAGTCACAGTTCGATACAGAATCAATGCGAAATCAGTTTCACATTTTCTTCACAGATGTGCCACAAGTGATCGAAGCTAGGGATTCACTGGCTTTACCATTTGGTATACTTTGGTATTTTGAAAATTAGAATCCGAATTAGGGTTCTGTAAAGAGGAAAAAATCGCAGCCTTTCCCGCAACTCTCTTTTTTGTTTTCGTCTTGGTTTTATTTGTTTCAAGATTCGTAGAAAGAAAGGCTACATTTGTGTGAAAACACGTGTCCGTTTGCATTTGTCAGTTTTCATTCAGCTTTATATTCAGTTCGAAACTTGAAAACTGAAACAACAAATGATGAACACTCATAAACCTAAAACAAGACTCCAATGTTTATTTAAATTAATTCCAAATCGAGCGACATCCCTAAGCATTATTTAAAATACATATTGCAATTTTCGTCTCAACAGATCGAATGTTTGTATTATGATTTGGGTTTGCCCTACCGAGACGCGACCGATGATCAAGTTACAATTGATGCAGCCTATGCGATATTAAAACACAACGTCGGCATTAAATGCGCAACTATAACACCCGATGAACAACGAGTAGAAGGTAAGCAATGTAAAAGAAGAAAAAAGTACATCATAAGAAAGAAGAAATGACCTGAAAAATGACCAAAACTGTAAAAAAAAATAATTATCGGTTTCATGTGATGTGATTGGGAATATTTCAAAAGCTTTCAACCCGTAACGTCAAGACAAATGGGAAGATATCACAAGATATTCTCTTGCATCAGTTGAAATGCACCAAATGCTTCCCTAAAAAATTTCAAATCTGACGATGAAATTTCATGGGTAATAAACAATTCTCAAGGAATTAAAAACTGTGGGTGGTGGGGTATTGTGCATCTTGGTGAATTGAGGTACACTTCTGTATTACGGTGAAAAGTGTCGATTAAATATTCTTTTCCGCACTCACATTTATTCGTTTGTACTCTCCAGTACAAATTGACGACAGTTTTACGTCTAAGACGTACCTCATGTATATCTATAATGTAAATGTATAATGTACATTGTACACACAACGTGTGGAGTGTACATAGTTCTTGTTTAATGTTCTTGTACAATGTACGTCCAGCAAAACAATGGGACACAAATGCCATTTACATTATTAACAAGTGATACGTACAATATACAACAACATTTTTTTACAAGTGATATGTACGTTGTACACGTCCATTGTATAATTAACAAGTAGTATGTACAATATACAATGATTGTACTCACGTGATGAACAAGGGATATGTACAATGTACAACTGATTTATTTACGTGATGTAAGAGTGATAGTGGCTATCCATAAAGTACGTACTCAAAAAATGATAATTTTTATACCCCCTTCCCCTCGTACACAAAAATGTATGTAAAAAAATGTTGAAATGTATGTAACGTACGCTTTCGTCGAAACCCTCCTCCCCCTGAGGAAGTACGTACTTTATGGATGGTCCCATTTGTACAATGTACAACGGATTTTTTTAACTGACACGTATAATGTACAAATCCATTGTATGACAAACAAGTGAGTTGTACATGTACAAGTGAGTCGTACATTGTACAAGTGAGTCGCACATTATACAAGTGAGTCGTGCATTGTACAAGTGAGTCGTACATTGTACAAGTGAGTTGTACATTGTACAAGTGACTTAAATTGTACAAGTGAGTCGTACATTGTACAAGTGAGTCGTACATTGTACAAGTGAGTTGTACATTGTATACGTGAAGTTGTACATTGTACAAGTGAGTTGTACATTTACAAGTGAATTGTACATTGTAGTAATAACGTATCAAAATAAGAGTTTTTAAGTAACATGTCAAGTTAGCTCAGTTGAAAAAGCGAGGACTGGGGATGCAGATGTTGATTGATTGATTGATTGATTGATTCATTGATTGATTGATTGTTTATTGACATCATATGTATAAGGCCTTAAGCCTTTTAAATCACACATAATATTGAGAATTACTGATACGATTTGACAAAAATTAAATTAAAAATGGAATTATACAAAAATAAATAATATGAACAATAAAATACGAGAAAAACATGGAACAAGAACGACATAGCCTGATCATAAAACACATACCTATTACGACTTCGAAAGCTCGTCCTAGTCCGAGAATGATTATGAATGACGCATTAAAATGAACATATTTCAAATGACCAGACGGTAAGCGAATGGTTATAATTATTAATAAATGTCAGGTGCAGAACTTCACAATTCAAAGAGTACAACTCTAGAAATACATTCTGCACGCACGTTATAGCCAGTTAACGAAAAACAACGAATGAAAAATAAAGAAGTCATATCATAAAATTCTTCTTGCACGCTTTCTTGAATCCAGCAAGAGAACGTTTCATTTTGATAGTGTGCGGTAGCGAGTTGTAGGTGGAAGCACCATTGACGAAAAATGACCTCAACTGCACATCCTTCCTCACTGCAGGTAGTAGTAGGTTGAATGTCCTACTGTTTCCCGTTTGAGAAAGCAGATTGAAGAGGTATATAGGCTCTTTCGTCAGTACCGTTTTGTGCATTAAGATGCAAGACAAGTAATCAAAATACGAAAACAGATCACATCCCAAAAGAACATTCATGTTTTCAGAAACGGAATCATAACGAGACAGGCCACAAGCGAAGCGAACACAAGCTTTAAATGCTTTTTCCAAGATATTCTTGGCCTCTACTTTCAATTTTCCCAGTACCTGGCAGCAATAGCTGAACTGCGGCATAAGCAAGGACCTAACTAATAACAACTTCGTAAACTTAGGAAGATCTAGCGCCAGAGGCCAAAGGCAACGAAGACCTGCAAAGACCTTCGCTGCTACCGAACGCACGTGAGGAAGAAAATTTAGCTGGTTATCAATGAAGACGCCCAGGTCCTTTACCACCCCTGCATATTCTATCGAGACTCCGCCTAAATGAACCTGAGGAATTTCTGATACCCAACTTTTGTCAGAGATTATGATTGCTTGAGTCTTACCCACATTCAATAAGAGTTTATTAGTTCTCACCCACCACTCAACAGCCTTAAGATCTGAACTAAGCTTTTTCACATCTTCACTAATACTCTCCTTATTAACCGAACAGTACAACTGAACATCATCCGCAAAGAGGTGAATACGAGAGTTTTTCACCCCATCGGGAAGGTCATTGATGAAGGCCGAAAATAACAGAGGCCCAAGAATTGACCCTTGCGGCAAACCAAGCTGTACGTCTAGAAATTGGGATTCACATCCGTTAATAACTACTTTCTGCTTCCGACCATGCAGATAACTCTTTATAATCCTCAGCGCGGTTGAGCTAAAACTAAAGCGGCTGCCCAGTTTTTCAAGGAGCTTGTTATGGTCAACGGAATCAAACGCTTTAGAAAAGTCTAATAATAATAAAACGTTGGCCACATCTTTGTCCATATCAGACCGCAGGTCATTTGTAATTTTAAGCAACGCAGTAACTGTACTGTGATTCAGTCGAAACCCCGATTGGAACCTATTTAAGAGATCGAATTCCGTTACAAAATCCAACATTTGACTCTTCAACAGTCTCTCAAGGGCCTTTGAGATCGCTGGTAGCATACTAATCGGCCTATAGTCTCCTAGCTCTCGTTTCCGTGTATTCTGGCCTCTGTATAATGGCCTCGAGCACCTTAGCTATACATTTTACACGCAAAACGTACATTGCACTTTGTATTTGTAAAATATACAAGCTGTTTTTGAGGACTTTAGCTGTACAAAATTTTAATGTAAAAACGTTTTTTTTATACGATTTTAATTATCACAATTCTTTATTTACTTCTTCGTTATTCGTTAATCCAACAAAGTTCACCATATTTCGTTCACAAAAATTCCTTAAAATAAGCTGCATTCGGAACCACGATACAAAGATTTACAGTCCTCGAATTTTTCAATTTCAACTTCACATGTTGAATACGTGCTCTCCTTTTGATACGTTGTGAATTGTACGTAAAATGTCATTGTAGATACATTGTAAGAGTCATTTGTAAAAAAAAGCCTTGTACCATTTGTTCACAACGTTAATGCCACTTCTTCATCTGCTGTAATTTGCATAAGAAACTTAGTGATGACATTTTGAGAGAGAATTTCATATATTTTTTCTCTCAAAATGACGTCACTAAGTTTATTGTGCAAATTACGGCAGTCATGGTGTCGCTTAAACCATTGGCTTTGCTAGACGCACTTTTTACAAGTCGATCATAAAACAAGAACATTCTATACGTGTTGTGTGTACACTACAGATGAACATGAAATAAGCTGTTAGAGAACATGAAGAACATGAAAAGTTATTAGAGAGTTTGGGCAAAGCGACTTATAGCCAAATTTATAACATATAAGTATAGCTATAAGTAATAAGTTATATGTTTACGTTATAAGTTACAAGTTACAAGTTTACGTTATAAGTTATAAGTTTATGTTACGAGCTATGAGTTATAATTTATTAGTTACAATATAGCCCAGATCAGTATGTTAACTGATACATATCAGTATTGATCAGTTTTAAAACTGATGCCGATCAGTACTGATCAGTTTCGAAACTGATCCGGATTAATACTGATCAGTTTCAAAACTGACCTGTACGAGGGGTGGCGCACTTCATTTATTCCATTTATTCCATTTATTCTTTTATTCCATTTATTCCATTTATTCCCAAAATTTTTTTTGTTGTTTTTGCGAAATATCTGAACCAAACGGATCACAAGTTACGACAAATAAGTTCAAAAAAAGGTTTGCACAAATTATAAAGCATTTAAACCGTCTTGAGATTAAATTTTATTTTTTTGGGAATAAATGGAATAAATTTATTTATTCCATTTTTCAACAAAAATTCTTTTAAGTTTTCGAAAGAGGGTTTTTTCACTTTTTGACACATTAGTTTGGTTTGTTGTGTGCGTTGCCATCAAAATCAAGTCTATTTGAAGTTTTGACGAATTTGAAAAAATTATCATTTATTCCATTTATTCCAATATTTATTCCATTTATTCCCATTTATTCCATTTATTCCCATTTATTCCATTTATTCCCATTTATTCCATTTATTCCATAAACCGTAGAAGTGCGTCACCCCTCGGACCTGTATCAATACTGATCGGTTTTAAAACTGATCCGGATCAGTACTGATCAGTTGTAAAACTTATCCAAATAAGTAATAATCAGTTTGACAACTGTTTCGGATCAGTACTGATCAGTTTGAAAACTACTAATCTAAATCATTTTTAAAACTGATCAGTTCTGATGCGAATCACTTTTATAACTGATCAGTACTGGTCTGTATCAGTTGTAATACAGAACTGTGCTATAAACTTATAATGTTTACTTATAACGTAAACTTGTAACTTATAACGTAAACATATAACTCAAAACAAATAGCAATTTTGGTTATAGGTCGCTTTGCCCAAAGTATCTATTACATTCTAAATCTCTTTCTTTTTTTTGTGCGGAGTTACAAGAAAAAAGTTTCTTCGCTTCCGTCAAAAAAATTTCCACGAATCCTATCATTTTTTTAACTTGATTTCCGGGAGTCTGGAATCCAAAGAATTTCGACTCACGTACAATGGTCATTACTTCCAACAGAAATATTACATTGTAATGAATGTAATGACATTGAAAAAGGGAAAGCAGAAAAGTCTTGCTAACAACTCAGACAAATGTTGATAAAGAAATAAAACCGTAAACAGAATTTGCAAAACATTTTCTATTACAGAATTCAAACTAAAAAAGATGTGGCTCAGTCCAAATGGTACAATTAGAAATATTCTTGGTGGTACCGTGTTCCGTGAACCCATATTATGTAACAACATTCCACGACTTGTTCCTGGATGGACAAGTCCAATCATTATCGGTCGTCATGCTCATGGTGACCAATACAAAGCCAAAGATTTGGTCATTGATCGTCCCGGAAAATTAGAATTAGTTTTCACTGGTAATTCATTTTTTAAATGTTTTTAAAGCGCATGTAGTCATAGTCAATAAAAAATTTTTGACAGACACAACTGGAAAGGTTGAGAAAAATCTTATTTTCGACTACAAAGCTAGAGGTGTCGGCATGGGAATGTACAATACGGATGAATCGATCGAAGCTTTTGCACATTCCTCGTTCCAAGTTGCTTTAGCCAAAAAGTGGCCACTATATCTTTCCACAAAAAATACGATTTTGAAGAAATACGATGGTCGTTTTAAGGATATTTTCCAAGACATTTACGAAAAGTAAGTTCAGGCGTGTCGCATTGAAATTGAATGTTGTTTTTTCATGCACGCCTTTTACAGACAATACCAAAAAGACTTTGAAGCAAACAAAATTTGGTATGAACATCGTTTGATCGACGACATGGTGGCCCAAGCATTAAAATCATCTGGTAAATTCGTGTGGGCTTGTAAAAATTATGACGGTGATGTACAATCCGACATCATTGCTCAAGGATATGGTTCACTGGGTATGATGACGTCTGTACTAATGTGTCCTGACGGTAAAACAATCGAATCAGAAGCTGCCCACGGAACTGTAACCAGACATTACAGGTGAGAATTACCATACTATATGTGTGTTCCACTTTCCAACTATAACAATTCTGTCCTTTTCTTCAGACAACATCAAAAAGGTCAAGCAACTTCGACAAATCCCGTCGCTTCTATTTTCGCATGGACTCGAGGTACTTCGCTTTTTTTATCTTTGAATTGAGTCGTATTTTAACTTGTCAACTATTCGATTCAGGTCTCGAACATCGTGCAAAATTGGATAACACTCCCGATTTAGCTAAATTTGCATTAGCGCTGGAAAAAGCTTGCGTTGATGTCGTTGAGGACGGTCGTATGACAAAGGATCTTGCTGGATGCATTCATGGTCTATCTAATGTTAAAGATGGCATGTACTTAAACACAGAAGACTTCTTACAAGCTATTGCCGATCAATTGGAGCGATCCCAAAAGAAATAATGTTTTTCATCAAACAGAAGAAAAAATCTAAAACAAAATATTTAATTTTATATTTCCTCTCGGATAGTTTTCTTATCCGTTACAACCTAGGTATTTTTTTGTGTATTTTCCTTTTTGTTTTCTCCACCATAAGTATGCCACTACTTTAATAAAATTGAATTAAATTTAAGTAAATGTAAATAAAAAATGCGAAATATTTGAAATTGACGTTAATCTTTATTTCATTTTTATTCTCCTATTTCACAGAACAATAGAAAATTCTATTCAACGACTTGCTTTCGTTAAAATATTCACTAATCCGCTCCAGTTGTATTGTCGCGTGAAGCAATTCTTTTGGCAAGCAACTTAGGTCCTTTTAATGGTTTCTTCTTATTTTTTTTAACGAATCCCTGCAAATAAGAGATTAAAAGAAAAATTGAAATTACTCATTATAAGATAAAACCGTAGACTTGTCTAGTTTTTTTTAGCAAAATGTAAAAGTAGAACAATTTATGAAATCACTCAGGAAGTTTTTTAATTAAGTAAAATAAATTCAAATTCATCCAATTTAAAATGTTTTTCGTCGTTCTGTTTTCGTTGCGCGGTAGTTTTTTTTTGAGTTCAGAGGAAATGAAACTCAAAATATATTTTTGTGTCTTCAATGTACGTCTAAAAATTCGACTTCCAACATCAGGAAATATGATTACAGAAGGAGACTATTTAAATGTCAAGTTGGATGCGGCGGTAATCGAACGAGTGGTTAATTTAGTGATAGGAGTACGAACCGAACTCACAAGTAACACACTGAAGAAGATATGCAACTGCACTGAGTCGAAGCAGTTCACGTGTGTTAAATTTGGGTAACTACGCCGCTTCTTCCTCTTGGGCAACCAGGTTGGAGAAACAGTATTATCTCGGTCCAGAGTTGTCGCTTTAGGTAGAGCTAAAGGCTTTATGGCTATTACTCTCGCGCTAATTGGGCGTATCCAAATCCCTCGCCCATATGGTCGAAAAAGTGTCCAAAAACGTGGTTTTTCGAGGGTCGGTGAAACGTTTTCGCAAATATCTTGGCAAGTACAAGTACAGCACGGAAATTGTTCATTTTAGTGTCAAATGAAAGAATTTGATCTTAAGAAAGTGGGAAATTTTTTTTGTAGAAATCAGGTCAGGGTCTGGGCACTGGGATCAATCGAATGGACGAAATTGAGTATCTCGGCCATGTACGAAAGCAAATGGTTTTTCGTCTATATTTGCTTAACTATGCAATATGAAAATTTAATGTCAAAGACAAAGTTGTATCTATAGAATAAAATTTTAGAGAACACGTGTTTCAGGGTTTTCAGGAAAAATGGCCCAATCCTGCGATATGACCACTTATAAAATTATGAGAGATGACCCACATCTCTAGAACTACGAGAGTGAGAAAGTTGCTTCTAAAGACAAAGTTGTGGAAAATAAAATTTTAGAGAACACATGTCTCAGGGTTTTGGGTGAAATGCCCCAATCCTGTGATATAACCACTTCTAGAATTAATTGGGAGGGATGATCCATATATCTTGAACTATGAGAGTTAGAAAGTTGCTTCCTAAGGCAAAGTTATAGAGAATAAAATTTTAGATTACACGTGTTTCAGAGTCTTAGGAAAAAATGGCCCAGTCCTGTGATATGGCCACTTCTAAAATTAGGAGGGATGACCCATATCTCTTGAACTGTGAGAGGTAGAAAGTTGCTTCCAAAGGAAAAGTTGTAGAGACTGAAATTTTAGAGAACACGCGTCTCAAGGTTTTGGGTAAAAATGCCCCAATCCTGGGATATGACCACTTCCAGAATTGTGAGGGATGACCCATGTCTGTTGATATATGAGAGGTAGAAAGTTGCTTCCAAAGGCAAAATTGTAGAGAATAAAATTTTAGAGAACACGCGTTTCAGAGTTTTAGGGAAAAATTGCCGAAAATGGTCTGAGACGTACTTCGGTAGTGCCTTTGACATTACCTTGGGTAATTTCTATAGGTCTTTGAAATTCTTATACTTACGAAAGAACATAAAAAATTGTCACTTGCTTCCAACAAGAATTCTCAAGAAAATGTTTAAACGTTTAATGGACCACAGAAATTTGTTTGCAGTTCCTAAATATTCATTTGGGACGTTTACACATAATGCAATTTTGACCCCCATCTCTCCATGTCGTCATGCAAAAGGGGGCAAACTGATCTAAATCTATATAAATAGCAATAGCAATAGCAGCCTTCTTAAAAGTGGTCCTCAACTGGGTACCCACTCTAGAATCTCTGGATTTCATGAGCTTTTTCAGTTTTTTTTTTAAATTTTCTTGTAGGCCTTCCTTAGAAAGATGATCCTCCTTCTTATACTTAAACTATTCATAGAAGGTGATGCACATTACAATTTATTTGGCATTCAGGGAAGTTTAGGAAGAAAGTACTTGACAGGAACACGGAACAGTCTTATCGAATGTAGCAAAAAATTTAAGTATTTGCCGAAAGTAAACTGTCACAGCCCCACCTCACTGATGTAATTGACGTCAAAATATGTTAAGAGCAAATGTCGACTCTGATCACTATCTTGTGGTTGTGAAGGCTGCGATCACATCTAGCCCGGTTTCATAATAACCAAAGTGAAACTGTGAGGCGTTTTGGATCCACAGATAGCGGCGACATATGCTGAAAACATTAGCACCCAGCTTCGACAACTACAACAAGCTCAACCAGATGATACTCCTCTCGACTGACAATCGGTGAGTGAAGTAATCAAACAAGAAGTGAACAACACCTTAAGTTATCACAGCCCTAATGACTTCAATACCTGGTTTGATGCGGAGTGTGCTAATGTTACAGAACTTAAAAGCTCTGCGCGATTAAGAAAGGAAACGAGAAGAACGAGAGAACAGAAAGTGGCAGCAGATGCGAGATACAAAGAACTGGGGAAGGATGAAAAGCTTTTGCACCGGCGCAAGAAGAGAGAGCTCAACGATAGGACGCTACTTCTGCTAGAGAGATTATGTAGCGCAAAGGAGTCACTAAAGTTCTATAAACGTATAAACAATCAAAGGAAAGCATTAAATGGAACGTTGCTTACTGCAAAACTAATGTCTTGGAGAGATTCAAAGAGCATTTTGATGCATTGTACAACGGGGATGATGATGTGACTGATGATAGCGATGTTTCCTTTCTTGACTACGATGGTCAGTGCCAACAATGGAGGAAGTCTCAGCAGCAATTGCCTTACTCAAGAACAACAAAGCTTCCGGTCAGGATAAAATACCAACAGAACTGCTGAAGATGGGTGCTGAGGAATTGTCTAAATTAATGTATAATTTAGTAAAACGAATATGGAACACAGAAGAGTTGCCTGACGAGTGGCTAGAGGGTTACCTTTTACCTCTACACAAGACAGGTGATAAAACTGAATGCGAAAACTACCGTGGAATTGCCTTGCCGAACACGGCCTACAAAGTTTTCGCTCGAGTTCTATTCGAAAGACTAAATCCGCTGGGGATTATCAAGGCGGATTAAGACGAAATCGCTCAACAACTGATCAAACATTTACACTTCGTCTGATTCTGCAAAAGGGCAGAAAGTTTCAAGACCGGACTTTTCATCGACATCAAACAAGCTTACGACAGGCCCAAGCGTATGGAATTGTATGCGGCGATGAAGGAGCTGGGCTTTGAAACAAAGTAGATTCGTCTTGTGAAAACGATATTGGATGGCACCAGATGTCGTGTCAAGGTGCAAAACGACATGTCAGATGTGTTTGCTGTTAAAGAAGGGTTGAAGCAGGGAGACGCGCTATCCTGCTTACTCTTTAACTTGGCTTTGGAAATCGCAATGAGACGTGCTGGTATCCAAACCAACGAAACGCTGGTGAATCGAACAGTTCAAGTTCTGGGCTTTGCAAACGACTTGGATCTCGCCAGTCGTACCCATGCAGCATCAATTGACACTTTGCCATATTTACTAAAAGCTTATTCGTCCAGTATTGATCTACGAATGTGAATCTTGGACGATTAAGAAAAGTGATGAACAGTTACTCCTAACGTTCGAGCTCAAGGTACTTCAAACCATATTTGGAGCGATGCGCGAGGGTGAGAGGTGGCGACGGTGATATAACTTTGAATTGGAACGTGATTTTGGCGAGCCGGATATAGTGGCGGTGGTGGATGTCCAAAGGTTGATGTGGGCGGAGCATTTCGTATGTATGGATAAAAACAGAGCCCCGCAAAATGATTCCGTAACGATCCAGAAGGTCGAATAGGAGTTGGTAAAAAGTAAGTAAAGTAAGCAAACTGTCATAGCTAAAAACTTAAAGATTGTAAGGCATCAGGGAAGTTAAAAACGACTATGACGGTGGGTGTTTCGTGCCTGCCACTATTTTTTTCAGGACGATCAAGTTGATTTCAGTGGGTGTTCTCAACGACAGACACAAAATTGTGACTCATTTCTTTCACGACAGTTTGTCAATGAATCCAGAAAGAGAACAGGAAAGAAGATATGAAGGAATACAAAATTCTCTTAAACATATCCATAAAAATTCAAAATTGAATTCTGAAAGCGTTATGGGATACCGAATTTCAATGAAAATTACAGATCTTTCCAATATCTCTACAAATACATTCCAAGAGTTCCAAATTAAGTTCCACAACTCGCCACTGAGTTGAATCTGGGACTGTTTTTGAGTTGTTAAGAAACTTTTGAGAAATTTGAGAATTTTTGAGAAATCGACTTCTCAATATATCAAGTACTCATGCAAATATCAAAATACTCAAAATATCAAAATATCGTGGACGAGTATCGGCAGCCAGATGTGAATTTAAAAGCTTATATTAAGAGTGTACTTTTGTTCACGGGGGTCGAAGTCGTGGTCAGAAAAGATTAAGGAAATTACAACTGTAGAAACTCAAAAAAGCTAATATTGAAAAGCGAAGGAATGTAGAACAGTCTTTCTTCACTCACCTTCTTTTTGTCCTTTGCTTTCATACCAGTGAATTGAGCCTTTGAACTCTGTTCTTTTGATTTGCTGAATGATTTGACTTTTTTCTTTTCTCCTAAACGCCTGAGGACTCCTGTAGGTTTTTCCTTTTTACCCGCGTTAGTCTTCTTTTCCAACGATGCACCAGCATTCTGATCCTTTTTCACATAACGTTGAACTCGCATAGGACGACCTTGGAGCTCCGAATTGTTCAGCTCTAATGCCATGCCAATGGATTCAGCTTTCTTGAAGCAAACATATCCAACGCCATTACAACCATTTTTACATTGAAGCGTCCGCGCGTATTGAATCTCACCACAGCAGGAGAATAAGTCATACAAATTCTGATCGGTTACCTCTATAGTAAAGTAAGTTGTCTTTTAGTTTAAAGTCAAAATAATAAGACAACGACTTACCGTACTTAAGGTTTCCTACAAAAACGGTCCGTTTCGCGTCGAAATTAAGATTGGTTTTTGCATGGGATTGAATATCAACTCTGATAACGTTGTCGTTAATCTTTTCTCCATTCATTACCAAACTAGATTTGGCCTCTTCTTCCGTCTCAAAATCAACGAAAGCAATGACGTTTGCCGAAGTTACCTTGGATTGCGATTTGAAAAATTTGACACCATTGCTTAGACGGAAACGAATGCTTCTGACTTTTCCGAATTTCGAAAATAGTTTCATGACCTTATCACGTTTCGTATTGACTGGAAGGTTGCCAACGAAAACGGAAACTGCTGACTTTTTGTCTGATCCGAAAAAAATAAGATAAAAATCGTTATTTTTCAAGTAATTAAAATTTAAAATTTACCTGCGGCCTCTTTTTCAATTTTCTTGACATCCCCATCGTCTTCTGTGTCCATTATGTCTGTTATCTCGTCTTTGATGGAACTCACTTTCAATTGCTGGTTTACCTTCACGTTTGTTTTCTGTTTAACACCTTTGCCTTGATCATTCACCTGCTTTTTCGCTTTTCCACCAGACATTTGTTTCTTCGACTTCTTTTTCGATATTTTTGGATTTGAAAGAATCTTTTCTCTAACCGAATCGTCAACAACATTCGTCTTCTCTTTCTTTTCCTTCTTTACCTTCGATTTCGAAATTTTTGGATTAGAAAGAATCTCTTCGGTCACCAGCTTTTCAATCATTTCCTTGTCGTCTTTCTTTTCCTTCTTAATTTTCGCTGGAGACGATTCGGAAAGTTTAAGATTTGAAAGAATCTCTTCGGTCATCGACACGTCAACTTTGTCTTTCTTTTCCTTCTTTATTTTCGCTGGAGACGATTCCGAAAGTTTAAGATTTGAAAGAATCTCTTCGGTCATCGACACGTCAACTTTTTCCTCCTTTTCCTTCTTTATTTTCTTGGGATACGATTTTGTTGCCTCAACTTTTGCAACAACGTTTTCGGTTAAAATAGCGGAGTGTTCTGAACTATTACCTGCAGCGACTTTCTTATTCTTATTTTTTTTCTTCTTTTTCTGAATTCCCTCCAGATCTTTCATAATTTTTTTATTCGCGGATTCACTTAATCCCTTTTTAACGTTCTTCATTGCGACTCCAGAGAAAATTTGAAAAAAGGACGAATATTTTAGTGGTATGTCGAGAACAACAACAAATACGATTTCACGTGGTGATAGCTTCGAGCACACTTTGAAAATAAAGTGTGGGAAATGTCGAAAAATGTCAATAAATTAAAGTGCGTTTGATGTGTATTCGTTTTCTTGAGCCGTCGCTCAGTGTCATTTTGGATTTGTTTTTGTTGATGGTAAAGTATGTGCCATAGAAATGATAATAGTTGGTAACGCATCCGAAGAGGAAGAATGCGTATGTAAAATGACGTTGCTACCCATGAAACCAGAATGCCACATATCGTATGGTATCGTCGGGGTCATGCATAAATTACTTCGCGCTTGCTATAAAATCCACAAAGTCTAGAACTCCAAACTGGTCAGAGATTTTGCTTATAGTACTGCGTCTATCCCCAAAAAACTAGAGGGAATAGCCAGGGTCCTATAAACAGAACTTCCTGACTGATTTACGAACTTTTTATGGATACTCATTTTTTTAGCAAGCGTGACGTAATAATATTACGACACGCTTGCTATAAATTTTGTTTATAGGACTCTGGCTGTTACATTATTATATTATGTGCAAGACACTTAAGTTGAGTTTGAGCCAGTGATAAAAACACGGAACTTCGAATTCTCCCGATGATTCCAACCACGATCAGGAAACACTAAAAATAGTAGATCTATGAGAAGAACATCAAGACTTTCCAAGATTTCCCCTTTTATTGCCTTGTCATATAACGAGACAAAAATTCCAAGAAAACTAAATAATTTTTGTATCATATACTTCGAGACGTATAATATTTACGTTACGTCACAGCAACGACTTAGCAGCCACCGAGCGATACGATAAGGAAAATTTTTGAACAAAACGCGAGGTTGTGTTCACCAGGGTATTTTATAACAAACAAGCTCGGAGGAAAAGTGCACTTCAGTCCCATTTCAATTGTCATACACTTAAAAAAAACCAACACTTGCTGACGTCCTTATTTTTTTAAGTGTAGTGAAACTCCATGGCACATAGTCCCTTCTTCAAAAATTGTGTCATTATTGCGGCATTTCAAAAGTTTCATTCGTGGTAATTCAAAGACTCGAGTCGAATTTTCTCTACAAAATTTAAAAAAATATATATTTGACAGCTAGGGCCGACATTGAGACCTTAGGGCCTATAACCCCAAATTCCATGGACAAAAATGATCGCCTCAAGCTATTTATCTCTACCACATATTAGGTTAATTGCCATGGAAGATATGAGTGACCGGCCCCACCTGAATGTCTTGAGCCTTCCAAGAAATTTCGAAAGAATTTTTCAACTCAATATTTTCATTTCATATTTTTTTAAAGTTTAAACCTTACGAGGTAATCCATAGCCTGATCAAATAAATAAAATATAACCGGAATGTTCGAAATTCCAAATTTTTGCCTGCGCCGCTTAAATAAATAGTTCAATTTACATAAAAAAAGATTTAGCAAGTTCCAAAAATATTCGCCTTCAGCGTTTTTTCCACGCAAATTTGATCAGTGAAATACTTACTTATGAAAGAAACTCTATAATACAGAATTCCAATTTCGTATGCAGCGCTAAAGCCCATATTTTAAAAAAGGCCTTTTTGTAATGAACTGATTTTGTTGAGCAAAAGGTTGTTTGTTTTAGAAAAAAGCATGAAAAACTGAGCTTCTTCATAGCAATTGGGCCCCCTCGTTGAAATTATTGGGCTCTCACACTCCCCAACCCAAAATCATTTTAAATTGTACTGTTCACTAAGGCGAAACACGGAAATCTTACATCCGTATTTTGTACGTCGCTGGGGCGAATCGGCATTCTAAGCCCTACCAGTCCTACCAGTTTCCGCACCTAGTACATCATAGATGGCGTTGGGTTGGTGTGCAATTTACCACTGACACAGTAAAAACTTCCGTAACGAAAGGATTTCTAAGAAGAATCCATGTGAGCAAAAAAAGCTCACAAAAAAATAATTGCGGAACTAGTAAAATAAAATGATCTAGCCTCTGACCTGGACGGGTTGTAACGACGGTGTACGTATACCAGTAATAGAATCGTGGACAGCAGCGCTAAAGCAGCTGCTCATTAACTCTGTCTCTATGAAATACAGAGAAATGATATCAATCTGTAGCCTTCATGAAAAATAAATGTTGTAAGCATTTTGCAGCATCAACGAACGTAGTTGTGAGCGGCGACACCTATTGTGAACATAAAAACATCAACAACAACCACAACAACTAGTTCAAACCAAAAATAAGATTGAAGTCGTTTCCGTCGCTGTTCCAATGTGTCGGATGTCCGAAACTGTAGAGGACCAAATGCTCATTTCTATCACTAACTAGCAGACTGTGGAGCCTCCAAATTCTAACGGCTAAAACGGTCGCCGCGCCGCCGCCAAGCATTTAGGTCGGCTAAAAGTTGACGACCAAGACTGCGAGCATGCCACCCCGACTTTGATTTGTTTAGAAAAGGGGTCTTATGCGTTTACCACGACGTTTGTAACCAGTCGAATTTCGACCCGGGAGTAGGGGGAAGCACCGATCATGGTCCTTAGATGACGAATCAGCAATAAAAAAATGTCCGTCTGTCAACAGTGAGTAAAACTCAACCGATTTTCAAAAACTTTTTTTCCCTGAAAGGTAATCAAAAAATCTTTCATGGGATCAAATCTGGGCACTGTCGGCTCAAGGGCAACCGAGTTAGGGCCGTTTAAGTGATTTTTGGTCTTTTGTACATAACTCTAGTAAATCTTTTCTGATTTTCAAAATTTTTTTTTGTTTGAAAGACCTGGGCATAGCCGACAATTTATTGAAGAAACTTTTTTTAATTTGAGTCCTTGGGCTTAGGTAGGGCACTAAAATCGAGACTCTGCAGGGGCTCTATGTGTTTTTTGTTCATAACTCGGGCAAATCTTTTCCGATTTTCATAAATTTATTTCGTTTGAAAGACTTGAGCATAGCCGACAATTTATGGAAGAAACTTTTTTGAATTTGAGTCCTTGGACTTAGTTGGGGCACTAAAAACGAGTCTCTGCTAGGCCTCTATGCGTTTTTGAACATAACTCGAGTAAATTTTTTCCGATTTTCCAATTTTTTTTTTTGAAAGATGTAGGCATGACCGACAGTTTATAAAAGAAACTTTTGCCTGTGCTTAGGGCTCAAGTGGGCCGTGTCGGTCCTAAGGTCGGCCCTAGCCAAAAAAAAAATTGTTTGTTATGTTGCAGAGGAAATTGAGGGAAACATTTTTGGCTATGGAATTGTGTGTCCGAGGCCTCTACTTAGGGCCCTAGGTCGGTACTAATGACCCTAGCCCAGAAAATTGTTTTTTCTATGTTGTAGAGCAAATTGAGGAGAACATTTTCTCCATTTGGGGGGGTCAATTTTGTGCTTTCGGAAAAATTTTTTACACCGTTTTTTCGGACGGATTTTTCAATATTGCCCTATCGCCAATTTCCAATACAACTTAATGTGGACGCAATTTCATAGACTTAAGAGTTAAGGCAATATTTACTTAAATACGTTCGAGTCTCTTCGTAACATCAACTCTGTTTGCCGCATCTATTCTTATACGTATCATATCATAATTTTTTCTTTGCTTGCCACCTCGATTTTGCCTAGTTTTTCACCTTTTATCGCATACGATGGGTATTTTCCGTGACATAATTCGTGGGCGAAAATTCCCCGGGTGATAATTCTCATTCGTCCGGGCGATAATTCCCCGGGTGATAATCCCCAAAATTTCTGCTCCGGGCGATAATTCCCTGGCCGATAATCCATGTCACCTTTCGTCTTCATTACCATTTCGACCTAACTCCAATTTCGATCGAGTTTTTGGTAGTGCTAGCGACCCGCACATATATTAGCAGAAAGATCTGTACGTATCCTAAGATTTTATAGAATATCGAGGAACGTTAATTAATTTTATTAAATTGAAGACTTAGAGAACTGAGAACTGGATATCGTCGAAATGGTTATTTGAAAACCCTCCCGAAGTGACGCCCCATACTTCCACGGGCAAAAATGTTCCTGCAACTTTCTCTACAACATAGCGAGTTTTTTTTTTTATTTTGGTCCCACCTTTGACCGACCTGAGCCTTAATCCTTCTTTCGTTTTTGAATACTGTTGAGCTTTTGACTACCTCTAAATAAGAGCTAATTCTATGGAAGCTGCAGCCTAAACCAGTGAATAGATTGTCATCAACTTTTTTAAAGTACAACGAAGGAATTTATATTTTCGACATTCTACACATTCACTCGTTTTATCGTTTTCAGCTGTTTTGCCATTGTTATAACAATAGAAAAAATCTGAAAACGATGATACATGTGAATGTGTATAAGTGATATATAATTGAATATTTTTATTCATATGTGTATAATGTAGTTTTTACAAAGTGAAAATCTTTCATTCTAAAGTAATTTTCGTTCGTAAATCGCGGAGATATAAGCCAAAAGGTTTCACTGACCTTCAAAAAACCACATTTTTGAAAACTTTTTCAGTTCTTCGAAATTCTTCATCGATTTTGCCCATTTTCAATTCCAAAACACCCTTCGAGATTACCTTTACACTAAGTAAAAAAGCAACAATTTGTCATTTAGCCACCGCAATCCCTTCTTTCTGGAAAGCGATGTGTAGCCGCCGCAACCAATTTTTGAACGGCTTAGCCGATCCCAGCTGCCGTCGGATTTTTTTTAGTCTGATAGCCGTCGCCGACGATTTATTTTAGACTCTCCACTCTGCTACTTAGAGAAAGGGGTTTTTAGGTCTCGAATATCGTTTTACCACAAATGAAATGCATACGGATAATTTTGAAATATTTTTATTTGTAATGTTCATTGTTCAATGCAATGTGAAATATTGTTTCAGAATTTAAAAAGTTCAAGTTTTTATTTATATCCTAAAAGTTATATCCATCCCACATTTGACTTTCACAGAAAAAGTATAAACTTAAGGTTAATATTAAAATTCTACAAATCACGTCTCTAGGCGTCGATTTACATACAAAATGCGTTTGGTTTAAATTTTATTTTTCAATGAAAATATCTAGTGATATCCCGATCATTCTTCAGCTGTTAAATTAATAATAATTGCATAATACATTTACATACATAAATTAAAGTACCCCTCATTCAAAAAATGTCAACTGCAGTCAATGTTTTTTCACGATTTTTTGTATATTTCATACTAACCGGATGCGCCAGTTGAACTTAATGTTTTCAACTACCTAAATCAGAAATGTTGACTAAATTTATTTTAAGACTTTTGTAATTTCCAGAAAGAAAATATTTTTTGCATTTCATTTCATGTTTTTTTTAGAAAAATAGACAATAGACGACAAATATCATCCAAAGAAAATAAGTAGTACAATTTTAATTTTCTTTGTATCTTCTCCGACTGTTTCTGCTCTTACAATTTAATCTTCCATACTCTCGTGTCGGCTAGGCGAACCTCCATTATTTTTTGGTGAAATGGATCGTGATTCACGATCCTTCGACTTTGATACTGAACGATCACTGCAATGGAAATGTTGAATTGTAATTTGGATTAACCAAACGTCACAGACAGTAACATTACATTAGTGCTTTTTTAGTTGAACGCCATAGTGACGCAAATAACTATAAGAAAACAGAGGTGTGCGTACATTACATACGACCCTACAACAATAATTTTTCGAAACGGTTTCTACTTCTTTCAATTGAGTTTGTTGCGATCAAAAGTCGGTCTATCTGAAGAGCACATTGCAAAAATGTGAACTGTCAAATTTGCGATGTTTTTCCAGAATAGAATCTTGCGGGAGTAACAAATTATTCAAAATTATAACTCGTGAGAATGACTCTTACACGAATAATACATGAATCAGAATTCAAAAAGTTTGAGTATGAAGGTCGAAAATTACTTTAAAAAATCATCGCATTCCAAGTTCATTTACGATGTTTTTTCAGAGAAAATTTGTACCTTCATACCTAAACTTTTTGAATTCTGGTTTACCTATTGTATGCGTAAGAGTCATCTTCTCACTATATATGAGCTACAATTTTGAATAATTTGTGATTTACACAGGGTTCTTGTCTTAAAAAACATGGCAAGTTTGACAGTTCACGTTTTTGCGACGTGCTCCTAACTGTCAAAATGACGAGAAATGTCAACTGTCACTTTTGCGATGTTTTTTTGGAGGAGAATCCTTAGTAAATAACAAATCATTGAAAATTATAGCTCATATACTGTGAGAAGATGTCTCTTACACGAATAAAAGGTGAATCAGAATTCAAAAAGTTTGAGTACGAAGGTAGAAACTTGCTCTAAAAAATCATCGCATTCCAAGTTCGTTTGCGATGTGGTTTTAGAGCAAATTTATGCCTCAATACATAAACTTTTCGAATTCTGATTCATCTATTATTTGCGAAATAGTCATCCTCTCACAATACATTAGCTGTGATTTTGAATCATTTTTTATTTGCGTAGAATTCACTTCTAAAAAAACATCGCAAATTTGACAGTTCACATTTTCACGACATGGTCTTGAACGTCAAATATTTAAACAAAAATAATTTTTTTCGTCGTATATTCTTTTTTGTTTAAGAGCGTGTCAGATATTTTGACAGTTCTATATTTTGTGATGTTTTTTCATTGCATATTTCTAAGGCAAAGTTAATCAATTTTAAATTCCAATACTCTACTGTTTGCCTAACACATCTCTTTATAGATTCTATGAATCAGAATATATAATTATTGAGTCTAAGTGGCAAAATTTGATCTGAAAAAACATCGCATTGTATTATGCAGTCGAGTACTTTGCGATGTTTTTTCAGATCAAATTTTGACACTAAGACTTAATAATTATATATATTCTGATTCAGAGAATCTATAAAGGGATGTGATATGCAAACAGTAGATGTTTTGGAATTTAAAATTGATGATCACTGCCTTAGAAATATGCAATCAAAAAACATTGCAAAACATAGAACTGTCAAAATATCTCACACGCTTAAGAACACTCCGCAAAAATGTAAACTGTCGAATTTGCGATGTTTTTTAGGAGAGAATCTTGCGTTAGTCAAAAATTATTCAAAATTATAGCTCGTGCACTGTGAGTGAATGACTCTTACCCAAAAATAATAGATGAACCAGAATTCAAAAAGTTTAAGTATGAAGGTACCAATTTGCTCTGAAATAACGAAAACGAACTGGGAATGCGATGATTTTTCAGAGTAACTTTCTGATTCATCTATTATTCGTGTAAGAGTCATCTTCTCGCAGTACATGAGCTACAGTTTTCAACATAATTTGTTTTTTACGCAGGATTCTGTTTTTAAAAAACATCGCAAATTTGACAGCTCATATTTTTGCTACGTGCTCTTATACTGGGCCAATATGTATAACACTAACGACACAAACATCAAAGAACTTTTCCCAAACTATAGAGTTGACGTTTAAAACGTCATTTTGACACTTGGAATAGACCGAGTTTTCGACCCAGCAAACTCATTTAGTTATTTCGATTAAATCCTTGTCCACTCGCCAAATTTTCATTTCTTTTTTTATAATCACTTTCCCTTCATGGGAAGCTGGTTGCATTCAGTTATTTTGACGTTCAACAACAAAACCAACGAAGCACTAAATTTAATTGGTGTCTGTATCTGCTAATGCGAAATACTGCTTTAATATGAAAATTTTTACTTACCCTGACCGTGATCGACCGCCCTTTGATTTTGAACGAGAACGAGATCTAGAATCGCGTTTCAAGGAACGGGATCTGGAGCGGGAATCATGTTTCATTGAACGTGAGCGGGAACGAGATTTTGACTTAGATTTGGAGCGATCGCGACGGCTGTAATGTTCAAAAATAAATTAATTAATAACAAAGCGCTAATGCACAAAAGAGGTATGTTAAGTAGAGTCGCCATACGGATTTTCTAAGTGAAACGCAAATTATCAAATGCTCAGTAGTTCGCAAACAATAGCCGTAGGCTTGTCCGTTTCCCACTACTGATCACTACTGAGGACAAAATTGGCAACCTTTTATTATGTACTTTCACCAAATGATTTAAAATCTGTATGGCTTTATGCAGCGAGATGTATTTTATGATGCACTAAAAAATAAATTACTTTGATCGTGATCTGGATCGTGAAATCTTTGCCGGTGATTTGGATTTACTCCGATTATTACCACGAGATTTGGATCGACTACGCGATTTTGATCGGCTTCGTGATGATCTGAAAATTGTATTCTTTTTATTTTATTTAGACTCGGATGACGTTTTAATTTATTGGCCCATCAGGAAATTGACGTTCTGCATAAACGGCAAACGTTGAGTGGGATAACATTACCTTGAACGAGAGCGTCTGCGGGAACGTGAACGTGAGCGACTGCTTGAAGATCGCGAACGACCACCACGTCCACTACCGCCGGCACCATTACCACGTCCACTTCTTTGACGATCTTCCACCAATCGTACTCGGCGTCCATTTAACTCAGTATCGTCCAATTTTTCAATAGCATTTTTCATGTCCGATACCGAGGCGAACTCTACAACACTACAGAAAATTGATGGGTTTGTGTTAACACTTGAGTTGATATTCACTGAGTAAAATATCTACAGGCGACACAGGAATTGTCCTTATAATATACGTAACGAACGTGTTATGAGCTCACATAATACGTGCGCGGCGTTCTTAATACGTACACGGTGGACAAAATACGTCGGCAGCGTATTTTGTAAGCACAATTCCTACGTCGCTTGTAGATATTTTCCTCAGTGTTGTTCTGTTGTTTAAATTACCCTTCATTACGACGCTGCTTGTGGGCGTCAGCGTATGTCACTTCTCCTGCCTGACGCATATAATCCTTTAGATCCTGAATTAGATAAAACAGCCATTAGTCATATCGAACGGCAAAAGCCATTGGGTCGTGAAAATTTACTTCATTAAGATAAACGATATTTTTGGGTTTCACATGTTAATAATTTTTTTTATTAGAAAAATGAACTATGGCCAACGGAATGTTAAACTTATCGAGGAGCCCATCACCACTTGTTAATTTGAATTGTTGTTATAAAATCAGACTTGAAATTAATGTTTTCATCAAACGGAATTGTGAAACGATATTGTGAATTACAATCGACACTTTGCCTAAAACATTCGATGATATGGACGGATCGTTATAACAGAACAACATCTTGATGTCGCTGTATTCAGTAAATAATCGAAAAAGAAATAAAGAAATGCTGTGACTGGTTCCATTCAGACAATTTGGTATCTTTATCCTTTGGTGTCATTCACGATGTAAATTGAACTGGATGGTTCTGTCCCTTCTGTGGATCATTTGATTCTGTTTGATTGCAAATTCCACATTCAAATTAAACAAAGACTTTCGCAGCAGATAAGTTTCCTTCACACACCTGTGGAAGAATTCACTTCCAAACAAGTGTGACTGAGAGCATGTGGGTAATTTTTCCTGACTAGTGTCGTAAAATTGGTGGTAAGTTTCGACGACACTAGAAAAAAATATTGTTTACCTCAGGTAAGTTTGGAAGTAAAGAATTAACTTTCGCCAACTCTTTTATTTGGTCTTTTCTCGTACTGACATTTATTACGATCCCTTGGCTTTGAAAATTCATGTTAATTAAAAGATGTGAGACAAATGAAATAAAAATGCATTTTCTAGTTTTGATGAACCTAAAACATTGAGATGATAAGATCTTTGTTGGCAGATTTTTATAAATTTTCCTTAGCCAATTAGGTCATCAAACAAAATTTGGCATTCCAATGATTTGTACATTAATTACAAGTTGTTGCGAAACATTATTCATTCTTAATTTTTTTTTTTTAGTTTGATAAACCCAAAAATATCATTTGATAAAACAAAAATTAAAAAAAATACAACAAAATACTAAACTTAAATGATTTTGATGATTAAAAAAATATTTTCTTACATAAAACACTGTGGTTTGGTTTCATTAAAATGCGATTAAATATCATCTGGCAACATATTTTCGACCATTACCTTGTGGGACGGCAATGAAGTAGTGGAGGACGGTACCATAACGTTTTATTTATTAGATTTGGTCACTGCCACCACACAAGCGCACAAGAAAGTTGATTTTATTTAACTGGATGGAGATGAATCAGTGTTTTTTGTACGAAATATTGGAAGAAAGCCATAGTACACAGCACTTTCGTTGGTCGTTGCAATAGCATTACACAAGTGAGGTATTGATAAGTGAGCGTCAAACAACGTATACGACCACCAAATTTTTCATTTTTTATTCATTTTGAACGTGTGTGCGTTTCTATGCGATTTTTCCTGACCCAAACATTTTTTAGCCAACCTCTCGCAAATTGGTTTTTTTTACTAGATTTTATTTTTCGGTCAATTTCGAGCGCTGTCTTGTATATTGGTTCACACGGTATACTTAGGTTTGTGAAAGAGGGAAGCCCTATTTAACGTCTGATTGAATGTGTGAAGCACCACCAAATTTATAGCGTCTGATTTCTCTCAAGTCACCATTGGGGACCATAGTCTCTTAGTCACAAGTATCATCAGCGAACCCATATTTTTGGGAGGCTTTCTTCGAAAAAATATGAAATTTTTTTTACTCATTTTGTTTTAAACTAATTTTAAAAATGTTTTTTTTTTTTTTGTTGCGATGTTCCGCATAAATTTTTTATCTTTTTAATAAAATTATAGCTTCTAAAACATGCAATTCAACAATTTTATTAATTTTTTTTTAGAAAATTTAGTTTGTGTAAATGACTGAATTTTGGTTTGAATATTTTTTAGCTCCCTTTTGTAGATGGAGGATGTAGTGCAAGTAATTTAAAGGAAAGTTTCGTTGATAGAAAAAGAAAAAAATTTTTGAAATGAAATATCGTCGAGGAGGAAATAAGTTGTTCTACGGTAACGGCTCGTCTTCCTCTGTCCGGTCTGTTATATATTGGATATTGCAATCACAAATGACCAATTCAACATCAGCGTCTGATTACGATAGGAAGAAACAAGTTGATGTGGATGACGTCATCATTTTTTGTCAAAATTAATATTTGATTAATAATATGGATCGAACGAGGTGTCACTTATTCATCCAATTGCCGGAGAAGAAACATTCGGCAATGCCACGTAAATTTGTCGATGTTGCCGAATCGTATGAAATTTAAAACACGATATCTATAAAATGTATACGAAATCCACGCATTTAGTGCGACGTCGGCTTATGTCATATTAGACCACATTTCATGGTAGTACATAAGCTGGCAAGCACACCATTTTTCGTTGCTTCACTTATTACGATTTTCACCATGAAATTTCGTATACTTTGACGTAAGCCGACGCCGCTCTAAAAGCTTGAATTCAAAAACATCAAATCGGTTTAATTGCGATGTAAATCTTCATAGTAACACCACTCTATCGGTATTTCTACTTTGTAAATTATGTGTGTAAACGCTACAATTTGAGTGTGGCTCATTCCAACGGTATGTAATGTAAGGAACGTTATTTGCATCTTTTTCACTCTTACTAAATGGTCTTTTAAAATTGAGACAAAACATACCGTTCCTAACATTACAACACATCTACTTTGTAAACTTTGTGAATTTGCTTGCGTTCACCATTGTTTTCCATACAAACTGGTAACTTTTTTATAAAAGTGAACGAAAATACATTTGTTTCTATAGCATTTACATTGTTTACAACGGTAGAATGGTTCGTGGTATGAGCCGTATACCAAATGTAGTTTTACTCACTCAATATGAAAAATATACCATTTTGCATAGAACAATGGTAACTTAAGCGAATTCGTAATGGTAACGCAAGGTAGAATGTGTTGTTAAAAGGGAACGCTGTGTTTTATCTAGAGATGAGCGGGTCGACCATTTTTCGAAACCCGACCCGATAAAATTTTTCGAAACCCGAATTATTTCAAAACCCGACCCGGACCGAACCCGACCCAATTAAAATTTTCGAAACCCGAATTGTTTCAAAACCCGACCCGATAAAATTTTTCGAAACCCGAAACCCTAACTGTTTCAAAACCCGACCCGGACCGAACCAGACACTCAAGTTTTTCGAAACTCACAACCCAAATTACTTCGAAACAAAAATTATTTCAACGCCCGACGTCTGCATTCTTCACGGACCGTAGACTAAAATAAAATTCGTGTAATGTGAGATGATAAAATTTAGACGAGTTTTGAAAAATATAAAAAGTTAATAAAGGATCGGGACCCGAATAAAATGATACAATAACCCGACCCGGACCGAACCCGACCCGATAAAATTTTTCGAAACCCGAAACACGAACTGTTTGCAAACCTGGCCCGGACCGAACCCGACCCGATTAAAATTTTCGAAGCCCGAAACCCATGAACCCGAAAAAATCAATTCGGGTTCGGGTCGGGTTTTTCGAAGTTTCGGGCAACCCGCTCATCTCTAGTTTTATCTCAATAATGGATAGGGTACTGAGAGTGAATGAAATGAAAATAACGTTCCCTCTTAACATACAGATGAAATTGGCCAGTAAGTGACACCCTCGTCGTTCTATACAGCCAGTTACCGCTGTGTACCGACTTTAGTACAACTGTCGTGTAGCGCGATAATTTATGATTGCTGGCGCTAATTTAGTGATAGCTGGCGGTATTCTAACAGTAATGTGAGGTACTCAATAAATCAAAAAATATTTCTGACATTTATTTACCGACCACATCATTTGTCTTCTTTTATCTTTTTCTATTCATGTTTTTATTTAGAGTGCGTACATTTAACTTTAAGTTAAGTTAAGTTACGTTAAGTTAACTTTGACAGGTCCACCCATATAAATTGCATTGGTAGACCTGTCAAAATGTTCACCAGTGAACTTCATCAGTATGCGCTCTTGCACATACGAAGTCGCGTCTATCGTTTTAAATAATTTTGAACAGAAAATTATCCGAAAATATAAGTTATTTTCAAACAAAAACTCGTAATGAGACTAAATCGCCGTTATTAAGCTTTTTTGTGCCTTTTTTCTCCGTTTTTCTTATTATACACCAGTGAAATCATATAGATAGCGCTGTGCTAACCTTGTCTATGCGTTAGTTTGACTTTCACATTGCTGTTCAGCACTGTGATGTCAGGTCGTCTCTACCTGTATGATCAGCGTAGTGCCACCTATTATGATTTTCCTGGTATCACACGAACGCAAATATCCTTTCGTCATCAGAATGAAGTATGCTGTAAAGCAATTCGCTGACTTTTGTATTAAACTTAAGGAGTTCATTTAATGAATTTGGGAAATGCGTTCGAAATGAAATTCGCGTTTCACACTAAGGAAACTAATGTCAAAATGAATGAAACTCATAAAAATTTGAAAAAAAAACTAAATGTTTAATGAAGAGCTTTTCGGCGATTTCTTACTATCATGCTCTAAAAAATGTCAAATGAGGATGAATGAAACTTTTACGGCTGCAACCGGATGTAATTTATCTAAAAATTACATTTTCATAAAAAGGGCCACACGCTTTTCGTACAAAGTTGGATGGATTGGATAAATTGTTAGTACAGGATCTATGTTTTGTGTAATGTTTTTTTTTAAAGCATAAGCGAATAATGTGTTGATTGTCATTGTGTTATAGCAAAAGATTCGAACAGACTTTAGTTTAACAATGGATCAACATTTTCCATATAGAAAACGAAATGGAGACGTCGCGTCATCTAAAAACATAGCACAACTTTATAACCCACACATTTTACGCGCCGAATTTCCTACAAATCTAGTCATGAATATGAAAACATTGGGCACATAAATTAAAATAAATAAAGTGCATTACACGCACACCATAAAAACTTTGTGTGAAATAATTTTTTTTTTCTTAAATCGAATTATGATTTGTTGATGTCTTTTTGTTTTGAAATCTTCTAATTTAAACTCGATTTACGGCAAAACAAAATAAAAACAATAAAATTAACAAAAAATACATACCTTCCAGTTGACTCGGCTTGACAAATTCTTAACAATTACCCTAAACTCGGTGCTGAATGCCGGGCCATAGTATCTTGAAGAAGATCTGTAATTTTTGGATCTAGGTGTACATCGCTTGAATTCTTATCACTTAGAACCGAGTCCATGCGTTTGTCTTGCACACCCAAATCGGTGCACGAACAATTGGATATTTTTTTGTTTGTTTTCATTTGATTGTTTTGTTCTCTTGTTTTTTTTTGGAACGTTATCGTGATACGATTAAACCAAGTAAAGAAACCAACATTGACCAACCAATTTATATTTTACATTTTTTTTCTACCAAACCAAACTGCTCATGATGATTTGGAACAAACGGTATGAAGATTATGCCAATACGAATTTTAGATTTTATTTTTTATCAAAAACCATAATGAGGTGAAGATGGAAGCAAAACCAATACCAAATAAATTACAATAATGCCAAATTAGCCAACCAAGGTCGCAACGTAGGAGGACCGCCACACACATTTTTGTTAATTTTATGTTTTTATTTGCCATTTTTTTTTTTCTATTTTTGTTTTAAAGTTTGCCGTAAAATTCTAATGAAATCAAAAATGAAATAAAAAGTTTTTAAAGAGGTCAATCACCTAGTGCTAAGCACGACATCAATTTATGAATTGAATTTATTTCAATTTTGATATCGAAAAAACGATTCAAAGCTTTCGGTATGACCTTTTTGTTTCTCACGTTTTACTTACTTTATTTATTTTTTAATAAAAAAAAAAACAAAAACTCAAAATAAATTTGTTAATCAACTAATTAGCAGCCCTAGCTAATTCAACTATGAGAGAGCTATTGAATACTCAAATCAAAATTATTTTATTTATGTTCAACCGATTACGAACATAAGATATCAAATTTAAGTAAATTTTAGAACGTTTTTTGTGAATAATTTGCTGGTGTAGTAATATTTTGTTTTTTGATAAAATCTGTTGTATTCATCAATCTTACATCGGAAGTATAAAAAGGCACCACCAGTTCCGCAAATCCATCATAAATCATCATCCTTCAACGCTTTTCAGAATCGTCAACGAGTTATGGGCCTTACATCAGACATCAACCGTCCACAATGCTCAATCACACAAGATATTATCGTCGTGTCACAAGTGTTTTTATCCTAATCAATCCTTCACTCGATTCGGGAAGAAATGGGGGGTCATCTCATCTCATCAATCAATTGTGTCAACGCTTCTTCTCAGATATCATCAATACCGTCTTCATCAACGCATCATCCCCTCATCTTCTAGTGTTATTTTTCACTAAAAAATTATTAAAAATTTTTATTTGCGATTGATGAATACAGACAGTAGTTAGGTAAAACGTTGGTGAAAGATGGAGATATAAGTGTATGATTTAATAACAAAAATATCTAAATTATCTTTCATTACTAAATGCGTTATCTTTCATTTTCAGTGTTTCAAAAAATGATTCATCACTGAAAGAACACTTTTTTGTGTTAACATTTGTCTTTTAACAACAAAAAGCGTTTAATCGAAAAACAAATGATTTTCGATTATTTCGTTTTTATTTTTTAGTATCTGTTTTGTTTAGCAGTCTCGTTTTCATCAATTGGAATCCTCCCGTCGTCTACCAGTTGACAGATTAAACATCCTACAGTAGCGAATTATAAGGTAGTCTCGTCTAGACAGTGAAAATGTTAATTGGAACAGAAAAGCGCTTCTACAGACACCGCAGCACCCAATCGATCGTCATTCGGCAGACTAGTGCAAAATCCTAGCTGGAGAATTCGAAAATAATCGATAATCATTTGTTAATCGCTTAAAACACGTTACAAAAACGGTTTTTTTCTTTATTGAAAGAATTGTCATTTTTCAATTCTAATGCATCGAAGACCACGCGTTTTGAAAAATAAATAATGCTCTGTCAAATTGTCCCTACTGTTTTTTTTTCTCATATTTACGGCAAAACAAAATCAATAAAATTAACAAAAATACATACCTGCCAGCTCACGCGGCTTGAAAGGTTTTCAACAATAACACGATATTCTGTGCGTAATGGAGGACCATATCTTGATGCAGCTCTGGAATTTTTATAGGATCTAGTGTATTCGAATGTCTCGTAACATAACGGAACCGAATCCATGCATTTATTTTTAGATATAAATGGTTTATAATTGCTTATTTGAGTTAATCGTCTTAAAATAGATGACTTTTCGATTGGTTTGAATTAAACGATTGGCACAATCATCTTCATCTCATTGATTTTCGATACAGTAAGTTTTTCCTGTTTTATTTCATTTATCCCTAATTTGTTAAAAGATGAAACTTAATTTTTAAAAAATAATAATAAAAAAAATAAATTACGATATCTTTGACGGCTTGCAAACGCTTGCATTCGTAGGGGCGATCGCAAGAAAAATAAAAAATAAGCAATTAAACCCCATTCACTTCAATTCAATTAATAATTGATTTCTAATCCAGTTTCCACCAACGACTCAACGGTAAAGTGATGAACGTCCACAAGTAAACGAACTTTCAACCAAATAAAAACAAAACGAAAAAAATACGTTTAAACTCACTTATCATTGTAACGACCACCTCCGCCACCTCGACCACGGTTACCATATCGATCGCTATCATATCTGTCCCTGTGACTACCTCTGGCTTGTCCTCGGGCAGGTTCGACTACGACTCTGAAAAAGAAAAATGTTTCTTTATTGATTGAATGCCCTAAATGGCATCTAAACTTATTTTTAAGGAATCGATCAAAATCGAAGCGAGAGGGATAATGTTGCTTGTGCTTGTTTTACATTGAATAAGGAGTCGTTCATGTGATTGAGAGAGTTAATAGTCGAAGAAAAAACCATTGCATATTTTTGTATGAAAGAATTGCAAAACAATTCCCACAAATTCTACTTTTTGTTCGAAACAATTCAACTATGATCTCATAATCACACAAAGGGCAGTTAGAAGCCATTACTGCAGCTCTCACTTTTATGTGTAATGATAGTCGTCAACATTTCACACCAGAAACTAACACGTTACACAATCATACCGAACACGCATACGATAATAGTATATTACTGCATAGACGTATATATAATCGCTCATATACACGTTTATTCAGTACGATGCTTTAACTCATGAGCGGGGGTGTTCACGCTTTTAGGTTTAGAATTATATACGCTCTTAACCAACAGATCTTCTTGTGACCCTTTGTTCCTTTTCCCATTTCATCATTTAAATCATGAGAAGGTTCCAAAACATAGCTGCCCAGTATCCTGCGTCTCAGATGATGAAACTTTGGGCAATAGCATATTACTTAAATAACCTGTTTCCTCATCCAGTCCACAGGAACACTCGGCGTCACCTGAGATTTTCATTCTCTTTAGGTGTTTACCCGGCCCGCAGTGCCCGGTAATCGCTCCCATCACCCATCTCATACGATCCCGGCCCATACCGACACAATTCTTTGGTCCACTTCCGAGCTGGCCTATGGAGGAATTCCTTCGCGTGAACTCCTCCTCCATACGCCTCCCAGCGCTTCGTATGTTCGGTCCTTACCCATACCCAGTCTTTCACTGTTTTCGCGCACAGCGACTTCGGTATCGGGATAAATGGTTCGGCTCCGTCCTCGAATCTAGCCAGCTCATCAACCTTTTCATTACCCTCCACGAACGAGTGCCCGGGCATCCATACCTGAAAAATCTGTTTTCTCAGACCCATCCAGTTCAGGTATTCCTTGTACTCGTACACTAGTTTAGAGGTCGTGATAGACGACGCTAGCGCCTTGATAGCCGCCTCGCTATCCGAATAGATGAAGACATCTTCTCCACCCGCAAATCCCGGCAGTACTTCGCGGACTCCCATAAACGATAAACGTAATTGTTTCTTCAATAAACGATATTGTTACTTATCATTTGGTGTCATATATGATGTCATAATATATTCATGATTTTTAGATTCATTGTGGTCCATTACCATTGGAATTTATAAAAAGTCTATCAGGTTTTTTATTCTTTTCACTATATGAACATTGAAAGCAAGTTTGAGTACTTTATTACGTAGTGGTGCGGATCGCCGAGGAAGCCAAAAAACATCTAGAGTTAATACTATCTTAGATGGAACTTCCAGATTTGTGCATGTCCATGTCCAGTGACGATTTTCATTTTTTTTAATGTAAATGGTCAAGAAATGAGCCATCTCACAATCTGCCACATCTAGACTTCCGAAAATATTAACAAAAATTTAGAGTTTTTCTTAATAGATTAACGGATGTTTTCAGTGTATAAAAGCTAGTGCTGAACGTTCAAAAATTATATTTGTTCTGTGTCTCCGCTGATATACACATAGTCCGACAAGACATTAGGTGTACTGATGAAATCACATACTTCGGTATGTGGGGGCGTGATACGCCGAAATCAGCATATTTGTTTTGTTTCGTTAGTTTGTCCTTCCTTAAACTACATGAGCCGAAGGTCAAAAATTAAATACGGACGGTCAAATTTGCGATGTTTTCTTAGAGCAGAATCCTGAGTAAATAACAAATTATTAAAATTATAGCTCATGTACTGTGAGAGGATGACTCTTAGACGAAAATTAGATGAATCAGAATTCAAAAAGTTTGAGTATGAAGGCCGAAAGTTGCTCTGAAAAAATCATCGCATTCCAAGTTTATTTGCGATGTTATTTCAGAACAAATTTGTAGCTTCATACTTAAACGTTTTGAATTCTGATTCATCTATTATTTGCATAACATTCATCCCCTCAAAGTACATAAGCTGTACGGTGCTCTGATTTATGTCAAAACAAGCAAAATTTCATGAAGAAATTCATTATTTGTCAGATTCTGGCGGCATCTGCACTTATGAAATGTCGTATACTTTGACATAAGCTGACACTAAAGGTGCGGATGGCACCAATCGTTAACTTGAACATCTGGTTTAAACTATAGAATTCTAGTCAAGCTAGAATCATTTCAAGTTAGGGCACCGTTTTGGAAATGTTTCGAATTTCCGGTAACTGCTTCTCCTTTGATTTAGGTCTCACAGAAAAACAATTCCTAAAGAATTCTCGTAACGCAAAATCTATCTAACTACATCTTTTTAGTAATATATATATCCAACTTAAAGATAACAAGCAATTTAAAACACAAAATTCAATCCTACTCTATTTAGCTAGACAAGATACTCGACTGCTGGATTAGTGTGGATCGGATCTCTAGCCCCTTTACAATTAGTCAAATGCACTGAAAAACTACAAGTTTAATTCTCTTTACTCGATTGATTACTAGAATGAGGATTCGTTCTACAAAACGTTTCATGGTGTTGTTATAGTGACGATAATTTTGTACGTTTCGTCGATATTTATTTTCAATTCCCTTATTCGAGGGGTAAAGATTTATGCTACCTGAACGAATCTAACTATTATTGAGGTTATCAATATTGTTTCATGATAAGTCATAAACTATATTGATACAATTTGTAAAAGACCAACTAAAGATTAGATATAAAAGTTGATTTATAAACGGTAAGCCTACAAACTAATGGGAATTAAATTCGCCGATTAACACTTTCGATCTTTCAACACTAAAATTAATTTCAACGAAATTAAAAGTCAAAACAACCTACGACAAATTAGCATCATTTCAACATTAAAACTCATAATCAGCAAACAATAAGTTGTTGAAAACATTATGGTAAACTTTCGCCCACTAACACAAATTTAACCAAATTAGTATTCGATGTTAAAATAAATTAAAACCATACTGTTAAGTTCAATGCCAATAGATGCCAATAACCTGGAAATCCCACCCACAAAGTATATGAATAATGAATAGTTCTATGCTTTGAATGTAATTATGCAATCAGAGGAACTTTAAATCATTTCGTTTCTTTAATTAATCATGAGTCAAAACGATTCATTCCATTAAGCTTATTGTTTTGCTTTGAATGTAATTTTTGTTACCCACATGTAATTTGTTTCCATTTTTGTAAATAAACCACCCCGCTCTATAAAGTGTTTGATGCGATTGATAAATCCGTAAAGTGACAAAAAAGCGATAGTTTTATACCCAATGACATTTCTGCTCACCTTCCTAAATTCTGACTATGAATTTTTCATTACTCGAACAACGAAAATTGTAATTTTTGGGCCCCATTTGAAAACCGAACATAAATAGTTATTTATGCAACAAGGAAGTAGACCGAATTGTGTATTTTTACTTTCGCATTATTTAAGTTGATTTTCGTAATATGTTGAATAAGTTGACACCAAGTTGATTTTTTTTTTATTTTCGATTCCCAAATGGAGCCCGAAAATTACAATTTTCGTTGTTCGAGTAATGAAAAATCTCATACGGATATCACCATTTAAAAATGGAAAAATGTAGTGTAGTGAGCAACTAACAGCTATGTCTCGTCTTCGAGAAAGTTGTTGGCGTTACTCAAATTAGTCGGAATCAGCATTTGTATCGTGGGGGCTCGTGGACATAATTTTCTGAAGAAGTTTTTGCCACGCTACATTACGCTACTCGGGAATAGATTTACGACCTACTCCCTTTCTATTTCCTATAAGTTGGATGAATATACTACAACATTAAGTACAAAAAACCTGGAATTTGTACAATTTTCTTTAGTCTTAGTAAATCATAGGGATTTTATTTCTAATATGACTTAACAACGCTTGTCACATTTTATTGGAAAAATATATTCAAATCAATACTACCGATAAAAAGTAATAAATGACCGATAACTTTTGACCGATACCTTCATTTCACCCATTTATCTAGATAATTTTTCCTTTTACAAAATGTCATGAGGTCTCTTATGCATTACCCCAAATATTCGCGCTTTAATTCTATTTTAAAAATGTGTTTAAACATTTATCGGTAAATAATTATCGGTCATTTATTATTTTTTATCGGTGAAGTTGAATTATTTTATCGGTCGTCTATTACCATCCCATTTTATTTAGAAACTGTTGACTATAGTCTAAAGACGTTTTTAAGCCACTACCTATTTTAGGAATGACGAAGGTCAAAAAAAGTTTTCGCGCAGGTCAATTTTTACAAGAAATTTTAACTTTGAAAATTCATAACTCGAGTAAAAAATTTCCAAATCTTTTATGGAATGGTTTTTTGTCTGATCTGAAGCATCAAGAATACTGGAAAAATACTGACAGATTTTTTTTTTTGGAAAACTCAGACTTTAGTCTAAGAGCTGCGAAAGGCCCGCACGAAACCTCAATTTCTTCGGTTTTTATCGATTATTCCGAACATTTTTCGAAATCTTTTTGGGACTTTTTATGGACACCCCCAAGGGTTACCGGAAACAATCATTACTCCTCCGATTCCGAATAATGCAAGATTATCCACACTAAATAGTGCAAATAACATCGGTGAGGAAATACGTAGAAGGGTAAGGCTTGGTAACCGGAGTTACTACAGTCTACAAAAACTTTTCCGGTCTAAAAAAACTCAACCGCAACCTTAAGTGTTAAAACGTCCTGAGAGTGGAGTCATAAAATTTTTAATATCAGTTTTCCAACAACAAATTGATAAAAAGTGCAAATCGGTAAAAGGGAGGAGATGGTAAGAGGAAAATGATGGACCTTCGTATGGTGCGCATCATTCTTTATCACCCAATTCATTTCATTTGGAATCTTTGTCCCAATTCACAAGACCAACTCGTAATGAAGATGTTACATAGAGTGACACGCGAATCTTCTTCCAATCAGTGCAGGTCAATTGAATACAGCATGTTCAGTGTCGTTTTTCCTCACCTCGCTGAACATAAAATAAATTATGCCATCAACTAATTGCAGAGGCTCATCTGATAGACGAATGTCAAAAGTTAGTTGCTCGGAATAATTGTTTCAACTTGTAGAAAAAAAAAATTATTATCATCAAAGCCATCAGCGAAGAACAATACTAATCGCAAAAAACATACAAAATGTGTTTTTTATTTTGTATACATTACAGTAAATGCAAGAAAATATGGAAATGCATTCGTCATCACTTTACGATAAAGCTCATAACAAATAAAATATAAATTATGGTGCAGTGGCGAACGAACAAATTGTCATCAGGGCCTGCAATCCAATACGAACATGCAATTTTTATTATTACAACTATAAGCTGTTTCAACCCCCCGAAACGTACAATCTTCAGACCGTGAAGTTTTACAATCGATATTGTGCATTTGAAACGAAAATAGACGTTTTAAACTTTAACAATTTGGAGAGAAATGTATTTTTTTTAACCCTATGAACTAAAATGCTATAATTATGTTTGTTAAGCAGTCAGACTGCTTTAACGTAATTTGTGTTTTCTATTGAAAAACAAGCTAATCAAGAAAATGGAAGTATTTCAAGGCGAGTACTACGACGATCGAATCGATCAAACACTTGTGAAAAATTATTTTTTTCTTCGTTTCTTTACTTTTGCTTTTACATCCATTTTTAGCAAACAATAGAACTGGTTTTAAGTACTACAACTCATCACTTCTTGTTTTCGATAGCTTAACACATCACCATCCCACGTTATATTTACTGCATGCAAATCGCTCGATTTAAATCTAAGGTCGTTCAACTACAATCAAATACGCAAGTGTTTTAGCACCTCAGTTTTTGAACAAAAACAATTTCATATTTATTTTATTCTGTGGTTTCAGTTAAACAAATCTATTGAAAAGAATTTTATTAACAATTCTTGAAGGTGGTGGATACAATTCATAAGAACGTATCTAACTCTCAATCTCGAGAGTCATGCTAGAAAATATTATGAGTTATGCGTTACAAGTCATTTCCACCAAATGATTACAGGATGAAGAGGAGGTATACAATGTCTCGCAGTTAATTGGACATGACAGGTTTTCGCAAGTTATTATTAACAGCAACACAGTACCGAATTGTTAAATGGTAACAACGAAATTCCTTCGATGATTTTTTTACAGGACAAGTTGTCTTATTTCGTATTTAATAGTTCATTCAAACTTCACGGAAATTCAACAGTTTGGTAAAATTTTACTTAACGTAAGTGCCACAAAAATTTTTTTCTTACATTCTAAGATGTTTAGCTAGTCCTACTGAGTCGTTATCAAGTGTCAAAAGTTGGCGGCCGACCATAGTACGACAGTGAGGAGGGTCCAAACATCGAATGCACATTTTACTAGGCACCTAGTTCTCTGTGACATTTTGTGTAAGGAAAATTCCCTAGTTTCGTTAACCAGCTAGTTCTCCGTGACATTTTGTATAAGGAAAAATTCCCTAGTTTCGTTAGCCACCTAGTTCTCTGTGACATTTTGTATAAGGAAAATTCCCTAGTTTCGTTAGCCACCTAGTTCTCTGTGACATTTCGTATAAGGAAAAATTCCCTAGCCTCGTTAGCCACCTAGTTCTCTGTGACATTTTGTATAAGGCAAAATTCTCTAGCTTCGTTAGCCATAGTGCTCTATGACATTTCGTATAAGGAAAAATTCCCTAGCCTCTCGTTTGCGTACGTTTGCGAATAGTCTCACTTGCATGAGTAATCCATACACTTCACTGTACCGGTTCTTAGGTCGCACAGTCAAGTATTTCACTCTTTCACTTAGATGGTCATAATTTCGCAACGTGTTGCGCGACCGTGTCGACCGCCCAACCAAAAGATGCGCGAGGACTTAACCTATACATAGACACTTCACTTGGCACGATACAACGTCAAATTGGTGAATTGGCACAATTTTAGTAAAATGTGCATTCGTTGTTTGGTCTCTCCTCCCTGTCGTACTATGGTCGGCCGCCAGCTTTTCACACTTGATAACGACTCAGTAATACTAGCCATCAGATTCAATCTCAAAAAAAAAAATTCGATTAACTTAGAAGTGAGCGGGCATGCCTAATTTTGAAGACCGCCCACCCGCCCGAATAAAAACATATGCAGGGGACCCGTACGTATTGCCTTTAAGGGCAATATTGAAAAACCCGTCCGAAGAAAAGGTGTAAAAGTCTCTCCAAATATTCAAGCAACCGTCAAAATAAAAAAAGTTAAAATAGTTTAAAAAAAAAGTAAAAACTTTTTGTTATTTGTACTGCCGCTGATATTAGAACCGACCTAGAGCACTTAGGAAAGGCCTCTGACCCATACTTCCATAGACGAAAAAGTTTGCCACTGACATCGATCTTCTATCACTTATAGTTCTCAAAATGTTTGAATTTTTCGAAACTATATTGTCTAGATCGATCTACGCTAACATTAGCGGCCATATTGGGAGGCATCATGACATGCGTACCACCGAAACCAAACAATTTTTCCTTTGACACCGATCTTCTATCTCTAATAGTTTAAAAAATATTTTAATTTTTCCAAAACAAATTGCTTAGATCGATCCACCCTAACCTTAGCGGCCATATTGGCAGGCATCACGACATGCGCCACACCTAAACCAACAACTTTGCCTTTGACACCGATCTTCTATCTCTTAAAGTTTTCAAAATATTTGAATTTTTCCAAAATAAATTGTCTAGATCGATCCACCTTAACATTAGCGGCCATCTTAGGCTCAGCCCGCGCACACATTTTTTCTTGGATGCTCTTAAGGCTTTCACTACCTATCCAATAGAAAAAGAATCACGAAAATCGGATGGAATTTACTCGATTTATGTATAAACAACAAGTAAGGCCCTAGTGCGTCCGCTTCTTTAGGGCTCTAGGTAGGTCCAGCGACCCAAAATAAAAAACAAATTTTGCATAAGTTGTTGGGCATTCCCAGACCTTTCGATTGAATTTTTTTTTTTGAAAATCGGGAAACATTTACTCGAGTTATGCACAAAAAACACGTAGGGCTCTTGTAGAGACTCAGTTTTAGAGCTCTGACTGAGTCCAGGCGCTCAGATTCAAAAAAGTTTCTTCCATAAATTGTAGGCAATTGCTTTATCTTTTGATTAAAACAAAATTTTTGAAAATCGGAAAAGATTTACTCGAGTTTCGAGTTATGTACAAAAAACACGTTTGGCCCTAGCAGAGACTCATTTTTAATGCTCTAGCTAAGCCCTAGGGCTCAAGATCAAAAAAGCTTCTTCCATAAATTAACGGCCTTTCAAACAAAAAAAAAGTTATGAAAATCGGAAAAGATTTACTCGAGTTATGTACAAAAGACCAAAAACCACTTAAACGGGCCTAGTTCATTAGCCCTTGGGCCGACAGTGCCCAAATTCAATCCCAAAAAAGGGAGGGAAAAAAAAGTTTTCGAAAATCGGTTGTGTTCTACTCGAGTTATCGTGTTGACGGACGGATAGACGGAGATTTTTTTTCATTGTTGATTCGTCATCTAAGGACCATGATCGATGCTACCCCCTACTCCCAGGTCGAAATTCGACTGGTTACAAACGTCGTGGCAAACGCATAAGACCCCTTTTCGAAGACGGCCCAAGACTTTTTCCTGTATGTCAAATAGCCCCAATTCTAAATCGTTGATTAGAAAGAGACCAACTATATCTGTCTCTTTCTAACCAACGCTTTACAATAGAAGAACAAAATTCATCCCCGTCTGCCCAGATCCTTTTTTCGAAAAATGATCTTCGTAAATGTTGATCTAGGCTCGATTATCTACCAGAAAACAACTCCACAAGCCAAAAAAAGAAATCAATCTGAAATGAGAAAGGCTAATGTGCAATGTCCGCCCGATATTAACTAGTCTACATTGTATCTACACGTACAATACGTTTGCATTGATTGGTGTCGGTGTAAAAAAAAGAGAGTCGTACTGTGGATTTAGATAGCGACATACGTACGTTTGACAGTTCCTGAATTTCAACGCGAGATTGACAAGTCCTAATGTCCTGTTTTGTATGAATTTATCCTAAATTTACTTTTCTATGGCAAAATCACTTAAGAGACGCTTTTTTGATATTAAAATTTGATGGCCATATACGCACAAAGGTTGAAATACAAAAATCAACACAATTACACGAACAATCAACACAAAAACATTGTATTCAAAAGAGAAATAACTTTTCACTTTTCAGTTCAATTTGAATCAAACAATTTAGGATTTAATTGCTACTTTTAGTCGCTTCTAGCATTAATTCAACTTAATAAAAACTTTTTAATAATGTCTACACGAAAACTCAATAGAAACATTATTTTCAAACAATATCCTTGTTTTGTTTTGCTTTTGTTTACATTTCTTGTGTGGTGAATTGCAACGATACGGATGCTAAAATTGAAAAAATTCAATTTTGCCGACGCGAGTTTGACAGCTGTTTATATTTTTTATGAATGAAATTCGGTGTTGTCATATCAGACAAATTTCGCATTTGGTGTTGTTTCGATGAATTTTTTGGCGTACGTCGCTATCTAATTCAACAGATAGGATTGGGTTAAATTAATTAATTTAGCACAATGTTACGGCTTGTTTTCAGAACATCTTGTTCCAACGCCCGCCCGAAGCCCGAAGATTTTTTCAATTGCTCAGAATCGGTCGGCCCGAAATTTTGGGCGGCCCGTTGACCTCTAGATTACCTCTCAGAGAAAAACAATTTTGAAAATCGGTCAAGTTTTACTCGAGTTATCGCGCTGACAGACGGACGGGCAATTTTTTTTGCATTTTTCTCTTGTTTAGATTCCGAAACGAAAAAGTAACCAACTCCCAGGTCGAAATTCGACTGGTTACAAACGTCGTGGCAAACGCATAAGACTTCGTTCTTCGTGCGGTCTAATTAATCTGGAGCTGGTTGCAGATGACGTCACGCTATTTGTGAAATACCCAAACTCTGCGTCGTAGAATTAGTAAACATTTCTAAAACAGGTTATCAATGCTTTTACATCCAATTTGATAACGCCATGCAAAGCATCTGGTCGTAAGATTCGGATGATATAAAAGGGTGAACTTGTCATAGTTGGAATCATTCTATGACCAGTTGGGCTGATATACACATGGTCTTAAAGACAAGTTGTACTGAAGATCGATCGTTATCCATGTCATAGATTGGAGCCACAGGCCTTGAATAAACCCCTTCAGCACTCCCATCGGATATTAATTTGATCGATTACACGTTGAACTAATGGTCAAAATGTAAGAAAGTTCTCGTTTTTGCTGATGGTCTTAAAGACAAGGTGTGCTGAAGATGTCGTAAACGACGAAATCAACAACATTTGTGTCCTACAGATTTTTAAAATATTTGGAAGTATTTATGAAGAATTGTTAATGGCTTTTAAACGTTGATTCGAGTTGTAGACTCTACTCTACAGATCGTATAGCAGACGTACAGAAATTATATTCTATGGGTGCAATAATAATACCAAAACGAGATTTTTCTCACTGCATTTAAAATGCAAACTAAATTTTCGTAGCTGTCACAAAAATCACATTCACAATTTTTCATGTCTTCCTAATCCACATTATGATGTCATTTCTTCACTTAAGCACTTGAAAACTGCCATAAAATTACCTCGCGGACTTAACATTTACCAATAAAATTGATAAAAGTAAATCGACTAGTTTGGGCCTTGTAGTTTTAAACCACAAACATAATGGAAAATTTGGAAGCAATTAGTTTCGACACATGCTGTAGAAGAATATGTTTTACGTAAAATTTAGGATGAGAGGATTTGCATGAAAATGTTCCCGTCCACAGTACCAAACGTTTGAATGTAAATACCTCAATTTTTATCACTTGCGATCTACCCTTAAGAGCATACGAAATACTTAAGAACGAGGTAACGACCAATGATTTCATCAACACGAAGTTTCCGCTAGCATTTTTACTTCAAATACATTTATTGACAACAAATCTGGTAGATTCAATTTCAAAGTAATTTGTTATCAGCGTTCTATTTCATAGGTAAATCATTGGTAATTTCAACGTTTCCATATTTACCAACAGCTAAAATGTTGTCTACGCCTTAAACTAAGTTATTGAAGATTATAGTCATTGACAACTGCGAACTGATGTATTAAAGCGAATATGGAAATGGATCCATTTCAATGAACCGAGTACGAAACAAATTGTAATAATTCACATAACTATTTCGTAACCAATATTCAAACATAAAAAAAATAAATTTAGTTGCTTCCATTCGGGCAATACATAAGTTTCATTTGCTGTATTCTAAAATTACTAAATTTATGAAAATCGATAAAAACGCACTTTTTAGCGTACCTTTCTCCCAGCAATTCTTTTCCATTTAATTCATAAACGGCATCGTCTGCATCACGATAATCTTCGAATTCCTGTAATTGACAGAGAGAGACATGCCGTTGAAAATAAACTCAGACTAATATTGAATCAAATTGAATTACCACAAAGCCGTAGCCATTTTTAATCAATATGTCTCTGGTTCTTCCGTACCCTTTGAAAAATCGCTCCAAGTCCCTTTCGCGAACACCGTACGGTAAGCCTCCAACATAAACCCGAGATCCTACCATTTTCTGGAAATTATCATAAAATTTTTGAATTTTACTTTTTCAGACGTTTTAACTTTCAATGTGACTACAACAAATTATTTTTTTTAAAGATGGCGGTGCCGCATTCTTCGGGTATATTGTTAGATATACCTTCCGAAAGGTTGAATTGTTAGAAAAAATCTACTTACGTTTTTAGATGGTATACAGATAGTTTTTTATCGCACAAAAACTTCTTTTTAGCAAATATAAAAAATGAAAAAGCAAAACGTTTTATGCTGATTTACTATGTGACTCCAACTGCTCCAACTTACAAATGACAATGAAAAGATTTGCAGTGAAGAACTTTTACGTGTGCGTATACCACCAATCGAAACGATTGAAATGAGGAGAAACGAATGTAAAAGAAAAAATGACAATAAACAATGGAACCAGCGGGAACAGAGTAGAATATCCCAGTGAAAAAAAGAAAATGCAATTTCGTTCAAACGTTAACAGATGGCACTCTACTTCTTGAATAGGAGATGATGTTTTCTTTTTGAATTGTGATTTCTTTATTTTTTCCTTAAGATGAGTACACAGTCCTGCAAAATCTTCTTTTTTCTTTTTTGTTATAGCAGGCCACGGCCCATTGCTATGTTAACAAAGTCTAAAATCTATTTTATTTTATTCCCGTACCACTTAATCCAAATGTAACTTTAAAGTCCTCTCAATAGTTTCTTTGTCACTTTTCAATTAATTATAATCCAAACATGGCGTAATCGCCATTTTATTTATATTTAGTATCATTGTTTCTTCGTTCGTTCACTTCTATTGTCTATGAACATGTGCTCCCGCATATCAAATTTTGGCTCGAAAACCTTTCAGGCTGGAGGCGTCTTAAAACAGACTTCCTCCCACCCCCCACCCAAAGGAACACCCGGTCCATAGGCCACCCCAGCCAACTGGTTCCACCCAAGGGAACCGTGATCCCACTGGATCACCCCGTCGGATTATCTACTCCGGAACGGGCCGCGCGAGCATTAACCCTGCCCCTTCCCGCACATCCAACTTGGAAGCTTACCGTAAAAGCCACAACTCTTATTGAATGCCAAAAATCCCTAATTATTTTCAGAAGGGTTTCTTTATCTATTGCCTCCCTTATCACCACAAAATCCTCAGTTTTCAATCACAAAATATATCTCAAAGGAGTATCGTCCAAATCTTATAAGTTGTTTATATAGTCAAATCTTTATGTTTCAAGTTAAAACAATTTTTTCCAACAAGTAGTTTCGTGCCACGCGTTCTATCACAATGGCTATTGTTATTCCTTTATAACACACTTTATACACATATTTTATCAAATATATGTATCTCTTTAATCATCTTTTCATCTTTTAACATATTAATCCTTTCACAGGTTTCCTAAAGGGCCAGAACACGTACATTATTGTACAAACGCCCGCACCACAAAGTAGTTAAATATTCGTTTACACCAATAATTGACTGTTCACAGCCTGATTCACGTCCTCTCACAACGAAGTTCTGAACGGGAATTTCTGGAAAAACTTGTGAAAAAAAAAAATTGACATAAAATGTATGAGCTAACTGTCAATATTTTTCACATATCTGTCAAACTTTTTTATTGCTTCATATATTATCTGTCAAAATTTTTTCAAGCATCGTTTTTGCTGTCATTTTTTTGTAGAAAAATGTTCTGCATCTAGCGCTTGCCAGCTGGGGTATATAACCCACTGGTTGTTGAACACTTAGCAGAACGTAGAAGTTGGAAAACATGTTCAATTGTTAGCGCTTGCGGACTAGGGTGAATAGCTCACTTAGTAATTGAACATCACATCGTAGAAGTTGTAACAAGTTTCATGTTGAGACGTTAATTCAGCTATGAAAAAAACGTAGGGGTCACCTTTTGAGGATCCGTGAAAAGACAAGAACATGACGCAGTTTGTTGTAACCTCACGACTCCCAAGTAACAATTTAAAAACCAATAACTTATTGGTTAAAATAACGTCATTATAACGTTGCCAGGACCGTTATTTAAAGGTGATTGCCCAGTTATAAAGAGACCTAAGTTATTTAACCGTCAACAGACCGTTATTTGACCAACAAGTTTCCTTTGAAAAACTTTTTGGTTAAATACCCGCTATTTTACGGTTAAATAACCTAGGTCTTTTTATAACTGGGCAATGACGGTTAAATAACGGTCCTGTCAACGTTATAACGACGTTATTTTAACCAATAAGTTATTGCTTTTCAAATTGTTACTTGGGCTGAGATTTAAAATTTTCGAAAGAATTTTGAATTTTCGACTTTTATTTGCATTTTTAACGAAGAATTAAACGCAGCTTTTTAACACTGCAAAAACTTGCGCAGAAGTACAAAATTCTATTTGATGCAAAAATATATTTCCGTAAGTGTAAAGCATATTATAAAGATTATTCTTATATTGAAGCATAGGCTTAGGACCTCTTAATCCTTATAAAATAGCTCCTTTGTTCAAAATTAATCTTTGCTGTTGTTTCACGCAAAACCTTATCTCCAATACCACCGGCTGCTAGGAATTTCGTGACCATACATCCTACATTAGATGTGGAACTTCGCGCCAGCGTCATTCACAATTTGACATTTCGTATAAGGAAAATGTTCTATTGTGAATCGCCCTGACACGAACTTTCCCATTACCATACCAACATCACATATGCAATCAAATGTTCACCATTTACGACTCTGATGAAGGAACGTGGTAACAAAGAAAATACAAAATTTTCATAATTACACAACAGTTTGCGAAACAACTTGGGAAAATGTTCTTCGACATTTACTCGTATTGACTCATTATTCACCCAAAACTGTTACATTTTTGATCCATCAGAGCCCAAAATCGCAAGAAGACGTTCCACGATTTACCCGAGTGATTTCCCCGTCAACAGTTTTTCGTTTTACTAGTAACAGAATCATTATTTCAACAATGATCGACATTATCTTAATTACGAAAGCTTTTTATTCGGCGATGATGGCGTTTTGTGCCTGTTAATGCTGTTAATGCTTTTAATTGAAAATACCTTGGGCGAGCATTTATGAGCAATAAAGTCAATTTCAGTTTTTTTTTATCGACTGGGTCATTTGATTGCATTTGATAATTGCTGGGTCTAAGTGCTGAAAAAGACTACGTCACATAACTTTATCGCTTTATACTGAATTTATTATTCATTCATTCGGGTTTTAAAATCAGTGCAGTGATAGGAAGTCAATATTTTTCTTCAACACTAAATTATTGGCTGTGAAGTGATTTCAAATTAAAAACAATGTTTAGCTTTCTTAAAAGAGAAAAGGCACAGGTGGAAGTTGTCGAAAATGTTGTGGGAGAATTGAAAAAAATTTATCGAAGTAAATTGTTGCCTTTGGAAGAACATTATCAATTCCATGATTTCCATTCGCCGAAATTGGAAGATCCCGACTTTGACGCAAAGCCAATGATTCTACTTGTTGGACAATATTCAACAGGCAAAACTACATTTATTCGATACTTGCTTGAACGAGATTTTCCCGGTATTCGCATTGGCCCAGAACCAACAACCGATAGATTCATCGCTGTTATGTATGACGAGAAAGAGGGCGTGATTCCGGGCAATGCACTGGTTGTTGATCCGAAAAAACAATTTCGACCGCTCTCTAAGTATGGAAATGCATTTTTAAATCGATTCCAATGCTCCACTGTTGGATCGCCGGTGCTACAAGCAATATCAATCGTTGATACACCTGGCATTTTGTCAGGTGAAAAACAACGAATTGATCGTGGCTACGATTTTACGGGTGTTTTAGAATGGTTTGCCGAAAGAGTAGACAGAATCATATTGTTATTCGATGCACACAAATTAGACATATCCGACGAATTTCGACGATCAATTGAGGCTCTAAAAGGCCATGATGATAAAATTAGAATTATATTAAACAAAGCCGATATGATCGATCACCAGCAATTGATGAGAGTTTATGGTGCGCTGATGTGGTCGCTCGGAAAAGTGCTACAAACACCCGAAGTTGCTCGTGTGTACATTGGCTCATTTTGGGATCAACCATTGCGATACGATGTAAATCGGCGATTATTTGAGGACGAAGAGCAAGATTTATTCAGAGATTTGCAGTCTTTGCCGCGAAATGCTGCGCTTAGAAAATTGAACGATTTAATCAAACGAGCTCGTCTAGCTAAGGTACATGCATACATCATATCCGAATTGCGCAAAGAAATGCCATCTGTTTTTGGCAAAGACAGCAAGAAGAAGGAATTGATTAAGAATTTAGGTCAAATTTATGATCGCATTCAAAGAGAACATCAAATATCGCCTGGAGATTTTCCCGATATTCGCAAAATGCAGGAGCATTTGCAACATCAAGATTTTACCAAGTTCCATTCGCTGAAACCGAACCTACTTGAAGTTGTAGATAGTATGCTTGCTAATGACATCGCTCGGTTGATGGAAATGATTCCACACGAAGAGCAAAATTTGGTTGCCGAAAGTGCTGTTAAAGGTGAGTCATGCCGTTTTTATAAAAAAAAAATATAATTTACTGGAATGTTGTCGCATACAAGGTCATCGATACATCATCTAAACTAATTCGTTTGTTCAGCGCTTGCCACCAATTTTATACAGTTAGACTAAAGTCAATACTTGTGATATATCACAAGTTTTCTTTTTTTTTTCAACAAACACATGTCTCAAGTCAATGCACATTACATTTTGATAAGAATTTTGATCGTACAGTTTTTTTATAACATTATGTACTGTGTACTTGTGCTACAATAATAACTACCTTTAACTCTGTGATTAAAATTTTATGTTCTATTTTCGAAATGAAAATCAGACCTTAACATAACCGTTAAAGGCAATGCTATTCACTCGCTTTCGGTGCATTTAGAGATTAGCACTAGACTTGAGAGCCGCTGATAACTAAATCAACGCCGACCAGCTTTATTCAAGCGGCGGTAACGCCAATGTAAATTACAAAATGTCAGTTGAGAAATTTGTCTCTCTATAGAATCAATCATACTTCTTATGATTCGCCAAAAATTGACATACCCCTCGAAGTTACTTGGTGGATAGTCACAATCACAGGGATGTCACTTATTCATCCAATATTCATTATTGCCGAAGAAGAAACAATCGATTTGTAACTCGATTCGGCCATGCAACGCAAATTTGCCGATGTTGCTGAATCCTATAACAAACTGAAAATTAAAAAACGGAATCTATAAAATGTACACGAAATTCAAAAACTCCAAAAAATTTTGTAAATTCGATGTAGATTTTTATAGTAAGTGACACCCTCGTGGTCACAATTGTTTTATTGTTCAACATTTGCACTGCTCTTTAGCTGCATACTTCGGTTTCCACTTAAAAAAAGTGATCCGCTTTGCCTCCGTTTACATTACAGTTGACGAATAGAGCAAAGAATAGTCACTTAAACGAAGAGAAAATTGAACAGGATTCAATTTTGTCTCCGTTTGCTTGACAGTTTCTTTTGTTTTACTCTCAAGTAAACGGAGTACTTTTTTAAGTGGAAACCAGGACTTAGGCGGGCTGATGCCTCAGCAAAGTAGTGTCTATCAAAGTCACAATATCTCTGTTTTTATCTAGAGGCTTCTCACTTTGACATCGATAAATTCTCGCCAACCGAAACCACTACCGAAATTGTCTACACTGCTCTAACATCCGTTTATCACCCTGAAATTCCTTATTTTTTATTGCATTTTTGTATGAATCAAAAGAGCATGTTTTCTGAGTTAAATGCAACCTTCAAATGACTTTCAGCCGCAACGCGATTAAATGCAAAATGGTCCACTTTTAACGAGAGCGACATATTTATCTTTTTTTTGATTACATCACAATGTCGCAGTGACTGTATTTGAGGCGGTGTCTCTTCAGGTCCTAATCGTAGTTTGTAATCGCTTTGGTGATTTATTCAAATTTGCTACGATGAATAAACAATTAGTCACCCGAACCGATAAGACATTTTCCCAAATTCCAATGGCATAATTTGCTAATTAAAAGTCAATTAGACATAAGTAGATTTTTTGATTAGTATTTACGCGGTCTTATTGGATACACAACAATTAATTTTTAACTGGGTCAATATTTCAGAAAGACCACATCGCCGATTAATGTTTATTTATTGGAATGCGTTTGGTCAATACGTAAATTGCAACAAATGGGATGTGCAAATTAAAATTTGACCATTTACATTAGGTCTCTATTTATCATAATAAAAAGAACCTTTTCATATCTAGCCACTGAAATCATTATGTTGTAGGTTGCAGGTAACAAATGTTAACGTTAACTGGAAAATATTTTTCTGTTATCTTTTTGAATCGAGGTATATTTGTAATCTTTTACTCGTATAGGTGTATTTGCTGTATGTTGTTAGTGATGATATAACTTAAATATAGGTAGGACATTGATGATAGATAATGAAAAATCATATTCTTATCGTAAATGGAAGAACGTTCATTTTTTAAGTTGTAAATATTAGGTAAATTTTGGTTATGATAAAAGTAGACGAGACGCTTGCAATTTACATTTAAATTTCGTTTTCAGACGAATAGTTGAATGCTTTAACGAAATATTAGAGAAATGAAGTTCACATTTTTCTGTCGGAGTCTTGTCCCCTGAACGTTAAGTGGTGACATCTATGTTTTTTCATAGCTGAATTAACATCTCAACATAGAACTACCCCCTTTTCTCAAGAGACGTCATCCACGCTTTCATAGCTGAATACGGACAAACATAAAACAAGGCGCCTAATCAATTGATTTTGATTTTCTAGTTTCTAAAAGAATTAAGAACGGGTTGTGTTTTTGTTTGAGAGAAAAAGTAAGATACCTTTTCACACATCCTAGCGAGAAAGGAGTACACTTATGGAAATAAATTTTAGCATTAAATAGAATTTTGTACTTCTGCGCAAGTTTTTGCAGTCTTTAAAAGCTGCGCAGAATTACAAAATTCTATTAATGCAAAAATATATTTCCGTGAGTGTAGATTTGTCATGATTATCTTCATGACTTTTTGAAGTGAAAAAGACAGGCTTATATTAGAGTTCTTTCTTAGTTTCAGTTTTTCTAAATAAAAAAATTAACGCGTTTGGGTGGACATCTGCTTATGTCTAAGCATATTGAGAGCGAGGAACAGATAAACGAGGGAAATCTTTTTGCACTCCAAAGAAAATCACTTGGGAAATCCGGGGAAATTAATGGAAATCAATCTAGAAAAAATCTTCGGAAATCCGGGAAAATCCATGTAAATCAATGAAAATCATTCGAAATTCAAGTAAATCATTCAGATTTGGGAAATAAAAAAAAGTCAAAGAAAATCAAGGGAAATCATGATAAAGGATTTCCCTTGAGGAAATCATGATAAAGGATTTCCCTTGAGGAAATCATGATAAAGGATTTCCTTTGGGGGAATCATGATAAAGGATTTCCCTTGGGGGAATCATGATAAAGGATTTTCCTTGGGGAAATCATGATAAAGGATTTCCCTTGGGGAAATTCTTTTGCACCTAAATTTACGTTTATCTGCCACTCGATTGAGGGTCATGGTGAGATGCATAAACATTACAATATCAACATTAATTACTTGATAGGAAATGAAATACCCTTTAATTTCACAGAATCCGATGACCTGTCGGCTTAAGCCAAAGTATATCGAATTTCACAAAAAGTTTCAGTAAAATATCAATGGCTTCAGAGCTTATGCATTTCATGAAATTCCTATATTTTTACAAATGGCAATAAATTTTCTTAAATTTATCTATTGATTTGATATAGGGTCGCCAGAGTAAATTCAATGATTGTCTTGCAAAATCGTCCCTATAGTTTGTTTCTTTACTTCTTATTCTTAAACAACCGTTACAATATTCTCGCACTGCTTCTTCGCAGTATAATTATACATAATAATGACGATTGCCACTCCCCTGAATTAGATTTTTAGAGCCAAGGACATTCTAAATAGTAAAAGATTTCATAATTTTACAATCAATAGTAGCAAGTTGCTGTTTGCTCGTTTCTTTAAAGGTTAAATCAAAGTTCAAGTCCATCTTGCAAATGTTAACACCAGCATTTCGTAAACAGCACTGCATTGTGTGCAGGCAGGCGCCATATTTCTAGTCATAAACACGAACGCAACCTCCTAAACAGGTCGATATTACCTGACCTAAACGTGAATTTTCAAACTTGAATTCAAGTCAGGAAAACCCTGACCTAGCATGATTACTGTTACACTTGAATTCCTGAATCGACCTGATTTATTAAATAAAGTTGTCGTAAATAAGCTTTCTTTACTAGTTTTTCAACTATGATTTCAAATTCCAACATATCGTGTGACATATCGAATTCCTTCGTTAAAACCGGTTTGTAAGGTTTTTAGACTTTGTACGGCAGTATTACCGCGACACTTTCTTAAAAATGTTGTGATCGTAATTAGCATACGCTCGACTTTTGTATGGTTTAGCATGGGTGCTATTTTAATGCAATTATTTCACAAAATTTCAGCAATTTCATTAGAAATTTTTGTTTGAAAGTTTTATTGAAGTCAAAAAGATTTCTTGAAATAATTTCATAAAAATAGCCCCAGGTTCGGTATATCTACATCTTCACTAAGTTTTCAATGTCGGTAACACTCAGATTTCTGAAACTCCAGGTTAATTCCGGGTCAGGTTAAAATTGCAGTCAACGCAGACTTTAATTGACAGTCAAATATTTTCTCAAATTCAATTCGAACAATGGAATTTGAAGACGCTCAGTAAAAGTTTCTATTTATTTTGCGTTGAAGATTCATGTCACAATCCGTCCGCATTCCACAGATATCTAAAAGCAATTGTTTGGTGTCCAATTTTATAATCACAACTTGATTCTTTTCCTTTTTATGTAATCAAAGGCTTTGTACGGAGCCTTTAAGTTGCTAGCGTGTAAGAAAACCATATTTCCCGGCGTTAAATACGATTTTCTTTTGGACGGTTCATAAAATAATTGTAATTTTTTCACTCCCCATTTACTGTTACGTTAAGTAAAAATTCGTTAGTTGTTTGGATTCAATTACTTTTTTATGTGAACGCCAATGAATTTTTAAGCGAAAATTGTGTTTACATTAAATTAAATATTCATACTTTACGTGCCTTGATGAAAACGGAAAATTATACGGCGGATGCCATTTGAACGCTGGTTTCATTAACCATTGCATTATAAACATGCCACATTAGGTGTGACATACTACCTTTGTTGTTACGTTGCGCCTTTTTATGGCTATCTACGCTACCCAGTTAGGAACGGGTTAGCTCAGTGGTAACGTAGATTTCCACCGAGAATATCCGGGTTCAATCCTAATGGTGGGGACAAAGTCAGTTTATGATTTTTCTTCAATGTTTAGCATGAAAGTAACGTTCCCAGGCACATCCAGGCACACCCAGGCTTCATTATATAGGTAGTTGTGAATTTGGTGCTGCAACGAATCGTACACAAAAGAATGACAAAAATATGACGTCACCCATATTCGATGAATTCTGTGTATAAATATCTGAGTCTAACTTTAGACGGAGATATAAGTAGCACCAAAAGAAATCCTAATGGTAGAATGCAAGCTACCGTTAGGCGTGGTTCGGAATTTACGTTAAGCATGTCGTCCAAAAAATGCCTGCAGGTAAAACTCATTGATGGAGCTTACCGGCATTCTACGCCCTTCTAGTTTTCGCACCTAGTACATCAAAGATGGTTCTAGGTCTGTGTGCAATTTACCACTGAAGCAGTAAAAACGTCGGTAACGAAAGAATCTCTAAGAGAATCCATGTGAGCAAAAGCTCACAACGAATTGCGGAACTAGTAAACAAAATGATCCAGCCTCTAACCCGGACGGGTTGTAACGACGGATTATTCTTATTATGATGGAATCACGTTGTGTATAAATACAACTCCAAAAGCAATAGATCTAACAAAACAAAATGAGTTCCAAAGACATTTTTGACAAAATTTTAATAGCTTTGACAGTTGGAATCACCCACACAATTTGAAAATCTGTGCAGTGCAGAGGTGTGAAGTGGTGAATTTCTCTATTGTCTTCCTTTTGTTAAATTCGACGTTTGTTGGGTGACAGTTCTTTGAAAATTACAATTAAGCAGAGGGTAAAGGTCTATTAGGTCGTTACTATCTTTGCCCCATGGGCCCATCGTTTCAATGGAAATCGGGTAAAAAATGAAATTGTCTTCCAGGCACCGATATTTTGTAACATTTTCCCATATAGTTGCTGCTCCGGCCGGAGAGCAACTAGTTGTTTTTACGTAAGACCGACAAGTAGTGTCTGCTGAAGTGAAATCCCAAATTAGAGGCTTACCTCGCTTCCAAGGGATTAAAGCACTTTCCGTCGGAACGATTAGAGCCGGTTGGTTCTCTACGTGCAAGTATGCCACATGTCACCAGAGCCCTCTTGATGAAGTCGTTGATGGATTCGTGTCTGGCTTTCCTCCCAGCGCTCTTTTTGCAGGCAAGACTATGACGGCCAAAATGGTCCACAGTTTGTCCTTATTGATAAGAGTGTGGACGACAAATTGGTAATCGAAGACTGCGATTCTGAACGATTGATCGTCTAATAGCGTTCCTAGTGACGAGCAAGGGAGAGCGTTTAACCATGCGCTGGATTTTTTCTCTTCATTTGCCAAAATTCGGGCTCGTTCGACGACATTTGATTCCGATGGTAATATTTCGCGATGAACAGTCTTCCACATTTCGTTGTCCCACAACCGCTGGTGGATTGCTTCGTCTTCGATAGGAGCTGCAGCTTTTGTGATTCCTTGCCAGAACGAGAAAGCTTCTAATGAAATGATTATCGCCGACTGTTATTCGACATTAAGCTGGTTGCAATTTTTAAATTTCATTCATAAATTTCTCAACTTTTCATTTTATGCATGGAGTGTAAAAATTGCAATTTACTTCACAACAAATGTCAAAATGGCAACCAACTTCATGTTGAATAGCAAATATTGAATTGTCACCCCGGTTGGTTAGAATAAACCTACTTTTGATCTGAAAAGACGATGAAATATTTTTTTCACATAGTAATGATACTTACTGAAGCCACGAGGGTGTCACTTACTATACAAATTTACATCGAATTTACACGATTTTTTGGAGTTTTTGAATTTCGTCTACATTTTATAGATGCCGTTTTTAAATTTTCAGTTTGTTATAGGATTCGGCAACATCGTCAAATTTGAGTTGCATGGCCAAATCGAGTTACAAATCGATTCTTCGGCAATAATGAATCATGAATGAGTATTGGATGAATGAGTGACTAAAGCTGATTGAATCGGTTCAAGTCATTTGAAGTTGAGTGTGGTGCCACCGTACGGCTTACCGGTGAAAGGCATTGTTGGGAGGTGCCGGTATTCTACTCCTACTAGTTTCGCTCCTAGTTTATCTTATAGATGGCACTGGGTTTTTCGCACAGCTTACCACTTCGCACAGTAAAAACTTTCCGGTAAAGGATCTCAAAAAGTAGAACCACAAAATAGTGAAACTAGTAAATAAAATGATCCAGTCTCTAACGCTTCAAGGCAGATTATTATTGGACCCGTACGAAGTACGAAGTTCCTATACGTTTACTACAAATTCAGGGCTCCCACACATCCAATATTTAAAAAACTGTCCGTCTCCACTTTTTTTTCGAAACGGCTGCACCGATCACCCTGAACTTTTTTTCGCTGAAAGGTACATATGTCCCATGGTTCAAGTTCAAAGATGAGCAAACCCGATCGGGTAGTGTCGGAAATATGGTCGAAAAGGTGTCCAAAAACATGGTTTTTGGGGGGTAGGTGAGACTTTTTCTCAGATATCTCTAGAATTAAGGCAGTTAGAAAGCCACTTTCTGGGACAAAACTGTAGAGAACTAAATTTTAGCGAACAGGTGTTTCAGGGTTTTCCCCAGAAACCTCCCAATCCCGAGATTTAGTAACTTCTAGAAGTGGTAGGGATGAGTCATATCTCAAGAAGTATGACAGATGGATGAGTCATATCTCAAGAAGTATGACAGATGGAAAGTTGCTTCCAACAGCAAAGTTGTTGAGAATTAAATTTTAGCGAACACGTGTTTCAGGGTTTCCTCGAAAAATGTCCCAATCCTGAGATTCAGCCACTTCTAGAACTCAGAGGGATAAGAACGCTAGACAACGCATGATTGGTATCAGAGTTCAGAAAATGTACTTCGGGAGGGCTTTCGACATTACTTTGGGTAATTTCTGAGAGAAGTTTAAATTCTGATAGTTCTAAAAGAACTTGACTACGCATTCTGATGCGCATTATATTTATGATAATAGTAAGAGTTTGGTACATCGAGGCTTTTCGCACGTGAAGACTTCACGTACGGGTCTTTGCATATGTTTATTGTTATTATTATTAATGATACTTAACGATTCTATTGCTAAATGTATGCTATGAACAAACAATGCATTAAGCAAAATAAACGGACCAACTCAACAAATCACATAGACTACTTTGTTAAAAGCACCAAAATTGCATTCTTCTTACTCCTGTGGGGAGATAATAGAGTATTTATCACTAAACATTATATTATGTGCTGACAGCAGACGATAATCTGTTTCCGTCTTGAAATTAGCTAGCAAACGTCGAAACTGAGAATTTTTTTTGCCCTTTAAATTCAAAGAACAGTACCATATCCATACATCCGTATGTCCGTATCATGTAGAATACAATAGTTACTCATTTAACAGATAAAATTTTCGTGCTGCTTCCACTCAGATCAAAAAATTTCACACGAAAGCTTGACTTTTCAACTTTTTCTTGTGACGTAAATTACTACATTCATTGTTTCGCTGTGAACGCAAAATAACTTTAATTTTTAATTCTGACAAAAGCAAATCTAATTTACAGGTGGTGCATTTGAGGGTGTCGTAGATGACGTCATATCACCATTTGGGTACAAGCGTGGTGAAGGTATCGACGCTGGTTTCGGTGAACACGATTGGATTTGTGATAGAGATCGAGCGAAAACCGATCCCTTATTCGAATCATTGAATCCAGTTGATGGTAAAATAACCGGCGCTGGTGAGTTTATTATTTTTTTTTTCTACTGTTTCTTTGATAAAAATGAAATTTATTTACAACAAACAGCTGCCAAATCGGAGTTAATTAAATCGAAATTGCCGAACTCCGTTTTGAGTAAAATTTGGAAATTATCAGATGTTGATACTGATGGATTTTTAGATGCCGAAGAATTTGCCTTAGCAATGCATTTAATAAACGTTAAATTGGACGGAAACGAATTGCCGAATGTGTTACCAGAACATTTGATTCCGCCATCGAAACGAGTCTAAAAAAATGTTTTTCTAAATTAGCAAATATGTAACACGAAGACATTGGGCAACTACAATTTTACACTCAAAAAAAAAAATGGAAAATTCGTACAACCACTTTCTGCGTAGATAAGTATTTTTTATATGCAAATTTTACATAAAATAGAAATTTTTCAAATTCACATAATTTGAAGTGATTTGTTAAACATTCAAAAATTTACAAATTTTTATAACGTAAAAAAATTACCGAGTTTTTTTTGCATTTTTGTTTGAACATTTAATAATAAGTAGGAGAGTAAAGTACTTTTCCAACCACACGAAAACACACAATAAAAGAGCCTTATTTTAAGTGTATTCCTTTACATATGTGCTATGAAGCCTAACAATTTAAAGCGTTAAAAAATTAATACAAATTTAGATTAATTACAAACAAAACTATAGCTCTGTTCCTGTCAAAGTTTAACGGCGCAGTTAAATATACTTTTGGCTAAACGTATTGTAGCCTCTGTGTCAGTTTATTCAGTTTAACTAGAGACTAATTTTGACTACGCCGTTAAACTTCGACAGGAATTCAGTTTACTAAATTGAATTCAATTTTGAATTAAGTTAAAACTTCAACAAATTGCAATTATAAAGTTTATTATTATTTTAAGATTTTTAACACTAAATTATTTATGGAAGATGAAAAGAAAAGTTGAAACAAACTTAAAAATGTAAATAATTTATTTAAAATGTTCAAAGAGAGACACATCGTTTATTTCTTTGTAACAAAATATTGTCATTTATGAATGTCTCTGTGTAATAATCATTGTGTTTAAAAGCAACAAATGTCTTTATTAAATAAAAGAAAACCATTTTTTTTCTCTGCAAAGAATAAAGTTTATTCTGTAAATTAATGATTTTTTTTAATTCAACGCACGCAGACGTGTGTGCCGCCGTTTTGAGGTGTGAGCCAAGAGAAACACACCGTGGAAGAATCGAGATTAGGTAGTTTTGCTAATAAGTTCTTTTAGCGAATGAGGATTTCCAGCTCAAGTCGCAGACGAGTCCTGGAATAAGATTCGTCAAAAAGGACGGGTGTTAGAAATACCCAACAAAGTCGATTGGCGAACACTTTCATATGATGTTGTTATGACTGACGTTTCCTTCATGACGAAATTAGTAAACATCGTGTATGCAGACACTCGTTTACGTACATTATCTCGTTACATCTTCATGGTATTGTAATGTACGATTTTTCAGCACCGAGCTGGCTACCCAACGGCCGGTCGGGCGATCTCTCAGCCGGCATGTCATAGTTATTTGTGTGTCTGTTTTTGACGACTGATTTTAGGCAATTTCGCGTGTTGTAGACCGAGCGAGGTCTACATGCGAAAGTGCCTAAAATCAGTCGTCCAAAACAGATACACAAAAAATTTTTCATGTAGAGGTCCAAAATAAAGAGAAAATTTATAAAATTTCCTTCGATTTTGGTCCCGAAGCATGAAAAATTAATTTCTGACGACCCGAGCATATAATTTGCATGAAGAAAGCATACGGCCGATAGGGCTCGGCCTGATCGCCCATTATAGCCAGTGCGGACCTGCTATTTTTCCAGTTAACATAATTTACGTTCACGAAAATTCCTTTTGTAATAAAATTAAGGATGTAACGGAAAAATCAAATAAAGAAATAAGAGATAAGGAAATCCTTCAAATTAGAAAAGAAAACTTCTACCTCTTCCTCAAAAGAGGAAAAGAGCAGGAGATACGAGGATACGTCTTCATCCAAGGTGAGGAATTCTATTTATCCACATAATGTCTATGGAACGTGGCGTATCCCAATTCATTGCTTGATTAAAGTCAGGCTACTTAAGTACGTTAATCCACAATTATACGAATTTGTTACCGTGTGATACTAACTGTGGTAGAATTCTAACTTCTATATTTTGATGAGAAGAGATTGTTGACAGTTTCCATAAAGACTGAACATTTCATATGCAAACACCAACTAACAATGTCAATTTCGTTACAATTGTTTTAGATCCGGCGGAATTCCTCAATAAAATTTTCTAAGCAAACACAAATATCACAGCTTTTCATTTCTTATAAATTCAAATTGCAACCATTCGTTGGGATTACATAATAGACACGATGAGATGAAGACTATTAGATGTGACGTGCTAAAAACACATAGCGTACGCGAAAATACTTACATATATGACTTAGTTGTACATAATAAATTCGAAGCAATATTTGCTCATCAATTTACTTTGCATATGGATCGTTTTTATGAGGTAATTGTTTTTGTAAGGTGTAAAGCGTATGGAGCGTATATGTAAATGTATGTCATCTCGAACCAAATTGAATCAAATGAACATCTAACATGAATATTTTTAATGAGTTTGGTCGTGTGTCATAATCATTGTGATTTATTATTTATGATACATGATACAATTCGTCTAGAATATCCGGTAGATAATTCTTTTAAGCATCGATCTGATGTTGTTCATTAACAAATAATTCGAAGCTGCTAAGTGAAAGATAATTACTCGAAATATCTACATAAAAAATTCGAAAGCATATCCACAAACTTGTTTCGTCTAAAAAGTGGGTGGATCTCTGTTTTTGTTAGAAATTTGTTTTATATAAATCTGTAGTGGACGACCTGTAACGCTGCACAGTTCTCATTTTCGTTACGAAGTATTTTGCCCCCTTTATTAAAGGATGCACATGTCAGACCTCTGTCACAGCATGCATCTGTTTTGTAACGTTGAGTTTGAGAGATTGAAATACCCACAATGACTTGGGGGGTGCGGAAGTAAGTCATTACATGAAGGATCAATTTTGTGAAATGAACTAAACTCAAGATGGTGTTTTAATCAAAAAGCTTTGAAAACTGTTTTTTCACGAGTGTAAAGATTGTATCCAGAGCTGAAGGTGATGTATGCAACTGCACGAGTCAAAAAACAGTTTTTATAGCGAGTTGCTTAAAAGTACACGAATGAGTTTGCGAGTGTCTCTGAATGATCCAGAATGGATGACTTACTAAGCACCTCGGTAATCGGTATCCCATCCGAAAACCCGTCATTACATGTTATGAGAAGCTTCCGGTGGTAGCCCTAAACATACTCGCAATGAATAATTTTCGGGGGGTGCACTCTAGCCAAATTCTCGTCAGAATAACTTCTTTTTTTCATCTTGAGGATTAGTTTAGATCAACGTTTGTGAAGAATGTTTTTCGAGAAATTTGGATCTTGATGCCTGGAACGTGACTTTTGTTCTTCTATTCTATTCTATATATTCTATATATCTGTCTCACTCTAACCAATGCCTTAGAATAGAAGAAGAAAAATCGTCCGTCTCCCACCTAAATCCAATTTTTTCGACAAATGATCTTCACAAACGTTGATTTAGGCTCGAAAACAACTAACTGAGCCAAGAAAATACTTGTAACGACAGGTTTTCGGTCGGACGTCGAGTTGTTTTCAACAACATTTTACAAAACTCGTCTAAATTTTATCATCTTACATTACACGAATTTGTTTTAGTATAAGGTCCGTGAAGAATGCAGACGTCGGGCCTTGAAATAATTTTTGTTTCGAAGTAATTTGGGTTGTGAGTTTCGAAAAACTTGAGTGTCTGGTTCGGTCCGGGTCGGGTTTTGAAACAGTTCGGGTTTCGAAAAATTTTATCGCGTCGGGTTCGGTCCGGGTCGGGTTTCGAAAAATGGTCGACCCGCTCATCTCTAGTAGTACACATCAAGTATGTATGTGCTTATTTTGAAGCATATTTTACTGTAACAGGTGAGAGTGTGTTGGTGTATATGTGGCGGAAAAATTCCTTCCGTGCAACATGCGACGGAAGTACACACCAACACACTCTCGCCGTATACAGTAATACTATATTATAACACGAGGGCTGAAATCTCGTATCTGGGAGGGGTTGAAGATCCGAGGACGTCAGCCAGAGGTTCTTTAACCCTCCCAGATACGAAATTTCAAATTACAGTCCGTGTGTTATGCATATTATAGCCCCGAGTGTTATCAAAGTTTCTTTTTGCAATTGTGTGACGTAAAACAAACGTTACTCGCCTGATATGTATGAGGTAGTTTTTTTTCACGGTATGGAAGTTGTGCGAGAAAAGTTTTCTCGCACGGTTTCATGTAAGTAAGCGGACACAATTGCATGATGGTATGATGGTCACACGAGATGCTTGGCAGCACATCGAGCGTGAGAAGATACCTTCATACCTAGATTGGTAGAAACATTACTTTTTTGAAATATGTAGATCCTTACCAAAAATGCAAATAGTGCGCCAATATTACCGCCATTTGTTTGGTTGAAATTCGTCACGTGATTTTTTCAACCAAATAAATGCTTAACGGAGCGCTAAGCGGAGTACTTTTTTTGAGTGGGAACCAGTGCTAAGAGCCCTGAACCCGTACGTTGAATGACATTGCTTTGTGTCATATGACAATAATCTAAGAATAGTGGCGTTGACTTAAATAAAACTAAATTTGTGTCAATTACAACTTTCATATATTTTTCAAATTCAAACTATAATTTTTCTCGACTAGTGGCGTTGATAATAAAGACAAATTAATGAAAAGAGCCCTTGTTTTCCGGGTACAAAAAATAAATAGGAACTTTCTGTCCGTCATTCATTTGGACGATTTCAACATGTTTAATTAGTGCTATTGCTGCCAGGCCATAAAAAAGAAGAGGAATTCCTAAGAACGTTTGATAAATATATTTCGTTAGTTAATTGAGTTTGAAATTTAGTAGAAGATTTGTACCCAAATTCAGAACTTTCATGATTCTAAAGAAGTTATCGTCTAAGCTTAGGTCTTGATAAGGACGCTTACTGCAATGATATTTAATGTATGGATAACATCCAGCTCGTAGGATATGATAATTATTCCCGCTATCTAAAGTCCAGTTAAAGTGCGATTTACCCCATTGGTCATCCTTGACATCGCTGTACTTAGAATTTATATTCTTTACATTATTTCGAACTATTTCAAACGATTAGGACTTTATACCTTTACAAAATATGAGGTCCATGGGGGCTCATTGCATTGTTTCAAGTAAGTTGTCAGAACATCTGAAGCCCTCGGTTTTATTAATCTCATCGGTGTTTCACTTAAACAAAAACAAAAATTTGAAAGATATGAAGACTTTATGCAACTGTCAACAAATATTTTGAAGGACAGGGTGATTCTATAAACTGAAAAAACTTGTTCGATTTTTGAAGGAGTCGAAACAGTGAAAGGAGTATCATCTGTTAATGGCGGTGTGGTCTTCATTACGGTTTTCACAAACTGCAGTAAGGTCTCCAAACAGAACAAAATATAATTGATAATATTTTAAATGGCTCGCCTTACCATACAAACGCACATTTGAAACCTATTTCATTGGTTAAAATTCTTCCAGTACCTTGAGTTTTCGAAATTACGTTCACACTTTTCAGTACTTTTACTTTCCCACACACACACACCCAGCAAATTGAATATTTTTTAATTGTTTTAGGTCACGTAACTGAAAACTGTTACCCGAACGAAATCAATTTGTTTTTGTTAAAGTATATCAGGCAGAACTACGAAAAATTAAATAATTTCTATCAAAAAAATTTACTAATACGGTCAGATGTTACACGAAAATATTAAAAAATCGGACGGACTCTCTCTCTCTCTTCGGAGTTTTGTCAAATATCATGTCGAATTATAAATGAAAAAAAATGATTTTCTCAATAACAAGGTAGACGCAAAATTTATTAGGGGCCCCTGAACTCATCTTACGCCAACACCTGAATAAAGCGTACTCAATTCACCGAAGACAAATCACCTATGACCTAATCATGTGTGATTCTCCGGTGAATCATCGATGATTCCCCGTTGAATCATCGGTGATTCCCCTTTGAATCATCGGTGATTACCCGTTGAATCATCTGTGATTCCCCTTTGAATCATCGGTGATTCCCCGTTGAATCATCGGTGATTCCCCGGTGAATTATAGGTGATTATCCGGTGAATCATCGGTGATTATCCGGTAAATCATCGGTGATTCTCCGGTGAATCATCGGTGATTCTCTGGTGAATCATCGGTGATTCTCCGGTGAATCATTGGTGATTCTCCGGTGAATCATTGGTGATTCCCCTGTGAATCACTGGAGATTCAGGGGAATCATCGAAGAATCCTCGATAAGCCATCGATGAGACCCCGGTGAACGTTCACAGACTGACGGACAGGAAGGGTGAAAACATATTCCTACTTAATAAATCATAAAATTAATGACATGCTTTAGGAAGTAAAATTCTGCGCATGCATTGAGAGCGGGGAGCTCAGTCCCAAGTCTATGAAATATCGAGTAAAATCCGAACTTTTTTGTAAGGAAGAACGTAATAGCATAAAGATTCTTATGCGAAAAAGTGTGCAAAATTTAAAATAAAAACAAACGAAATGAATTCACCAACACCCTTTAAATGTCAAAGAGGATAAGAGTGTTGAAGTTTTGTTGTCGATTGTGATTAGTAATTTCTTGTATCCACTGTAGTCACATCAAAACTGAACCAATAATTCGGTAGTCTAAGTAAAATTCATCAAATCAATGGAGTCGAATTACGCGCCACTCACAGAAGCTTGTGCGAAAGCATTAAGTGACAAAACATATGAAAAAAGGAAGGCGGCAGCGTTAGAAATAGAGAAGTAAGTTCTGCACTTTGGGTGTAATAAATTGCAATGTTTCGATAACAATGTTTGTATTCTAGGATGGTTAGTGAATTTAACAAAGCTAAGAATGCGAATCAAATCCGGAAACTATTGAATCTCTTGGGAAATGATTTCTCCATCTCCAGAGACTCAAACAAGAGGAAAGGAGGTCTTATCGGACTAGCTGCGGTCAGCATTGGACTCGGAAAGGTTAGTTAAACAAAATAAAAGATTTTTGCAGATTATGTCTAACATTTATGTTAATTTCCAGGACTCAGAAAAATTTATCAATGAGCTGGTTAGACCGATTCTCAACTGTTTAGCAGATCCAGAATTAAAAGTTCGATATTTCGCTAGTGAATCGTTGTACAATGTGGTGAAAGTGGCTCGAGGCGCTATTGTGCCTTTATTCCCGGATATATTTTCAGCCTTAAGTAGACTAGTCACAGATCCCGACCAATCCGTTAAAAATGGAAGTGAATTACTTGACCGTTTACTAAAGGCAAGTTTTCCTTTGTGTTAAAATTGTTCGCAAAATTGATACCATCAATGAATTCTCTTTTGAACTACAGGATATCGTCACGGAAAGTTCACAAACCTTCGATTTAGACTCTTTCATTCCATTAATTAGAGAACGTGTCTATCCAAACAATTCATTTTCCCGCCAGTTCGTTATATCGTGGATATCAGTTTTGAATGCAGTGCCCGAAATCAACATGGTCGTTTATTTACCAGAAATTCTCGACGGTTTGTTTCAAATGCTTGAAGACAATATGGTGGAAATACATCGAATGTAAATATTTATTTTCTGGTGATGATTTGTAACTTTTATTTGTGTTAATGACTAGGTGTGAGACGTTACTTTCCCAATTTCTACGAAGTATTCAGAACGATCCAAATGCAGCGGACATGGCGAAAATGTCAAATATTTTAATAATACACGCGCAATCGACGAATGAACTGATTCAGGTAAGGTGTAAGTTGTGTAAAGCATAAGGTTTCTTTCAGTTTCTTGGCATTTTCACCTGTTTAACGCGAAAATCCATTTCCTATCCCCTATACATCTCTCTCGTTTCCACCGTTACAAGCGAAATATTTCTTTTTAATCTGTTTCGTTCTTGAGTGAAATTTCATCTCTTCATGAGTCTTCATTTGTCTTGCAATCGTAAAAATTTTGAAAGGATATCTCCTGGACGATTAACTACTCGTGCTAAAACTAACATAATTGTCCAAAATCAACCATTTGGGAGCTGTTATGGGGCCATCCATAAAGTACGTACTCAAAAAGTGACAATTTTTAGACCCCCTCCCCCCTCGTACACAAAAATGTATGAGAAAAATTTTTGAAATTTATGGAACGTACGCTTTCGTCGAAACCCCTCCCCCCTTATGAAGTACGTAGGGGCTGTTCATAAATGACGTCACGCTTGCTATAAAATCCACAAAGTTCATAACTCCAAACTAGTCAGATATTTTGTTTATAGTACTCCGGTTACCCCCCCCCCCCAACACACCCTCTGTTAGGGGGAGTAGCCAGAGTGCTATAAACAAAATTTGCTGTACTGCAGGAGTTATGAACTATTTATGGATACTAATTTTTTATAGCAAGCGTGACGTCATTTGTGAATGGGCCCGTACTTTATGGATGGCCCTTAACTCCATCGTGGTATAAGACTTTAAGCAGCTCAATTTTGATATAATTAATTGTAGCAATGAAAAGTGACTCTCTAAGTCAGCGAATATTTATATATGTAGCGAACTTTCGGGCGAAAATATAAATTTTCACAAACTTTATTCTGTAAAATGTTGCTTTGTGACGCCTATGTCTCAAAGTTTTTGAATCAGCTGTTACAAGTGTTTAGGTCGACTGTGTCCTTCAACATTTGTCTAAATTATCAAGTACATCAGAAAAACAGTAAAGTTGAACGTTGTTTTTTTGTCCAATCTCCTCAGCAGTTGTTGATTATACGGGTTGATCCGTTACAAAGAATAACTTTTAAAATTCGCCTGTTAGAAAAGTCAACGAATTTTTAAATGAAATAAAGGGAATGACAATAATGCCAGATTGATCCAAGATTTAACTTTAATATTGCTAACAACAGTACACCGCTATAATATGGATTCGAGATTTTGTTCAACTGTCTGGACCGAAAATGTTATCATTTGCTAGTGGAATATTCACTGCAATACTTCCTTGTTTGGCATACGAAGGAGACTCCAGAAAACGTAAGTCAATGGACTGTTACACCTTTCAAGCTACATTCTCCAATCAATTTTCTCATATAGACATAAAAGAAACAGCTCAAGCTGTTAACAAAACAATGCTCGAATTAGTTTCATCGAAAAGTGATATGTCACAAATATTCAAGCACTTGGACTTGGATTCCATAATGGAAGTTTTAAGACAATACTTGGCTCATAGCTCCGTAGATACAAAAGTAGCTGTGCTCAAATGGATTCATCATTTATTTACGGAAGCAAAAGACAAGGTAAACAATTCAGACAGATTCGAAAATGCTGGAATTATATTTTGTTGATTGGGTAGATGTCAGCACATGCAAGCGGACTATTTCCCGTATTGTTGGGAATATTGTCCGACAATTCCGACGAAGTCGTACTACAAGGATTAATTGTTTTGGCAGAAATTGTAGATACAACCAACACAACAGGTACTTTGAATTTCATTGTAGTTTATAGATCTTCAAATTTACTGCGAGAACAATTGGCGGGAGGAAAATTTTTTCCATATAATGTAAAGAAACCGTCGCCCAATCTTTTACCAAATTTTTATTTCTGTTTTATGGACGTCAATACTGCCTGGCAACTTCCTTGCGGGATCTTTGTAAATTAGACCGTCTGCATGCTGCAAAAGCTTTGGTGGTGGTTTTACCTTATGTTAAAGGCTCTGCCCTTCTCACTCTGCACAGAGCTCTCTACCCTACAATTCCCAAGGCTTCTTGCCTTACATATGTTACCACAAAAAATCTCCCAAGAAATTTCATGAAATTTGTCTGCTGGTCACATGATTTTGTTAAAATGAGCAAACGGAAAGTGTCAAAATTAAAAAATTTCATCAATACGTGGTGTGTACCCCACTAGAGATGATGCATTTAAGCGTTGAATCGCCAATACTGTTCGTTGAATTAAAACCAGGGGCACCACTCACTCGCGCTGTTCAGACATGACAATTATATCAATGCGATTCGATGCGTCGAAAGAAGATGTTCCCAGTGTCTCTACATTGGGCTTTGAGTTCTGTATACTTGTCGCCATTTGACGCCATCTCGGCGGTGTTTCTGTTCCAGTACGATGCATCCGAGGTGTCGACCATAGAACCATTTTATTAGTGTGAGTCCGTCAAGCGCTTCCAAATACTTCTTCTCTTTAAAGTTAGAAAACATTTTGTTGGAATTTTTCGTCCACTCATCAACAGCTCTCGTGCAAAACAAACAATTTCCCAAATGTAAACTTTGATTTTTTCTCGCTCCAGATACAAACATCAACAAAACTCATTACCGAAAATTCCTTATTAGTTTGCTGAATTTATTTAGCGAAGAAAAACCATTCCTAGAAAATCGCGGCTCGTTGATCATTAGGTAAGTTTGTGAGTGAGACGCCATTACGCTTTACCACGAATGCTTTCTTTTGCAGACAATTGTGTGTGCTATTGAATGCCGAGTTCATCTACAGAACATTCGCAGAAATTATACTTGAGGAGACAGTGAATGTAAAGTTTGCTTCAATCATGGTTCGTACTCTTCATACAATATTAGTGACATCTTCCGAACTATTCGAACTTAGAAGTCAATTGAAGGATATCCGAAACGAGGTTTGATCATTCGATTAATTTGTTTTCTTTTTTCGAATATCTAAGTGAATTCTTCAATAGAAAGCTGCGTCATTATTTCAATGTCTGTACAAGTCATGGTGTCATTGTCCCATTTCAACATTGTCGTTGTGCTTATTGTCCCAATGCTATCAACACTGTTCAGAATTGGTGTTAATATTGTAAGTTCATCAGTAAAGACAACTTTAAGAAACATTTACAACAACAAATAACTTCCGTTTTTAGCGGCGACTTAGAGATTACGGTGGAATTCATTACAGAAATTGATAAGCTTGTGCAACTTATCGAATCTCCAATTTTTGCATGTAAATTTTCTTTCAAAATTCGGCCTGTTCGCCTGCTCAAAGACTTTAGAAAAAGTAGATAATGTAAAGGAGGGCTCGAAGCTAGGAATTGTATATTTTTTAAACTAAACAATAGTCCAAACTTCTACTCAGAAGCGACGTTTAAAATACCCACCTAGTGAAACAAAAGCCATAATTGTAGAGCTGCAATAACGATATCAAGAAGTTAGAGCTGAAGAAAGGGAAACTGCTTCTCACCAGGTTGCGTAAGACGGATCAAGTAATGGCAGCTGATAGGGAAACGGGAAGTTTTTGAAAAATTAAAAAACATTATTTTTGGCGTTTTTGAAGTCCCACAATATATTTTGTTTTGTTATACAGAATTGACTTGAGGAAATTTTTTTTTCGGGAATGCCTAGTAGATGAACACTAATTAACAAACAGTCGATTCAGACCGGTGCTTCGGTACTACCACTCCGTTGTGTGAAAAGGGTGTGGTTGAACGTCTGAACGTCTGAACGCCTCCTTCGTACCTAATTCAAGTACTCCACATGCCTTTGCAATCACCCAATCACTCAGCGCTTTCGAACAGATTGATCGAGCAGTCGGCAAATACGGTGCCGTTCTCGAGAGCCGTCGAGCCCGCCTAGCTAGCTCGTCCGCCCTCTCGTTTCCTTCTACTCCCAGATTAGAGTGATCTAATTACTCTGACCTGTCCAGTTCAAGAAGTCCTTGCACTTGCACCCCTTCACAAGTTTGGAAGTGGTAACAGGTGAAACCAGTGCTCTAATCATCTCCTTGCTGTCTGAAAATATAAGGATCTGCTTTCCCTGCTTGCCCTCCGGCAGTGCTTCGCAAGCTCCTGCAATCACTGCGAAAACTTCTGCCTGAAAGACACTCGCAAGGACTCCCAGATGGAACTGATTTCCTTCCCCCAAGTTCAGGGTATACGCCCAGCACCCGTTCCTACAGATGTCCTCGATCCGTCTGTGAATTCGACCACATAGTCACCCGGTAGGCCAGCAGGCCAGCCACTTCTGCCTACACGGAATTCTTACGCTAAATCGCCTTGTGAAGTCGATTTTAGGCGCCTTACGCGCACATTCAATGTCGAGCCTAAGCCACCATGCCATTCAACCGTAGCTAAGCATGTACCTAATGACAGCCTCATACAACTACAGAATGGACTTCCCGAAAGAGATTCTGCATAGTCAAAAAGCTACTAGAGTCTTCTGTGCTTTATCCTTGACGTGAGCAATCCAGTTAAGCTTGCTGTCAAACGTCACTCCCAGGTATTTTGCCTCTGGAGTCAATTCCTTAGTCTCGTTAAAGAGCCTGACCGACCAAATCTGATCCCGAGAGCCTTCTGCTGAATAGCACTAGATCAGTCTTAGTGGTATATCGGTCCCACCCTGTGGACAGCCTGTACCTACCCACGGATTCGTGTTATATCCGCACAAACCAGCCTCAATCTTACTACCACATGTCGCACTCCCCTCTCAACCAGCGCCTGGCGGATAGTGTCAAAATTCGTGTTATCAAAGGCCCCTTCGATACCCACAAAACATGCCAGAGCCACTTCTCCAACTGAAAATGACTTCTACACCTTCGATACAAGTTTGTGCAAAGCAGAATCCTTAGATTTGCCTGACTGGTAAGCATACTGATTGATGTGAAGCCGAAAGACAGAAGAACTTAAACTTGGGGTAATACAAAGCTTCTATATAGTGAAGTTAGGCTTTTGTGGTTGATGCGGCTGAATAACAGGATACAACTCAGACTTACATATTCGGGAAGAACTCCTGTGCGTTGTCACGTTGCCGAAATTTCTTTGCCATTGAGCAGGTGAGACGGTTCTAAGCAAGAAATCATAATTTATTTCAACGCCTATTCAGCTCTACGTTTGACACTTGTTTCCAACAATAAAAATCGCGCCGATGCAAAGCATTTATCACAAGCATTGTTCGGAATTTTAATGTTGTTACCACAAACCGAAGCGTTCAAATGCCTGTCGAATCGACTACAATGTGTTCCCAACTATTGGGGAATGCCCAACGAAGTGTAAGGCCTGAAGATGACTCAACGTCATTCCATTAATAATTCAATTTTCATCTACAGGAATGACTCACAATCAATTCAATGCCAAAGTAAAATCGATTTCAACGATTTGTTGAATTACTTCCAAAAAATTCAAAGAAACCATCACTTGCATCGAATTAATCAGAGAAAAAGAACCGTTGCGCTGTGGGATGGCGAAATTTCAAAGGATGGTCGTTGATACTCCATTCCATTTGATTTGGAACACAGATTTTATTTTCCAAAAAAAATGTTTTTACATTTACGGCAATCGTTTTCATTTAAATAAAATGTTGATACAAATGTTTCCAATTGTACCCGATTTCAGATTTATAAAGGATAGTTGAGTAAGACATCTTGTCTGGCCAATTCCAACAACATAGGATCGTCGAAGAATTTGTTGATGGACACATCTTCCGATAAGCCTTTTCGCCGCCTTGTCTTGATCATAAATTCACGAGCTAAATGTGTAGCCGGTTGCGGTTCGAGTGGTCGAATTACAATACTTTTATCTAATGGATCTCCAGGAACAATCTAAAAATGCAAATAAAATGAAAATCCATATTTTACAATTAGAAAAAAAGATTTTTCACGTACTTGCCAATGATGGAAAACTGATAGACAAAACGCTTGTCCTTGGGTATGTGTTCGCAGATCAGTTTCAAATCCGAACGAATCGATTGCTGGAATGAATGCTTTGATTGTGTACAATGGGGAGCCGGAAATGGGTGCGTCTTGTGTTACATGACCTCTTCGTCTAGCTAATACAGTGTACACTGCTGAGACACAATCTGCTGGTGCTTGAACTTCAACGAATAAATATGGTTCCATCAATCGAGGTGTGGCCATCAAAAATGCTGAATAAGCTACACGTCTGGCAGTTGGAATAACTTGACCTCCACCGCGATGTAAAGGCTCATTTGCGATGACAGCGTCGAGAATTTTAAACTTTACATTCCTAATAGGTTCTTCGCATAGCGGTCCTTCACGTGTTCCCCACTGAAATCCTTGAACGATCGAATCCCTCACCGATGACAGCAACGTTTTGTCAACTTCCGATGGAAGTGTGTCGTCTACTAAAATATTGGGACCGGCAGCATCGGGACCAAAAGCCCAAATAGAACGAGCAGCCAGCAGATCCCAGTCATAGTTGATCTGGAAAAATTCACCCAAACGTTTTTTGTTCCAGCCAATTGAAACCACCTCATTTTCGATATCTTCTGCCAAACCTTTTTCCAACGGTTCGGCGATCATCGTAATCTTATTTTTCTTATTTGGAGTTTCGGCAAAACATTTCAACGAACTTGTTTCAACAACAGTTTCACAAAATGCAACCACTGGATCAGCGACTTTAATATCAATTTCCGAATACATTTTTCTCAAGTCATGCATTACGCAATCAAGGTAAAGTTCTCCTGTACCAAGGATTACATGTTCACCGGACTCCTCGACTCTAGTGGACAATAGTGGATACGATTTATTCACCTTTCTCAATCCGTCTAACATTTTCGGCAATTCAGACGGATTCACTGGTTCCACAGCAATTTTTATGATACTTTGAGTGTTGTACTTCAGTGGTCGGAAAATGTACAAATCTTCTGAGTTTTGTGCTTCAGTTATGGTTGATGTTTTGACTATGCATTGATCGATTCCTTCGATAAGAACCCAATTACCGGCTGGAACTCTGTTCAATTCGACTTTGTAACGAGCTTCAAAGATCCAGAGTCGTCCTACTTGTAAAATCCGAGAATCTTCCTCATCAGACAGTGAGTAGTTTTCACCGAGTACTCGAACTTCTTGACCGGAATGTAACGTGCCACTCATCACACGGGCTAGAACCTATGATCAAAATGACTTGCAAATGAACTAAAGGAATTCCTTCAAAATAATACCTGAAAGAATGTGCAATCATCCGTTGGATACATCTTAGCACTGTGCACCATCAAATTGCCGTATTGGTCACATGTGGCCATATTGTCGTAGAGAATGCCCTCTTTGGGCCCGGTGTAAATGTGGTCAATTTTGTTCTTGGCATTGTCGATGGGTGACTTTATATGTTCCACACACATGTCCACAAAACCACTGAAGTCTCCCAGAAAACGATTGCAAATCAACCGTAGCAACGGTCGGATATTGCATTTCATTTCCTCTTTTGTGACACGAATATTCAATTCAGCCAACGTATCCAGCAAGGATGCATCAACATCTCCAACTACTTGAGCGAATAGTTTGTACATTGGTTCCAGAATGAATTCGACGAAGCTTCGCTGCGCGGAATTATGTGGCGGCTTCTTTGTAAATTTTCGTCTGCAAAGAATTTCAACGTTGAGAACAAGAACGGCGTAATGTCAAGAACATCATACGTTTTCGGTTGGAAGTAAATGTCTCCCCACAGTCGTTTAGCAAAATCAACGTAGCTCAATCCAGGATATGTATCCGCGTACAACTTAGCAAATGACTTTAGTGTGAAGCAAAAACCATACAACGAACTTGCGAAGCACACATTACCCATGACCGGTGACACTTGGTACTGAGTATCACCATTGGTATGGAGACTGAAAAGTAAAAATTGAAATAAATTTTTTCAATCGAAGGCAGTGCCACATACCTGAGATGACTGTTTATCTCTTCGACAATGTGCTTTAACTTGAAATATGCGTCTTGAGGTGGCAACTTTAGTTCTAAGATCAAACGATCAATCTTATTGATACAAACAGTTACAGCCATTTTCTCTTGGACCGCATGTTTGAGTAGGCGCTCTGTGTTTAGCATAACACCTTCGGCAGCATCGACGAATAGTACGATACCATCTGTCATACGAATACCAGCAGTTGCCTCGTCGGAAAAATTTACATGTCCTGCAAAGAGCATGGAGCAGATGAAAGCAAATGAAAAGCCGGAGAAGTAGGAATCAGTTGTTTTTCGAAATGAACAATGTTACTGTATCGAAGGGTTGAAAATGAAAGTTCGTGTTTCCCTACCACTATTCTGTTTTCCCAACCCAATTTTTAAATTTTCCTGAACAAAATTCTGAAATTAAGTATTTAATTTGCTTGGTGGCTCAACCTGATCTAAATTCGCTACTTAAATGTGTAAATGTGAACAATTTTGTTGTTATTTAGGACTTTGAAACATGCGAAGGACGTATCCATCGAGTCTCCACTCGGTTTAGCTAAAATTGAATTTTTGATGGTGAACGAGGTGAAAAACCTTGAAAATTCAGTACCTAACTCTAAGCACGTGCTTTAAATGCTTGACCTTTCTTACGAATAAAACATCATTGCTACTATCCAATGAAATAAAGACTGAAATCTACGCTACGGCTTACAGGTAATTTTACTGTATTTTCGAAAAGAGTAAATTTCTACTACCGTGAATGTTTTCAAACGTTGGCAACGACTGAAATAACCGAATAATGTTATCAAAGAAGTTATTTTCTCTCTTAATGTTTTTAATAATAACGAATTGTATGAATTTTAATATGTAAACCTATGCAAGGAACCCGTACGCATCGGAACAGACGCGGCAATATAGTCGAACGTATGTAAGTAAACATAACGCCGACTATTTTTCGAGTTTTTACTCAAAATATACAAAAATTGTCGGCGCAAACGCTATTACTTTGCATCCAGCCGATTTATTTAAATTGGAAAAATTGATTCCTTGGTTTGTTACCTAAAAGTTTTCTGAAGAATATATTGGTCTAAAGTGTCATTTAGACATAAGGCCGAGGGTTGCGCCGACCTCCAAAAAACCGACCGGTGCACGGCTCTATCGTGTTGACGAAAAATTGTACGGACAAACGGACAAAAGTTTTTTTGCAAATTCGACATTTAAGGATCATGATCGATGCTTCGCCTCTAGTCCCCCTCAACTCGACTGGTTACAAACGTCGTGGCAAACGCAGTACACCCATTTTCGAAGAATTTCTGTATTACAAACAACAACTTTTTTGAGATTGGGCCCTTGGACTTAAATAGGGCAGTAAAAACTCGAGTAAATCTGATTTTCAAAAAAAAATTTTTATCAAAAGGTCTGGGAATGTCTCACATTTTATGGAATAATTTTTTTTGATTAGAGGCCCTTGGACTCAGCCAGATCCTCAAAACTGAGTTACTACTAGGGCCCAACGTGTTTGTTTACATAAATCGGGTAAATCCTAACCGATTTTGTTTATTCTTTTTCTAATTGAGAGGTAACCGAGTACCGAATCATATCAAAAACAAGTTTGTGCCCGGTGCCTGCGCTTAGGGCTCACGTGGGCCTCAGGTCGGTCCTAAGGTCGGTCGGCCCTAACCAAAGAAGTTTATTTTCTATGTTGCAGAGCAAAGTGAGGGAAACATTTTTGCCCATGTATGTGTTCTAGGTCCTAAGGTCGGTCCTTGACAAAAAAAATTTTTTTTGCTGAGTTGTAGAGAAAATTGACGGTAACATTTTCGTCTATGGAAGTATTCGTCCGAGGCCTCTGCTTAGTGCCCTAGGTCGGCCCTAAACTTAGACAAAAAATTGTTTTTGCACCGTTGCTTCGGACGGGTTTTTCAATATTGCCCTCTCAGCAATTTCCAATAATATTTATTGTGGACGTAATTTCATACACTTAAGAGTTAAGACAATATTTACTTGAATACGTTCGAATCTTTTCGTAACATTAACTCTGTTTGCCGCCACATCTATTCTGATACGTACGGGTCCCTTGCATATATTTTTAACATTCTTCCAAGCGACCGTAGTGTACTGCGGCTTTAAGTTCTCTAAACTTTTTAGTAGTTAGGACAAAAATGTCTGTTATTTACCTGGAGTGTCGAAGATGTTCATCAAATAACTTTTGTTTTTAATATCTGGCAGTACCAATGTGATAGGAATGGATTTGATGCTTACGCCTCTCTCTTGTTCGGTGAACAAGGTGTCTGTGTATCGTAAAGCACGTTCTTCGGTACAGTCAAATTGAGGATGTGTTTGACGTACCAGGCAATCCACAAACGTTGTTTTACCATGGTGCAGATGGCCAACTAAAGCAACATTTCTGATAAGAGGTGGTGTGTCCATAAGATCCGCAAGAAATCTATTCAAAATTTACAGAATGAAATCCAAGTCAAAGCATAAATCAAAATCAGTTTTACTCCATTTCGTATGTTGTTTCAGGTAAATCTTGCTCCTTGAGTTGGAATTTCATTTTCTTCACAGGTTCAATCAAAGGTTTGTCAAGTGCTTGAGCATCTTCTTCTTGAACTATCGTTTCAACATCAGGACCGTACACTTCAAGAGCGGTGGGATAGTAGCGTTTATCTTCATGTAAAACAACTGCCCTGGATGTTTTTTCATCGTCATGGTCAGCTTCATCTTCCTCCATGATGTCATCCTAAAAGAAGTGAAATTTAATCGAAAGTTTTATTAAGAAGGCACTGTGGGACGGACATCAGGTTCATCTTGTTGATCGGATTGTCCGTATAAACTTTTGTCATCATCGTCGTCACTCTCTAAATCTGGGCCAATATAATTTCCAAACTCGTCGTACAAATCGGAGTCCATGGTGTACCTAAAAAGTGAATTACAGTCAATCAAAACATAACCTAAAGATTAAAGAGCCATACAAACCCGGCTTAAATCAAATTCTAAAAATGTGTAAAATACTTACGTTTGTAGCAGTCTTTACTCAAAAAATACAAAATTTCTGTTGGTTTGATTTTATGTTACTTTTATTTCAAGAAAACGTATTCTTTCGTTGCATCCGCGAAAATAGTGACAGAAATGCCGCTGATATACACACAAAAGTGCCAATGCCAACTCTCCAATACATCCAAAAGAAATGTCAAATTCAACGAAAAAAACGAATTGAATAAAAAAGATTCACATCAATCAAGAAGAAGCGCATTTGCTTTGGAGGGGCAGGTGAATTTTGCTTGTAGCAGAAGTCATCCGCCTGATCGATGCACACAGGTCTATAACAGTACCTGGTCGTTATGAAAACGTTCAAGAAGCACTTTTCAGGATCTCCTTTCCACCCAAACATTAGCTGGACGGTCGCATACCTGGAATATGACTCGGGCGCGTACCTTCCGTTCTTATACGGTCAGATGTTATCTTTACCAACTAACCATCACCCGCCAATTTAGGTCTAGTCTAATTCTCCATAAAATTATAAGACTTTTTTGTTTTCTTCTCGACTTATAAGAAATCGAATCACGTATAGTCCCATCTCTGCGGTCTGTGATTGCTCATCTAACTGTCCACCTATTAGGAATATTCAAAATATGGAAAGACGTAAATTGAGAAATGTTATATCAAAATGGATTTTATTAGGAATTCAATAATCCGCAATGATTCAAAAATAATAATGAAGAAAGTAAATAGAAAAATTGACAGTGCTTATCAATCAATATTGTAGGACATGTTTAGACCCGTACGAAGAACAAAATTCTTCGAAAACAGGTCTTTTTTACCACGACGTTTGTAACCACCCTAATTTGATGGGAGTAGATGGGAGCATCGATCATGGTCCTTAGATGACGAATCAGCAATAAAAAAAGGTCTATCCGTCCTTCTGTCACCGCGATAACTTGAGTAAAACTCAACCGATTTTCAGAAACTTTTTTTCTTAAAAGGTAATTAAAAAATCTTTTTTTTATTGGATCTGGGCACTATCGGCCCGAGGAGCAATCAGCTAGGGCGTCTAATTGGTTTTGTTCTTTTGTACATAGCTCGAGCAAATCTCTTCCGATTTTTATAAATTCATCAGCCAGGGCCTTAAAACTAAATCTCTACTGGGGCCCAACGTGTTTTTTCTACATCCATCGGGTAAATCTTATCCAATTTTCGAAAAAAATTTTTCCTTAAAGATAAATTGATTACGGAATTGAATTTGGACAATATCGGTCGAAAACTTTCGAAGTTACAGTCGAAGCCAAACTCACGCTACGCGACCCTACATGATATTTGGTGGGTTTTCGTGAATATTTCTTTAATGATAAAGTTTTTGTGCAGTTTTGTAAAGGTAAAAGAGGCAAACTTGTTTGTCCATGCCTCTCCTAAGTGCTCTAGGTCGGTTCTAAATTCTGGGCTAGATACGTTCGAGTTTTTTTGTAACATCTTTTCTGATTGCCACATCTATTCTGATGCGTACGGGTCAGGCCCGTAGCCAGGATGATTTGACAGGGGGTGCGGCATTGGAAAATATGAATTTTAGTTCAGCGTATGCGAGGCCTTTAAATTTCTTTCATTTCTCGCCAGAATTACGGGGTCACATTTAAGGCCGCGTACAGGGCGTATGCTCGTTTCCTGATTTTTGTTTTATTAATTTAATTTTTATTAGTTAATTCAAACATTCGCATCCACATAACCTTAAATATTACTAATCGAGCATTCCCTCAGCATGTCGCAGTGCAGTTAATCAAACCACTGACTGAGATGCTTAGATGAAACAAAGTGAGGCCATTCACGAAGCACGCGCGCAGTTTTTGTACACCTCCCCCCCCCCTGCACTCATATTTTCATCATATGGTTGTAAGCCACATAATTTGCTCTCACGTTTTATCGCGCAAATGTCAAATTTAAAACTGAGATAGCAAATCTATGTGGGCTGTAATTCTTATAACCTTATGGCGAAAGAGTGTCGGCATTAGGATGTATAGTAGTGCGCTTTTCCCATGGGGCTTCGTGGCGTACATACTGTGCGAAAATGGCCTCTGACCTGGCTTGTTCTGATTTACCCAATTAACTAACTCACAAGCAATTTTCCCTCCCAATTTATATATCGCGGGCTGTAAAAATACCAAAATAGTCCTTTAAAATACAATTCAAACCTACTGCCTCTTACCGGTTTACTACTTATCCGTGATAATGATAAATGCTGGAAAAGAAAGACACCCACTTAATGATAAATGCGGAATATAACATTTGGAAACCAAAACTTATACTTATCTTTTGAAAAAAATCAGTTTACACGGGTTACATTGAGTAGATGACGCTCATGACGATTCACATTATTTTTGTACTAGAAAAAGACCAATTTGACCAGTTTGACTAGTTCAACTATTACAACGCGTCAAACGAAAGAAATCGGAACTAAACCGACAGCAAATTCTTTTTCGTTCTTCAACAAATCGACTGGATCAAGATGGTAAGTGTGTGCTGAATTTTTTTCAAATTTTGTGTAAATTAAAGTTGTTTAAACATTGAATATATTGCGCATAGCTAATATACTTTGTGCTAAATGCAATAGTTCTAATATTTACAAGAAAATTCAATTATTTCATCGTTTTTAATGTGTAAATTTGCGTGCCACATCAACCACATGGTTATGATTACTAACGCATCCTTTGATGTCACTTGAACTTAAATTTTAGATGAAATGATTTTATGATAAATGAAATGAACGATTCCTGTAACCGATTATGCAGCGGCTTGAATTAAGAGTTTCTTTCATATGAATTTACATAAATTGATTTCCTAAAGTGAGGTTATGTTTTTCAGCCATTCCAAAGATACGTTGAGACAGGCCGCATTGCCAAATGTACATCGGGAAAACTCCGAGGCAAAATTGTCAGCATCGTTGATTGTATTGACCAAACCCGGGTAAGTTTTTTTCTCAACATTTTCCGAAACAAAATTGGCTAAACACATTTGTTTACATTTCTATACAAATGCAATGATGATCCTTTAGATATAGGAATTGCCGGCTGAAACATATATGAAGCCAATTTTCTATCTGAAAATCAAATTATTTAAAATAAAATCCGTAGAAATATTAGTTTTGTGATTAAGTTGATGTTTTTCTGTGTTAATCGTAGGTTCTCGTTGATGGACCACAAAGCGGAGTTCCTCGACAAGCTTACCGGCTAAATAATTTACAATTAACGAAATTCAGATTGAAATTTCCATATCATGCACCAACTAGAGTAGTTCGCAAGCAATGGGAAGCTGCAGATTTGACCAAGAAATGGGAAGAAAGTGCCTGGGCACAAAAGTCTAAAAATGTGAAGAAGGTAAGTGAAAATATTTTTTTTTTGGTTAGACTTAGTAGCGACTCAATGATGATCCAGATGTTATATAGGAATTGCCGTCTGATACATAACTGTAGAAGTATTTCACCACTGACCACGTTTCTTCCATTTACTTTTAAAATGTTTATACAATCATTCAATCACATTAATTTCTGTATTTCGAATGTTTAGCGCACAGCTTTGAACGACTTCGACCGTTTCAAATTGAGATACGCCAAGAAGCAGCGCAATAAATTGCTAACTATTGCATACAATACCTTGAAGAAGAGGACAAAGGCCGACGGTTCCGCCAGAGTACTAAAGAAAGATCGTAAACTTCGCATCCAGGAGTTGAAAAAAGCTGGCAAAGGCAAGAAATAAATGTGAAGAAAATTAAAGTTTTCCGAAAAATAAAACATTTTAAGAACCGTAAAATTTTTTTTGAAAGTTTTCCGCGATTTAGAAAAAATTGGAGTTCTGAGATTTTATTCCCTTCATGTGTGGAAGGTGAGAAATTTTATTGAATGAAGAAAAGTTGTTTTGCGCTGTACAAAAGGGCGGAACAATTTTTCGGCTTTTTTTTGGAAACACCACAGAGCTTCGTACCTGTCTAATGGTTCGGGTTCATTTCTACAACTGATCATGAAAGCGAAGCAGATGTTAACCAAATTTGCCTACAAATTTGTGCACTTTTCTCGGCAGCGTCTTTTAAAAATCCATTCCATTTGAGAATGCCAGACAAAGAGAAGCGAAAAGAACGTTATAGAAAGAAAACGCTGACTTTCCAATTATCAAGGGGCGTTAGAAACCCGAATCAGTCTCTGCCACATAATATCAAGTCGACAACAAATGCTTCTCTTTGAGGTACATTTTAATGAATTGAATACACGAATAGAATTGTTATTGTTTTTCAATACCGAAAACTAAAGACATCTTCACAAGAAACTATTTCAATTATTCTGTTCCTATTCGATCTTCAATTCTTCCATAACGTAATCAACCCCGTTCCGGGTTCCACTTGCTTGTCTGCATCTCCCACGATCCTCCAAGATTAGTGTTTAGATTTCATCAAAGACGCTGATGAAAGTGGTACCCGAACCGATTCGAAACAAAAAAATCAGTTGTCGTCGGATCTGTCGGAAGAAGAACAAAAAGCATGTCCGAGAAGTAATAGATGAAGTTATCACTGTTATAAGGAAGAAACTGCAAGACGAAGGGGCAGCACAGATACGAATCGTAAGTAGTGTTGCGTTATTTTGTACTCATGTAACGTTTTTGTGACATTCTGCTGGGACGGTGATAAAAAAATACGATTTTACGGGTCAAGATGCTTCTGATAAGATGATCGTTTTTATTTATTAAGCAAAAAACTAACGATCTTTTCAAAAACACACTTTGTATTCTCCCCACGTTATCCTAGTTCCTCTTGTTTGTATGAAAGACCCAATTTTTGGACCCTTATGAAGTGCATACAAAAGCGTCCTATACGTTAACTGCAAACTACTACATTGGCACATGGTGTAGATTTATCTGGAAGGTGGGGGATACATTTATTATCGTCTAGTGATGATGAATCAGCAAGAAAATGTCCGTCCGTCCGTCCGCCTCTCTGTCAACACGATAACTCGAGTAAAACTCAACCGATTTTCAAAAACTTTTCTTCCCTGAAAGAAAATCGAAAAATCTTTTGTGGGCTTGAATCCGGGCACTTTCGGTCCAAAGGCAGCCGAGCTAGGGCCGTTTAAGTGGTTTTTGGTCTTTTGTACGTAACTCTTTTCCGATTTCCATAATTTTTTTTTGTTTGAAATATCTGAGCACGGCCGACAATTTGTGGAAGAAAGTTTCTGGATTTGAGTCCTTAGACTTAAATTCTTTTAATCAAAAGGTCTAGGAATGTCTCACATTTTATGGAATACGACCTTTTCATTAGTGGCCCTTGGACTCAGCCAGGTCCCCAAAACTGAGTTTCTACTTAGGGCCCAACGTGTTTGTTTACATAAATCGGGTAAATCCTATAACCGATTTTGTTGGTTCTTTTTCTAATTGAGAGGTAACCGAGTACCGAATCATATCAAAAACAAGTTTGTGCCTGGTGCCTGTGCTTAGGGCTCAAGTGGGGCTTAGGTCGGTCGGCAATAACCAAAGAAATTTTTTTTTCTATGTTGCAGAGCAAATTGAGGGAAAAATTTTTGTCTATGGAATTATGTGTCCGATTCCTCTACTAATATTAGGGCCCTAGGTCGGTACTAAGGTCGGCCCTAGCCTAAGAAATGATTTTTTGCTATGTTGTAGAGAAAATTGAGGAGAACCTATTTGGGGGTCAATTTTGTGCTTTCAGAAAGGTTTTTTTTACCGTTTCTTCGGACGGGTTTTTCAATATTGCCCTATCGGCAATTTCCAATACAATTAAATGTGGACGTAAGGCAATATTAACTTAGATACGTTCTAGTCTTTTCGTAACATCAACTCTGTTTTCCGCATATATTCTGTTACGTACGGGTCCCTACATATGTTTTTTTCCAAACCGCTCCCCACCCCTGATGATCACCAAAAACTTTTTCCCCCTGGGAGGTACATGTCTCCTATGATTCAAGTTCGAAGGTGAGCAAAATCGGTCAACTGTTTTCGAAGATATGGTGGAAGAAGTGGAAGAATGAGTGGGTCACAGTACGGCGACTGCACTACTGCAAGTGACTGACAATATTCTACGGTGCTTCTCACAAAGACAGCTTGCATTTCTTCTATTACTGGATTTCAGTAAGGCTTTTGACGAGGTTAATCATGATCTCCTTCTATCGAAGCTAAGCGCTAGATTTTTCTTTAGTCCTTCATCAATTAATCTGATTCGAAGCTTTTTGTCCAATCGTTACCAATGCGTTCAAATTGAAGGTTTTATATCATCCACACGGCCTACTGCTAAGGGAATCCCTCAAGGTTCAACTCTTTCCCCTCTTTTGTTTTCTCTATTCATCAGTGATCTGCCAGAAGTCTTAGATTTTACTACCCCCCATCTTTATGCTGATGATTTCCAGAATTACATGGGCTCAGACCGTGATGAAATATCCAGGTGTTTGGGAGTGTCTAAAACAAACTCTGACTTAACCGCTGTCAGTCACTGGTCAGAGGCAAACAAACTTAACCTTAACGTAGAGAAGACGCAGGCCATAGTCTTCAAATATGGCACAAATACCGTGGATCTACCATTCTTTATCTTAAAAAATGAATTACTGACTACAAGTGACACGGTTACTAATCTAGGCATAAAGCTAATGTGTGACATGTCGTGGACAGCGCAGTGTAATCATATTGCATCGAGGGTTTACTCCGGGCTCAGATCTCTATACTCTAATGCGGGGATGCTGTATGTATGTATTTTATTTATTTATTTATATGTTTATTGTGACCTAATCATTTTCCAAATTATTTATTTTGATTTAATGTCAACTAATTCTAGACAAATATTTAACGATAAGCTTAACGATACTGCGGACCAAACTGCTCTATGTGTAACACCAAGTGATTTGACACCAAATTGTTTTAATCTTTATTTCTGACTAAAATTTATACAAACTTACCTTATTTTATTATATTAATTATTAACTGTACATTGTGTTCCACACAGAAATTTATTGGAATGATAATAAATGGAAAATATTTAAAAAAAAAAATGCTCTCGCGAGGAATGAGGATGAGTTTAGTTAAATCTCTGCTAGTTCCGCACTTTTTGTATTGCTGTGAAGTGTTTGCATTCGGGTTGGATGAACGTTGTAAGCAGCTTCTCCGCAAGTTATTTAACTCCTGTACTAGATTTGTTTTCGGACTGAGGCGAAGAGATTCCTTAAGTGAATATAGTGACAAGATTTTAGGGTGTGATATTATTGATTTCATGGAGATGAGAGCTCTTTTTCTACTACACAAAATTGTGATGACAAAAACCCCATCCTACATATCTCAGAAATTAATTCAGGGTACTTCGCACAGAACTAGGAACTTTATTGTACCCAGAGCGACATCGGCTAAGACACGCAACTCATTATTATTTCATGGAATCATGAGATATAACTCTTCCTAATAAAATCAAAAATGCTCGGTCCATGAATGAATTTCGAAACATGTATATCGACCATATACAACGGGGGATTGTGTGAGTGCTCCTATAACACTTTGATTGGTAAGTTGCATTGAGTTGAGTAATAAAGAGTGAAATCGTTACGTTCTTGTGTTTATCACTAAATTAAATATTATTAATTATTATGATTATATCTGAATATCTTAAGGAACTTCCAAAATTGAAAAAGATTTTAGTTTTAAGTATCATTTTTATAGTTGAATCTAATTTTCTATATCTTTGTATATAATGTAATAAGGCACTCAGCCTTCTATATGCAATAAATTATTATTATTATTATAGAAGTGAAGCTCTTTTTTCCAAATATCTGAGCAAGTAGAGCATGGAAATCGGTTATTTTGGTGTCAAATTTAAGCATTTGATCTCCGAAAACTGGAAATTTTTTTTGTGGAAATCAGGTCAGTGGTCAGTGGCTGGGACCAATGGAATAGACGAAATTGAGTTTCTTGGCCATATAAGAAAGCAGATGGTTTTTCGTCTATATTTGCTTAACTATGCAATATGGGAAAAATGGCCTATTCCTGGGATAAGAACACTTCTACGATAGGGAGTGACGACATTATATCCCTAGAACCGTGAACGTTAGAAAGTTGGTTACATATAGGCAAAGCTGTAGAGAATTTAATTCTAGAGAACACGTATTTCAGGGACTTAAGGAAAAATAGCCCAGTCCTGGGATTTGACCACTTCAAGATTTGGGAGGGATGAGACATATCTCTAGAACGATGAGGGCTAGGAAGTTCCTTCCAAAGGCAAAATTGTAGAGAATAAAATTGTAGAGAACACGTGTTTCAGGGTTTTAGGGAAAAATTATCAAATCCTGGGCAACTTATAGAATTTTGAAGGATGACACATATCTCTAGAACTATGACAGTTAGAAATTTGCTTCTAAAGGCCAACTTGGTGAGAATTACATTTGAGAGAAAATAGTTTCAGGATTTCTTGGAGAAACTGCGTTGGTCCATTTTGTGATATGGTGCAGGGGAGAACATTTCGGTCATCAAAATCAATGGTCTGAGACGTACTTCGGTAGGGTCTTTGACATTACTATGGATTTTTGAAATTCTTATAGAGTTACAAAAGGGCACAAAACATTGGATTGTTTGCTCATTTCTATATTTAGAGACGTTCGAGTCTTTTTCAACATCTATTCTGTTTGCCACATATATTTTGTTCGCCACATCTATCCTGATACGTACAGGTCTTTGCATTAGTTTTGATTTTCATTCAGTGTCTATAAATCAGAAAATTTGAAAGTACCCGCCATTCGATTTCGAAAAAATATGCGGCGATGCAATCGAATCAATACTCTTTTTGTTGTTGTTTTTAAAAATAACACCCGACAACAAAAACAGCTGTGATATGAGTAACACACGATTGACATTCAGAGTATTTTTTAGTCAAATTGTTTTTTCCACTCCATATAAAAAGAAAAGAATAACAATAAATCGATTAACATGAGACGACGGGCAGGTGTTGGTGCTATACATAAACAAAAAGTTGAAGCCGAAAAATACAAGGACAAAGGCATTGAGATACAAGATTCTCAATTTGAACAAATGACGAAGAATATGGAAGTATTTCGTGAGAATCTGGAGGAATTCGCCGCTAAGCACAAGAATGAAATTAAGAAAAACGCACAGTTTCGCCGTCAATTCCAGGAAATGTGTGCCGTTATCGGTGTTGACCCATTAGCATCCGGCAAAGGTTTCTGGAGTGTGTTAGGAATGGGTGATTTTTATTACGAACTTGGTGTGCAGGTGGTTGAAGTCTGTTTAGCAGCGAACCACAGCACAGGAGGTTTAATGGAATTAGAAGAATTGCGGAAGCGATTGGTTAGAGCCAGAGGACAAAACGCTAAGCATCAGGAAATAACTAATGAAGATATTTTGATTGCTACGAAGAAATTGAAAATATTTGGTAACGGGTATGAAATTGCATGACACTAATCTCCCAACACTTGTTTGCTTCAAATTCGCCATCATTTTAGATTCGTGGTTTACCCAATCGGACGTGATAGATATATGGTTCAGTCGATTCCTGGTGAATTAAGTTTACACGAAACATCCGTTCTTGAAGTGGCAGCTAAACAACCGGAAGGGTGCATAACTGAGGAGTTATTGCAAAAGGAATTGAAGTAAGATTCGACATGCACCCACCGGTGAAAGTTTGAAATATTTACTTTTTTCTTTCTACAGTTGGAATAGTTTTCGTTCTAATCAAGCGATTGAAAAAGTTGTTGGATCTGGATTAGCCTGGGTTGACGATCAAGGAGAAGTAAAAACTTATTGGTTTCCTAGTCTGTTCCCGGGCAGGACCATACAGCAACGTTAAAATAAAAAAGTGGCTTTATTGTTAAGTAAAAAATTATACACCATTACAAAATTTATTCGTTTGATGTGGCGATCACGTTAAGTAATTTTAGTTTCTGATTGGACGACTCTAATTGAACGATCTGTTCTTGCAAACGTTTCATCTCACCACGAAACTTTTCGTTGAGTTCCATTATGGTGTTTTTCCACCTGCAAAAAAGTCAGCCTAAGCAACTGAGAATTTATTCTTCATAATTTCCAATTACCTTTCATTTAACCGTTTCTTTTTGTCAAGAAAATCTTGAAATTCCTGTGATCTTTTCTCCAATATTCTGAAATAACAGAAGTAAATCAATAAATCCCTTTTATGGACATATTTTAGCCACCAACTTGTTAGCTTCTTTCTCGTTGTTAATAACCTTTTCTGCTGCTCGAAGTTTCAGTTCCAAATCAACCTAACGATATGACAATGTTTGTTTTTCAATTTTTTGATAAACATCAAGGCAATAATAGTAATTGACGCAACTAGAGTTTTTTTGTACCACGATGTGTTAACATCTAGTGACAAAAACACCCAATTTTTCAACGTGTACTGTACAATGTTAGATGCGATTTCTTTGCGAAAGAATGAACTTTTCCCATAGAAAACCCAGCTAAACCTCCATCATATATTCGAACCAAATTGTATGAACGATCACGTAGAAGGTATTTGTAGACACTTGGACACACTACGTCAAAAGGAGTAACTTCATTACTCAGAAAGAGCTCGGTTTTCGCAGGAGAATTGCATAAAATTATTATTTAACTAGCAGAATTATTTATTTGATGAAAAATGGCTTTTTTCTGCATTTCTAACATCTTCAATCAGTCACCGAATATTTGATTTCTTTATGGAAATCATCTCGGAAGAACTTTTCCTATCGAAAAACTGGGATTTTTATAGTAGAAGCGGCATTCATTGGGCAATAAAGAAAGTTGAAAAAAAAACAAAAATTTTCTGATTCATTTTGCTGATAGTTTGTCAACACAGTGTGGTATTTGGACTGGTGTAAAACTTCCTTATAAAATTTTGGACAGAAATAATTATACAGGAACGGAAAAGTGAAAACCGACAAGTTTCTGATTTATCATAAGAATTTACCATACAAATCAGAAACTTGTCGGTTTATACTTTTCTGTTCTATATTTGACAATTTTAGACGTTCCTCTCTACGTATTAGTAACAGGTGACAACATGACAAAAAAAAATTGGAAATAATTTTTTACTGTTAAGTTGTCACCTGCTGCTAATAAGTAGAAAGAGACATCTAAAAATGTTAAAGAGAGAACGAGACAGCTGTCCAAAATTTTATAAAGAGGTCTCACATCAGTAATTATATTTTACTCCAATAGGCGAGAGTATATTTGTGCAATTGCGGTTAATTTATTTGCTAATTTATGTGCAGTAAAGTGTTACTATTTGTAATGAGGCCATTTGTAATTCAGAATCCAATTTCAAATTTGCATCTTGCGATTCCTTCAATTTGGATTCAAGTAGTTGATTTTTCTGTTGAGCCAACGAGTAGCTTTGTGATATTTGAGTCTGGGTTACTGTCATCTGAAAAAGTATGAATTACAGAGAAAGTAAAAGGTGGCCGATGATGCGTTTTTAATGAATAAGGAATTTCCCACGTACTTTTGTAATTGTCCCTTCCAATTTTTTCACATTGTCTAGATATCGTTTTTCAGTCTCTTTTTTGTCTATTTCAACTTTATTGGCAGCTTCTTCGAATACGTCAGCTATACTAGATGCTAAATGATCACAGTCATCTACAAATAGTTAAATTCACAGCAAAACAATCGCAGATTAGACAAATTGCATTTCTAATTAATCGAAAACATTTAAAATGGATACGCTAAGTGCTAAGAGAATTTTAAGTCTGTGTATCGCATATCAGTAGTCGTTCATAAAGTATGTCTGAGGAGGGGGGGGTGAGGATTCTGGTCTAGTGCGACAGGGGGAGGGGTGTTACGTCACGCAAAATTTTACAAAACGTTTGACTGAGGGGGGACGTCGATTTTTGCGTGACATACTTCATGAACCGATTGCCAACCAAAGGATAAACAGCTGGATCCCTATTTTCAACAAGCGAGAAGTGAGATGTTTCCTCATCGAATATCTCTCCTGTTCAGAGCGAAAATAATTGCGAAAGGAATTTACGTGAAAATGTCAGTAGCTCCATTACGCCGACGAACTGTTCTCTTAAGAACGTGGATAAGACTTCCGGGAATATGACACAATTAAACATTTCTCTTTCGGAAATGTTGCTTCTGGGCTAGTCCAGTGTTTCCTACATTACACTCTAGAGGGGTAAAACTTCGTTATAAAATTTGTCACAGGAATTATTATAGCTGTTTTGTAATACATGAACGGAAAAGTGAAAACCGACAAGTTTCTGATTTGTATGGTAAATTCTTATGATAAATCAGAAACTTGTCGGTTTTCACTTTTCCGTTCCTGTACGTTAAAGAGAGAACGAGACAGCTATAATAACTTCTAACAAAAATTTTATAAAGAAGTTTTATCCCCCTACTCTACTGCCGTGCAAATCATAAAAACCTTGCGATGAAAGAGAGAAAAGATTTTGTATGGATTCTTTCATATGAAATCTTTTCTCTCTTTCATCTCAAGATTTTTATGATTTGCACGGCTGTCTAGCTGTATGTCATAAACTGCAGTAGCTACAAAGTTTTTTTCCACAATATTGTTGGAAGGGATGAACCACACAAAGTAGGTCTCTTGCAAATGGACCCCTACATAATTTTCAAGATATTTGCGAAAGAAAGTCAAATGTAATGTAAGGAACGCTGGAATGGCCCTTGTTTTGGTACGTTATTTTATAAAATATGATGTCACACAAGAAAAACTCTAAATTATGGTCTAGGTTACGTTAAAATACTACGGGGAATGACTCCCGACATATTTAAGGTACTGCAGCACTTGTCTTCGAATTTGACTTTAGCGAATTAAGCAATCCATTAATTACGTACGACATTACGGAGAAAGGGTTAAGAAACTATTTTGAAGTTAGTGTCATACCTCGAATATCTTTTTCTCTTAAAAGGATAGCGTTTTTCTCAGCAATAGCTAAGTCAGCTATATTTAAAAGCTCTTGCACCTTTGCTAGTGCTTCGGTTTCTCTTTGACAAGATTCTCTCACCGTCCTTAATGAATCACTCAACCGCTTCTCTAAATCAATTTTATGATTCTGGAGTTCTACATTTGATGTCTTTAAGTAGTGAAGTTGTTGCTCGAGTATTTTGACATGTTGAAGATACTTAGACTTTTCCATCAAAAGTTCTGAAAAGAAAGAATGTTGAACAATAAAAAAGTATGAGGCATGAGGGTTAAGATTATGTTTACCATTGTACTTTTGTTCCAATAATTTAAACTTTTCCTCTGCGTTTTTATAATTTTTTATAAGACACAATTTTAATTGTCTTTCTTTCTCCAGGTCACTTTTCATGTTACTACTTCTCAATTCGAAACTTTGCTGTGATATCTTAAGCTGTTGTCTTAACTAAAACAAAACTTAAACAGTTACGCCTTTAAGTCCAATGGATTCACGCACCTCGTCAATAATTTCTGGATCTCCAATAATTTTGTTCTTCTCGGTTATTTCCAACTCCAAGTGTGATATAATTTTCTGTGATGTATTCCATAAGACTTGTAGACTATTTTTTTCCTATTGTATACATTGAATGGAATGATATTGTAAAACATGGGTTGGCCATATACTGCGCAATAGAGTGATTATAGTGTGACTATGATTGTTCAAAATATGATTCTGGTCTTAGAAGGTATATAGAGATAGGGTGGACCGAAATATTACACCACAGAACAGCCAAGGTAAATGTAGTGTAAGAAAATGACGAGTTCTTGTGGTCTCCGGTCAACGAAATTGGTGCTTTTCACATACAAAAATAAAATTGACTACTCAAATCTACCGAAATTGAACGGCTAAAGTTGGCGGAACAGGTCACATCGAAGAGTGTATAAAAAAGCGACAAAAATCTATTGACAGTGTAGAGGCACTTTCGGAAAGACTTGGGGATTAAAACCCAAAGTGGTCCACACAGAGTGGCTATACTAAGCCATAATTAGATCAATTCTTTCCTATGCCATGTTTGGTACCATAAGGTTAAAAAAAATAAAGTCAAACAAGACTAAGAGCATGTACAAAGGATGGTACTCATGGGAATTACGGGTGTCATGAAATAGACCCCACGAAAGCACTAAAGACTCTCAATGACTCTCTACCCATAGACCTATACAGCGAACAATAAGCTATTGTAACGGCTGTAAGGCTGAAGTACACGAAGTAATTGCATACGCATGTTGTATCTGGCCTTAACCGCACGACCCCCATGGGTGCGGAATTGAGGTACGCCCAATTAACGCGAGTCCCCGAAGTGACTCTTCCTATAACGGCAGGCCGGTGCAACCTCTGCGACCTAGGTAAGGCCCGGAATACTATCATCTTCCTACCGATTTCCCGCCAACCTGGTTGCCCATGAAGGACTAGGGGTTCAGTCACCTGAACGCAGCTCACTATCTACCACAACCCTATCTCGTATGGCACACTACACCCGGGGGCCCCCAGCCCCGCGGTACCGAACTTACCCTCGGTGAGGGCTTTCGCGTTAAGGCTCTTAACCAGACCACTTCGGTGGGGATGTGCACCCATCCCAGGCACCGCTGAGCCACAGCCAACTCAAGAAACCATGGTGTCGCTACCCACCAGTGGACCAACGGGTCGAAGCAAGCAAAGACCGTTGGCAAACCACCCCTGTGGCAGAGTAAGGCTGAAGTACATGAGCTGCTGGAATGATGCAGTATATGGTCATGCCACAATACTGACGGAAAACACACGTTCCATTCCAGAGTTACCTATGCACGCCGACAAATGTAGTCCTGAGTATCGATTTTGGGAAAACTTCAAAGTTTTCATCCCACAATCTGGGTTAACGGAACTCCATTCAAAGAAGATGGAATGAACATCCACTCCAGATATTTGCACCCTTAGACAGGTATGTAACTGGGATTCACGTACAAGGTACAGATTGACACAAAAAAAAAATCACTACAAATCAAAACACAGGCTAACTAGGACAGACGTTAAAAATTGCAAACACTGTAGAGTTTAGTTTGATTCAAGTCCCCTGATCAGAGCGCCCTCTATTCGCTCTAATTCGGCCTCCATATTATGGAATTCGGGAGATTTTTCCATCAAAATATGGAGAAATTCAGGAGAAAGAAATGATTAAATATGGAGGAATTCAGGACTTATTAATTAGAGAGGAATATAAAAAATCGGCATCTAAGGGTTGTATCAAAGTTTAAACCTTTTTAATGGTAAAAGAGATGCATTCGCAAACAAAGTTATAGCAAACATTTGAAATAGTTTCACATAAATTAAACACTAATCCTAACAATGATGGTAGATAACTTTCTATTGAAAAACGTAAAATTCAGCACTGGGTCGACTTTGAATATCAATATGTTTCGCAAAGCCTTTTTTTGTTAGAAGAATATATAAATAGAGCCGAGAACTACAACTTTACCTTCGGATCAGACATGTCAGACCCCATTTTTCGGTCCTAAAGTGTCTACCTCGAGTCAGATAGCATATTGCACATATGACAAAAACGGTGATAACGGCGATGATCCAAGGGGGTACTCACTTCGCATTTGATCTACATTATTTGATCTTGGTGACCGTATACAACTGTTCGAGCAACAATCTACTATTTGTTACAGTTGATCTTATTTGATCTCATTTGATTTCGAAGTGATAGCCCTTTGCGATGATCATAATTTTATTTGACCATGCAAACATTAAAAATTTGCACCGTAAAATCAAATTGTATCGATTTCTCTAATTCAAAAATTATCGACCATACATTTTCCGTAGAAGATTTTTTACTCAGAATTCAATTCTTCCTAGTGATACGTATAAGTTACTTTCTACACTTTGTCCCGGTAATATTACGAAACTTATGTAACATTACCAAGACTTTAAATTACCAATGTTACCGAGATTCGGGTAATATTACGTAATATTACACGGTAATACTCCAGTGTAATATTGCCGTGCCATCTCTGTGTGTTGTAACCTAGTTTCAAAAGCAATAGGAGAAATCAAATGACTTTCTTTATACAGGACGTTTCATATGATGATTTCTATAAGTATTTCATATGATGATTTATGTAAGTATTTCCGCTTAATGGACTGTTGAGTGCTTTCTTAGAAGGTTAGTGAACGTATGAAGGAGCTATCTATCGCGAATAGTCACATACAGAGCCTAAATATTTTGGGTAATTGCTTTTTCAGTTGTTTATGGTTGCATTGCTGGTCGGTGGGAATTTAATTGAAGAATTGTTGTTTTGTCTGCTTCGACGCCTGATCGTTCACAGTAAAATTAAGACTTCTTTTTTTCATTTCGTTATTTCACATAATTTTTTAAATCAGGTAGTGGGATATAGACGCCGGAAAGTTAACACAGACAGTAGACAAAAGTCTGAATTTATAATAGTGGAAAAATTTCAAATTTGATGCTGTAAAATCTTATATTTTAAGTTGAAGAAACAGAAATTACGATTTATTTATTTTAAATGGCAAAGAAAAACCGCATTTTATTAAATCAAAGATGTTAATAACTTCTGATTTAATGTTCAAAGTTTTTAATTTTGAAATAAAATTAAATTACGCTCGGTTTCACTAAATTAAGTTCATTAAAGATTGGATAACTAAGTTCTTGAAACGATTCACAGATTCGGTTTCTCATAGTCAAAAATATCTTTTTCGGGAAAAGTTGAATGTGACGTAAATCCCTTGGGCGCTGGTGCCAAAATTTCACACGTAAAAATGACTATAATTTTCTTTCAATAATAGAGGGAAAGAAAACTTTGTTTTTTTTTTTGCGAACGTCCATTTGTCCTAAGCCCATGCTGTAAGCGTGTTATGAGTCTTAGTGCTTCAGTTACATGCTTCAATGTAATACTGCATTATGCACTAGCAATGAAAATATTTGTTTATAGCTACAGCGCTATTTATTATTTTTTGCAATTCACCGACAAAAAAATCGCTTTTTCATGCGGCATTTCGGTGTCGCTTGAAGCCACTTTTCACACAAAACTTTTTTAACGCATCACTCGCAAGTATTTTTGCATGAAACATTATATGTTGCGAAACAAAATAGTACATCACATTGGACCTTGCGAAAACAATGAATTTCATAAGGACACAATTTTGTAGTAAGAGCCAAAGTCACGAGTGTTTTTTGAGCAACAAGCTTTGGAAACTGTTACTTTGACGAGTGTTGATTGCTCATATTCGAGCCGAAGGCGAGATATGCAGCTACACGAGTCAAAATCACAGTTTCCATAGTGATCAACTTTCGCAGGGGGAGCTAGACACACGATGTGTCATTCATTCATTCAAATTCATTTTGTGGGTGAAAGGACCTGCGACACGGTATATGAACTATTGCTGGGAACATGATGATCCACAATAACATTCTTAATCGATCGTTAGAGTGACTTATACCACCGCTACAACATATTAACGATCACCAAAAAAAAATCGAAACGGAAAGATTTTGAATAATTTTATCATTCTACTTGGAAAAACTTCGTGCATAGATCAGACAGATGAACTCAATAATTTCAAATTTGAAAAATGTAAACAAATTAAAAAGAAGCGTCCACTATAATCATCTTAATTTGTCATTCCAAAAATTTGGGAATACGTGGGCTACCTTCGAGTTATCGCCCGATGAAAAGTTATAAATACAAGTGCATGTCCTTGTCGATCATTAGTTGAGAAGAAGTTTTTGAGCATTGAGCATTAGAAAGTTGATTAATCGATTTCATTTCATAAACTCATTTATCAAAAATTTGCGATAATGTCTGGTGAAATTTTAAGTGTCGGTGAAATTGGAAAACATGCGGGCAGTGTTAATGCGTTGCTATACGATAACGACCATGTGTATAGTGGTGGGATTGATGGAGTTGTTAACGTAAGATTACTATCTCAAATATTGTGTTGATCGAAAGTGCATAGTTGCACCATTGAATGAACAAGCGATGTGATTCACATTACACTAATCACTTCCTAGGTGTGGGGTAAAGACTTACAGTTTCAACGCGAAATCCCGATTCATAAAAACTTTGCCGTACTCGCTATAGTAGCTAATTTACAAAACCATATTTACACTTGTGGTCGTGATGGCAGTTTGAGATATTTCCGTGTACCATGGAGAAATAGTAACAATGATATTTTGTTGCAAGCAGTTGCGACTGATGTTACAGGTGACAAGAAATCACCTTTTTCCAAGAATTAATTGCTAAATTGGTCGGTTTTATTGTAGCTTTGTTCTGTGTTGGAAATCTTTTGTATTCAGGTGACGACAAGGGAATTATAAAGAGATGGTACAACAACAGAATTAGCTGTCAATTAAACGTTAAGAAAGAGGTACGAGAGTTGGGAAAATAAAAGTTTGCCATAAATTAAAAAATTCGATCGCTTAAAGGTTAAGTCAGTGGCTGTAGATGGATCAAATCTTTTTACTGCAGGTGATAAGGAAATACTAATCACCGATCTTAAACCGGACATAGAAGACGAAGATGGAACGAAAGCTAAAATACCTGGACGTGGTCCGCTAATTCTGTTCGGACCGAAAATAAGTAATCACCAAGAATTTGTGGTATTTTTAACACGCGATGGCAAGGGAATTACTTTAGTTGATAACGTGTTTCCGTTTGAGGTTATTTGGACTGAGGAAGTAAGTAAAATTAATTGTAAGTCAACCGAAAATATAATCTCGATAACAACTACAGAATGCTCACGACACGGTTATCAACGCCTTATGCGCTACAGATGATAGTTTATTCACCGCAGGTGGTGACGGTATTGTAAAGAAATGGAAAAACTTGGACCGAAAACCAACTATTGTAGAAACAGTGACGATAGGGAAAAGTATAACTGCCTTATGTGTTGGACCGATTCATACCGTTCATGTTGGCGATCCAGAATCAGAGGAAGGGGTTGAAACATTTACATATCCTACGATTTACGCAGCCGATTCAGAAGGCGTGGTCAGACGACTTAAATTTAATGCATAAAGGTCATCTTAATTATTGCGAACTTTCAATTTTTTAATTTTTCGAACATTAATTTTTTTTTTCATGGTTTATTAAAAAAATCTAAATTTAGATGCAACACTATTAAGTGGACCGCGTGAACGAAAGAGATCAAATAAATTGAAGAATTAATAATATTTTTATGTTACTTTTAATACATAAATCTAAAAATATTTTTAGATTTTGTTAATTTTTTTAATATTTTAAAGATAAAATTATTGGCTTAAAAAAATGGATTGAATTATCTAACGTTATTGACAATGTCAATCTATACTCCAGACGAAATCCATTTCGCCGAGTAAATTATTAATATTTATACTCGTAACTGACTGTGCAAGTTCTTTGCTATTTGCATCTTCCACAATTTTTCTTTTCACTATCGTAGGGTATTTTGGTTAATGAATCGAAAAAAATTGTTGAACTGGCATTGCGCTTCGAGCCGAGGGTCAGATAATCGTGTGTGCAAAAGGATTTTCTGAAAGAAAGGATTTTTTTTTTTGTTTCCAATGATTTTCTATCGTTTTCTTTGATTTTCAAGGATTTTCTTTGTCATTTTCTAGCATTTTTATACGATTTTTGAGGATTTTCAAGGACTTTCTTTGATCTTTAAGGATTTCCTTTGATTTCCAAGGATTTTCTGGAAATTCAAAGGATTTTCATTGAATTTGAGGATTTTCTTAACAATTGATTTTCTTTTGAGTACAAAAGGATTTTCTACGTTTATCTGCCCCTCGCTTCGAGCCATGCCAATGTGAACTTGATCTTTGTTTTTTGGCCAAAAAAAGTCGGGTTTCCATACTATTCTACGCCGTCATAAAGATATAAACTCAGTTCTAGGATATCAATACTACGATTTTTTTATGTAAAACTTCCACCTTGCGCCAATCTAATCAAATGATCAAAACCTAATCAAATCCCTTAGACCGAGTATCTTTGGAAGACTTTGGTTATTTGGGTAACCACTGTAGATCCGCTTTGGCAGGCCACATTTGAATATTTGCAAACATTCAAAGTATAAAAAATTATTCAAAATTCGTAAACATCAGCATCCGGAAGCCACATCGTCCGGACACTGTTTGCCTAATTATGATTTTGGATAAATGTAAAAGCAGCTGCCACTTTTTATTTACTGCGCAACTAATGCTTACGCTGTTGTCGAAAGTTCTTGGGCGTCAAGGGAATTTAGTATTTGTTTAGAACAAGTTCTCAAAACATTATGGATATGTACATAAGAGGACGCAAAAATGTGAACCTTGAAGCTTGCGATGTTTTGCAGAACAGAATTCTGCGTAAATAACAAGTTATTGAAAATTATAGCTCATGTACTGTGAGAAGATTACTCTTACGCAAATAACAGATGAATCAGAATTCAAGAATTTCGAGCATGAAGGTAAAAATTTGCTCTGAAATAATATCGCAAATATACTTGGAATGCGGTGAGCAACTTTCGACCTGCATACTCAAACTCTGATTCATCTATTATTCGTGTAAGAGTCTTCCCCCACAGCACATGAGCTATAATTTTAAATAATTTGTTATTTACGCAGAATTCTGTTCTAAAAAAACATCGCAAATTTGACAGTTCACATTTTTGCAACCTGCTCAATCATTTTCGTTAATCATACATCAAATTTGAAACTTTATCTTTCAAATACGATACACGAAACATGTATTTGCGATTTTGGCTTCATACAAGTTACCATAAATATTTTTTTAGAGAATTATGTATGGAAAGAAAATGATGCCGTTGACACATTATGTTTGAATCGAAAACATAACTGTAAATCGGCGATCACAGGCATCTTGGTGCAACCTTAGAAAGGTACATCGTAGCCTCCAACAAAAAGTACATAAACAAGAAAAGTGACTCGAATCGTCTTTCAAAGAGAACCGAGACTACACGGAAAAAGTGATGAAACTTGCTATATTCAGTTCTTGCGTATGGGGCCATGCATAAATTACGTCGCGCTTGCTATAAAAATGAGTATCCATAAAAAGATCATAACTTAGTCAGAACAGCAAATTCTGTTTATAGAACTCCATCTTTCCGCCAAATAGGGGGTGTGTATTGGGAGTAGCCGGGGTACTATAAAAAAACATCTCACTATGTAGATTTTCACCACTTTTACGGTGTCGCACTTACTGCCCGTTGCTTTCTACTCTAGCATCCATAGCTGATACCATTGTTCATAATTTTCTAAAAGTGTTCGCCCGGGATATGGAACTACATTTTCGACAACATTATTTCGTTAATCGACATAAATGTTGTCTGCGTAAATCCGGGAATTCTGTTAACCAACCTAAATTGTATGAGCCTCTGAATGTCTTTGGCAACTATATCAAATGATCTGTTAGTCATAAATATTTGTTGTTACATCTGAATCAAAATCGTTTTAGTATTAAGTGCATGGTTATTTATAAACTTTATGAAATAAAAAATTAAACGAAACTATAAAAAAAACTGTTTACCAAAACATAACTGACCAAGGCAATCATAAATATACCACCTACGATTAAATATCCCGAATAATAAACTCAACTCTCGAGATTATAAATGTTATGCAAGGATATTTTTGGAAAATCAAATTATTGAAATGGTCACACGCGTATGAACGATAAACCAGGTGAGTTATTAATAAATCTTTTCTCGGCTTGACAAAGCATCATTGATACGGAAGTTGAATATGGATATGGGCGTAAGCAAGTCGTATACATAAGGTGTGTTTCCGTAAGTAAAAGTCGTATACCTACTTGCGTCAGTTTCTCTATTTGTTGGTTTAAGTTCTTCACGACAGCTTCTGATAGTTTTTGGTATTTTGTAAAGTCTTCCCCACATTCATGAGAGTTGTTGAGTGATGTTACGTTCCGAATTTCCGTTCGTAGAATAGTGTGTTCCCTCTAAAGAAACTGTTAAACTTCGTATTAAAGCTTGAGTTCTTTACCTTGTAAAATTCCAATTCTTGGGAAATCGAATCGATTAAATTTTCGTAATGTTCCTTAAGCTTCTTAAATTCACTTTATCCATTGGGAATAAAAGAAACATTAAATCTCAAACCACAATAATTCTCTATTTATTACTCTCACCAAATAAAACTCCATTTATTGCATTCGTTCACATTTTCATGATTACTTAACATATTTTGTACCCATTAATAAACAAAGAACAAAACCACTCAGGTGTATACACCTAACACACGTTTGTTTGGTGCAACCGTTGTCATATGAGCTCTTTTACGACAACAATGCTGTAATCTCAAGGGTTGTTTGTTGTTCGTAATTCTTCTAATTATTAAAATTTTATGCCACCGTAAAATGTTAATACATACCCAGAAATCTAACAAATTAACGGAATGGGATTATGATACGAAGAGTGCGTTATGCAGTCTGAATGCATGTTACACAATAAAGAAGCAATAGCATTGTAAAAGAGATTGGAATCTACAGGGAAATCTGGGGAAATCGAAAGGGAGGAAAGTCAAAAAGGTAATCACAGCCCTTGATGAAGCGAGAGTACGTGGAATATATTGGGAGTTGTTCACCGAATTGGGTAAGATGGCGACAATTTGTGAACGCCGTCTACTTCTTACCGGAGATCTAAAGAGATTGTGATGATGCTAGGACGATTAAGAGATTGGAATCTACAGGGAAATCCGGGGAAATCGAAAGAAAGGAAAGTCAAAAACGTAATCACAGCCCTTGGTGAAATGAGAGTAGGTAGAATATATTGGGAGGTGTTCACCGAATTGGGTAAGATGGCGACAATTTGTGAACGCCGTCTACTTCTTAGCGGAGATCTAAACAGATTGTGATGATGCTAAGACGAATGAAATTTAAAATCGTGGAATCCTCTTCATTTCTTTTATAAAATCAAAGCTTATTGTGGGATCTTCTTGGACCCATTTGCAATTGGAAGTAGACTATACCTCGCAGATTATGTAGGCCTAGGCATGGCAGAAAAAAAATGTTTTTTTCAAATTTCACTACCCTCAAAATATTGTTAGATCTCAAAAACGCCAAAAAATTTTTTCAGATTTTTCGAAAGAAAATTCCGGGTGAGAAAAATCAAAAATTGAAACTTGAATAATTTGACACAAGGTGTTTGTGTGCTGATTCTACGCATGTACCGTACGTAATTACGCATATATCGTACGAAATTCGATTGTAGCGCAGAGAAAAATTCAAAATTGAAACGCACTAAATGGGTCTATTGCCTAAATGTTTAAAATTTAAAGAGCTCATGTCGCACTAAACACGTCAATTGAACGTAATCAATCTCTTTCATGGTCACCTTGAGTATATCTCATACCTATCACCCCGACGGACATATTTTTCATGGGACAGAACTCTCCCAATCCTGTGAATAACACTATGATGCGTAAATTTTTAATTCTTCACTCTGGTTAAAATGAGCGTGTCTCGCTTAGTCACACAGCACGTCAAAATGATTCATTTAAAAGCAATAAAAAAGTCATGACCGGGATGTAGTTTGATATGTTGGTTCCATACAAACCAAAATGTCATTCAATATTCTGGATATTCTATCCAACTGGTGCCAACTAAAACTATAGCCATGCATTAATAATTTCCCGCATTTTATGAGATACCAATCCAATTTATCCCTTAAACTTTGAATTAATAAATACGTACTTGAACTATTAGTGCGATACCCAAGTTATCGTTGACGTAAGGATTTACGAGCGTGAATTTTGTGGGACAAATCGGATTAGTATCTCATAAAATCCTGGAAGTTATTAATGCATCGCTGTTTACATACCAAAGAGGTAACGTCTTTCCGTATATGAACAAATACTCCTTTCGCGGCGCTATAATGTGCTCGAAAATAAAAATAAAAAAATTCGTGCCCAATATTTCTGCCTTCCGGACCATCTAAGCAAGCTGTAGACCGTGTCTAGCATCAGATTCCATCAGGCAACATTCCTGCTTTTGATGAGTAGCGACATCTACCTTTTTTCATACATTCATACACTCAAAGCAGTGCCGCCACATGGTTAAATGGTGTCATTAACATTGAAAATTTAGCGCCCCCACCATACGAACATTTTTTTCGTAAAATATGTGATCTTTTTGACGTATTTTTATTTTGACTCTAATAGACCATTATGACGGGGAAATTTTCATTGTTCTGCTTTGAGGAATCTTTTGTTCTACTGTGAAGAAAATGAGGAGCTCTTTTGTTTAGCATTTCCCCTTCATAAAGGTCTACAAGACTTTCCATTGGAGCCAACATATTTTCATAAAATCAAAAGCAAAAAATTTGCTCCCGAGTTAAACTTATGGTATTAGGATGACGTTGACGGTGTATTGGGTGGTCGTGGAAAAAGCGTAATTAAGGATTTTACACACATCAAACACGAATTCAGTCTTTTGGGAGTTGAGTTGAATCCTTGAAAATGTGAAATATTCTTCTTGCCAAACATTTTGGAAGATCGCAAAATTGAAATTTCTAATCAGATAAGCAACACATTACCGGGAGTTAAGACATTATCAGACAATAAATTGACAGTACTTGATGCACCGCTGAAGACGAATGCTGTTGAGTCAGTCTTCAAGGAGTAGATGCAGACTTTCTCAAATTTCATTACAAATTTGAACTATTTACAACCTCATGACGCACTGTTTCTTCTTCAACATTGTTTGTGGATACCAAAATTCACATACCTGCTTCGGTGTTGCATTTTGTTCAAATTCCCACACTATCTGAAGATTATGGACCTCGAGATCAAACAAGTTTTGGAAGGAATTTTAAACGTACAGCTGAACGGAAATAGTACCCGACAATGTCTTCTGCCCATGAAATATGAAGGAATTAGAATTCGTTTATTATCAGACATTGCATGAACGCAGGCATCATTTCATCATTCAACAGCACATTTAATTTGATGAACAAAATTATTCCAGAGTTATTCATTTCGAATTACTATGACTTTGAGTACGTTTTTGATTATTATTGGATATTCCAACACCCGGTCGAAGCAAATTTGCAGGACTCATTATTCAGCAAATTAGTTTTCCTATATATACAAGGTGGAAACGTAGCTGCGATCACTGGGACGATTCCACTAAGTGCAAAAATGAATGAGATTTTTTATTTAAATGGCTGAATTTGCAGAAATACATTAATTTAAAAACAAAACATGCTGGCATTTATCCTTGCGATTCAATTTTTTATAAAAATTTTGCGCCCCCCAAATCGCCGCGCCCTTGGCAAGTGTCCGAAATGTCCGTGTGATGTGACGGCACTGAAACAAGGCTGAATCGTTTTTATCCAGTAGCGCCAACATTGTTCAGTAGAAAACAAATGACACCATCACTGCCCTACAACGCATAAATAACTTACAAACCGGTTTTAACAAAAGGATTCTTTTGTTAGAACCGGTTTGTAAGTTTTTTATTTGTTGTAGGGCAGATCAAGCGCATATGTTTACATTCATTTTATAAAAAATTTAGCCTACTACAGCGTTTTGAGCTCTAACTACAGAGTGAGGATTCTGTATTCAGCTATGAAAATAAGCAAATGACGCCACCGACAGGCGGATCATGTTGCCTGATGAAAAGTAATCCAAACCACGCTCTATGACTGATAAAAAACTCCACACAATTTAATTTTTTAAGCAGCCCATATGGCCCACGAAACTAAAGCCAAATAACTTTCACCATTTAAAGAATGTCGAGAAGTTTTGTCACTGTCAGATCGATGAGGATTTGATAATGACATTCGAAATTTTAATATAATTTTTCAAAAGTTGAAAATAAAAAAACATTTCCAAATAGTTAAATTGCAATTTATTCAACTATAAGTTTTTGTGTATCTTTTAAGTGTCTGTAAACCAAAGAATTATCCAAACATTATTTACATAGATACAAAATGGTTTGCGTTCCATGTTTCATAATTCCTGTGTTGTTGTTTGTTTGGCATCGCTTCATTCAACCAATCCTTCTACGTTACTGGAATCCATGGGCTGTTAAGGACGAACAAGGCAACGTTGTTGAAAATAAGACACCAGAGTTTCCTTTCCAATGCGCTGGCGGTCAATGTCCATTTCCCATTAAGAAAAATTTAGGAGCAAGTATCGACAGCAAAGACGGTCAGGAAAATCAACAGGAATTAATTCAGGATGCTGCCAATAAAAGTGAGGAGAACAAAAAAGTGGATTAAAATATGGATGAAACATACGCAGTGACAAAGAAATTGCATTTTATTGTTTGCATTCCAGGTGTGAGTGACCTTGATTGAATTTGTATGTTTACTCAGCATTATATTTGTGTAATGAAATTAATAAATTTAAATTATGTACATAATGAAAATTCTTTTGAAAGCACCTACTGGACTTTATACTAAAGAGCCTGTGAGTCATCACAACTGAAGTTCATGACAACGCCGCTTTATCTGTTCATGCGACTAAGATGATAAGTATCCGGTTGTCCCAGAAGATCGTATAGAAGAATTTTTTAGGTTTCTGGTAGAACTGGTTACGAAAAACTAGGGTACCAGAAGGACGGCTTTTTACGCAATTTACTGATGAAAGAAATGGAAGGTCAAAATGCAATAGTTCAAATTTTCAAAATAAAATAATGTTTCCATTCAGAATTGCAGTTCCAGAAAATGGTAAACAGTCTTAGAATAGTAATTTTTGGTTGGTAGGAGAAACCGTTACTTAAATGTCATGATTATCAGCCACTCAAGTAAAATCTAAATTTACGCGTTTTTTCCAGTACGTCACAATATTAATTTCGTCACCACGGTCGAGGTTGGGCCTTACAACCTGTTATTGGTTTTGACCTCCTCCAACTGGACCTATTTCGCGCCAACGTTCTCCATTCGCTTACTCCTTGTGTTTTTAGATACAACTCAACTGCATCTTTCCATCTTGTATTTGGCCTTCCTTGTTTGCGGATACCATCGGGGTTAGTGCTTAGCAGTTTCAGGGGTATGCGTTCCTCTTCCATTCTTTGGTCATGACCGAGCCACCGAAGCCGATTAATGTTGGTGTATTTGACTATATCGTTCTTCTTCACCAATCGCCTTCCACAATCGATCCTCCAAATATTGACCGAAGAATCCTTCTTTCAAACACTAAGAGTGTTTGTTTGTCTTGCTATACTTCTGACCCAACTGGTTGTACTAGCAACCTGTACAGTTCACACTTAAGGTTTCGGTTGAGTGTTTTAGACCGGAAGAGTTTTTGAAGACTGCAGTAACTCCTGTTGCCGAGCGTTACCCTTCTACGTATTTCCTCTCCGATGATATTAGCACTATTGACTAAAGTGGTGATCCGAGGACCTTATTAGGCTATTAGATATGACGAACAGGTTGGTTAATCTGGGCATTTAAATTCTGACAACTACGAAAAAGGATCAATTTGAACGCGAAACTGATAGACCTAACGTTTTCAGTTCATCTTTGGATTGAATAAACATTGAATTGAATCATTGTAACGTGCAAATCAAAAATATAAAAAACCTGAAGAAACGAAAAACGTTCAAAGCTAATGTCAATTTTTCTTTATTTTCGAACTTGTTCAGCCGAACATTTTTGATAAAGATTTATTTCCTTTTTGTTCGAGGAAATTAAAGTTGATTGATTGGGGATTGTTTCAGCAATTGCTTTGTGAGCATGTCGAACTGCCGAGCTTTTTAATTGCACCTTTCGTTTAGAACAGAATTTATTAAGAATAACGGACCAGGTGGGATTCAATGGCTGTATAGGATTTTTCATGTAGCCATGAAGTGCTCAGTTGTACCCATCGACTCGAGCTTCGGTGTTACTGCTCCGATATTTAAGAAGGGCAACCGCTTCCTCGGCATCCAGAAATTTAGCGCCTATCTGAGGAAGATTTCAAGCGGTATTTATATTGTCCGAAGCTAAGAGGGAGTTTTTACTCGAACTTTAAATTTAAATTAAGTTTTTGGTTTTACTCAAAGAGTCAGACCTGGATTGAACAATCTTTCGTATGTCAGCCCTGGCTTACTTTCTCTTATAAAGCTACTTTTGCATCTACTCTTTAAAGAAAAAAGTAACAGACTTGACCGTTTTTTGATGATATACCCTTGGCAGACTGGAATCTTTTATTTTTTTGTTTTTCATGGAAAAATAGTAACTTACTTTTTGAGCTTCTTTTATGAATATGATAGTGCGTATTATTCCTGCTCGTTACTTCCATGCCATTTGCTCATGTTTTCTGCCATAGTCAGCGAAATTTTTCAATAAAAGTTCAATTCGTTGTAATTTTTATATTTCGCTCAAAAAATTTGGTTTCTCTAATCTATAGGACAGATTCCATTTCGCTTATTTCAAAATTTTCGCCCCCAAATCGCTGCGCGCTAGGCGAATGTCCGGATTATCCGTATGAGGTAGCGGCACTGACCGCTTTTGAGCGTTGTCGGAAAGGTTTATGCGAGTTTTCTAGTAGATCTGGTTAGAACATTACAGTACCCTTCATAATTCCTTTATGGCAAACGAAGCGTCTTCATAAGATTTAACAAACTAACGCGCTGATTTCGTCATTTACGACTCATCAGTACATACACCTTGCCTACTAGACCATGGGTATATCAGCACAGTGATTTCAGACATCTGAGAGGATGTCAAGATCAGATCTTTCGCCTCAGGCAAGCTATAGAAACGCTTTTTGAAAGGAATATTGATTTATACTTGTGCATCACAGACTTAGAGAACGCATTTGATCGGATAGCGAGACAAAAGCTTTTCGAGGTGCTTAGCGAATTCGGCATTAATGACAGGGGATAGGACGGTTGCTCATAAATCGTCGTACGAGATTCAATTTTTCAACAAATATCGTTGAAAAGGTTTGTTTCATTACCTTTCGCAAAAAACAAGAAAAACACGAAAGGGTTAAGGTGTGGCACCGGTGAAGTCTTAAAATTTGGTGGAACAATCAGGGAGTTACTGTTGATAAATTTTACAAGGAAAAACTGAAAAATATATTTTCGAATTCTGCTAAGTATAACAACATTTTTATCGCTTTACGTAATGAATTTCTGAGATTCGTTTTTCTTTATGTCTTCCTTAAAGTTTTTTTATGTTGTGATTAAAGGAGTTCAATCTTTTGAAGGAAAAGAGTCGCTAAATTTTCATTTTTGCTAGAAAAATCTAATAGAAATTTCTGGAAAAATTCATATCTTTACCAAAGTGATGCTTTCATTTATGACGAAATTACCTTCATACATTCTAAATTATTGTAGGGCTTAATCAAAGTATCAATTAGGAATCAATTAGTGACTTAAATTGTCACAATCTAATTTATACAGAACGGTAAAGCACCGTGAAGATAATGTTGTTATAAGTTAGTAATAAAAATAGTCATAAAAATCTAAATCGAAAAGGTAGCCAAAATAATTCTATCGATTTTCTTTCTTATCAATGCCTCCTATCATAACACAAAAAAAAAAATTTACGTGCACATAGTGCGCGTTATCATCGAAGATTGTACATAGGCAAACAAAATATTTTACTTAAAAAATTATCAGCAATACTCAACCGATATTTGTAATTGCTTTGTGTGAAGCAAAATAATATTCAAATAGTGTAAAATGCGAGGTGAAATGTTCATTCAATTCACTATCTGAGTACATAGATAAATATTCCAATTTGTGATTGAAAAGAAAATTTGTTGTTCAGTTCAGTAGGTAAATCGGTAGATTCAGTAATCGTGTGCAGACTTACATTTCTTACGTTATTTTGCAACAATCGTGATAAATCAAAGTGATAAGCACCCGTTGAATTGTTCAAATATTTATTACCATAATTTCCTGCGAATATTGAATTATTTTCCAAAAAGAAAATGTGCTCGACAAGTATGTAACGAATGACTAATTCTTAGGCATAAATTGGGGATTTAAGTAAATTTGCAATTTATTTCTTTCATAATATATTTAAGTAATTAATCTCTTCTTTTAACTCGTTTAATTAAAATTACCTTTTAATTACTGCTATAACGTTGAAAGTGATATTGTCCCGGAAAACGACTTCCGACCTATGCTAAAATAGAAGCTCCTTTGCACAGCGCGTATGCGTGGTTAATATCGCAGCCAAAACACCTTCCTACGGTGTAATAGTGTCTTACAATCTATACCTCCGTAAATAGTTCATTTTGGTGTGCAGAGTTGTGGGTAAAATGTCACATGTCGTGATAAAAACAATCACTTTTCGCAACTTGTTGCATCAAATACTACTGGAACTCATATAAGTATTCGTAGTACATACACGAAAGGATTAATCCATGATCTGTCATTCGGGGAATGTAACGGTGACTCGCATAAAACTTGTACCTTATTACGTACGAAATTCTTTTCATGTGCATTTTTTCGTGAACTCAACACGAAACTAATAATAACCATGAAACGGCGACTTTGATTTTTCTACCCTAATGTTCTCCTGCATGACTTTACTTTCGGGAACGATTCCTCCTACTTAACGAAAAATCCATCCCGTACGAACGAATTGTCTAAATGCGGTTCAGTCCATGGACTCTACAACCCGAAAAACGTTCAAAAAATGTTTTTGCAATGGAACGTTTGCATTTTCGAAAATTTATTTTTAAACGATGCAAAAATACAATTAGAACAACAAATTGTTCTACGACATGCATCGAAAATTCTATGCTGATTTTATATTTTAGTTTTAAAAGTGCGCTTTCAGCACATTTTCCAATTTTGAGTTTTTTATTAAGCAGCACTTGACCAGCAAAAATAGTCTTCTTCGTGAGAGAATCACTAAAAATTACATGCGAAGAAAAGAGATAGATATAGTCAAATATAGTAATTTTCGTGTGTGACAAATCTTTGAAATCAGAAAATAATTAATTAAAAATACAAAACGTCATAATTTTGCCATATCGTAGAACAATTTTTTGCTCAGAATAATATTTCCTACAAAAAATGTTTTCATGCAAACGGCTCATTCCTAATCCACCTTTTCCTGGCTGTACTTACTGAGATATACAGTATACACAACTAGAGGTGTGCGTCGATCGGTTTTTAGTAGATCAGCGTGATCCTCGGCGTTGGGCCTGAATGATATCTTTGACCATCTGACTATTCAGAAGGCTTTTAGGTAATAAACCAGAGAATAACATTTTTTGGTTCAAATAAATTGGCGTAAGGCAAAGTTAAAAGTTACAGCGCTCACGCCGACAATTTTCGACGATTTCATTAAAAAGTCAAAAAATTGTCGGCGTAAACGCTATAACTTTTAATTTTATCTCACGCCGACTTGAACTAATGAACTTGATTCTCTGGTTCACGACGCCGATTTACTAAAAACCGATCGGCGCACACGTCTATATACAACCCGACAACTCTTTTACCATACCTCAGGGAAAAAATTGATCGATTTCTATAATATTTGTATACAGTGTACATATACTGTACTTTTCACACAATTTAAAACAATCATAATCCAATAGAATTTTGCATATTTTGGCGAGTGTTTCCTCCACCCATTCAAAAAATGAATGTAACTCAAACTCGTGAAGTTGCGAATGTAACACATACCGCAACAGTTGTGCAAACGTATTGTTGCTTCAAAAAATTGACACCCTCAATGTTCTACTCGTCCTACCTACCGGCCACTGATACCCTAAAATTACACAACCATGTACCACTTTACAAACTATGTAGCAAAATTTTCTCCATTGAAAAACGAAAATCAAAATAAATTTCATTAGGTGCTATAATAAATTGGCAATCATCTGAATTGTTTATGTTGTTTTCCAATTAATTGGTTAGTAAATATTTGAACTTGATTTGAAATTTATTTATTTGAACATGCGCACGCATAATTTTTTTGTAGTAATTTAACATCGTTTTGTTTCATCTCTTATTATTTGAATTGTTTATTTAAATTATGCTTTTTACAACGGATTTTCTTTTTCATTTGGCATTGTATACAATCGGATACTAAGTAACCAAAAGAATTATTAGTAACACTCTTTACAGAGAAAAGAAAATTAAAGTTTTAAATGCGAAAATTATACGATTGTGTAAATAAATAAATTTCAAGTCTTTACAATTTACCAATTTTAGATCATTTGTGCTCTAGTAGTGGGTTGAAACAGTCCCTAATTCAAAATTATTAACCATTACTTGTATGAAGTAGAAGTTGAAATATTTTATCATTTTGTAAAATGAATCGATTCGAAGATGTGTGGAAAAACGTTAGTATTTTTGCAAATAATAACTTTTTGTGGTGTCGTTTATGGCATGGATTTTCAAACATTTTATGAAAACTCACATAACATTCAAAGGGGTAAGTGTTAAATTTAGTGAAGAGCTGAATGTGAATGACATAGAAATTGACGGAAATCTCAATGAAACATTTGAGAAATTATTGGTTTCCAATGTCTATACAATACATTTTTCTTATAATTCGCCAAACAATTACGTGTAACGGGTAAGACATACCGAAGGTTAAATTCAATGTGAGGCAAATGACAATTTTCCTTGTTGTTGGTTGGTCTTACGTTAAAAAATTTGACCAGATACTACTTATGTGGAAGAACAAACAAAAGCATCAACAAAATGTTTCCGCTTTGGACTCCGATCAAGGGTGTCTGTGGATGCAACTGAATCCGAGCCATTTTAGGCGGTGCTCAAGGGATGTATGTCCTGGTGTTTCGCGAAAAATTTGCACAGAGCGCTGTGTAGAAATTTGTTACCAATGCATGCAATGACACTTTTTCCTGGTACGAACCCGATACTGATAGACACGATCCGACGGGCAGATAATCGTGTACTTTGAGTGCAAAAGGGTCTTCTTAAAGAAAATCCTCAAAGGATTTTTTTTTCGATTTCCAATGATTTTCTATCGTTTTCTTTGATTTCAAAGGATTTTCTTTTTCAATTTCTGAGGATTTTCTTGCATTTTTATACGACTTTTAGAGATTTATCTTTTGATTTTTAAGGATTTTCTTTTGACTTTTAAGGATTTTCTTTTATTTTTAAGGATTGTCTTCCATTTTCAAGGATTTCCTTTGATTTCCATTGATTTTCTTGCAATTCAAAGAATTTTTTGAGGATTTTAATTGATTTTAAGGATATTCTCAAGAATTGATTTTCTAGGGAATGGATTTTCTTTAGAGTGCAAAAGGATTTTTCACATTTATGTGCCCCTTGTCAGGATGGTATGATTCCTCATAAAGACTCAAAGTCTCAGCCACTTAATGGACGGTAATGTGCATCGTTCTGAACTCTGTTTACATACAGTGGGAGTCTTTAGTGTGAATGAAGATCGTTTTTTCATCACTTGTGAGCGAAAATTGCTTTTCGCTGCATGAGCCCGAACACACCCTCTCCTGTTTGAGAAGTAGTATATTTCAATATACCTCAATACACACAAGCGAAAGTACACATCGAGTGTGTAATGGGGTATCATTGAAAAATATTTGTCTGTATATTTGAGAGTACACATCTCGTGTTTACTGGGGTATACTGAAATAATACTATTATTAATACTACAAGTGGTGTTAAAATCACACTCAAACACCCTCGCATATACAGAAATAGTAGCTTTTGGTACAAGTTACGTATGAAGGTAGTTTAACGCACTAGATGTGAGATTGCCAATACGAGCTGAAGGCGAGTTCGGCAACACATGTGCGTTAAAGTACCGGCATGCGTAACGTTTATCACACAACGTTTTTTACAATTTGCAGACAAAAGACGAGCTTTTTCCTGCGTGTTTGCACTTGCGAAAACTTGTTGAAATTTCAATTAGTTTCTCACACTAGTACGTAAAAAAAAAAAAATTTGTCACACTAGTGAACTCATGTAGCACCGAAATGACGTATAAAAAAGCGAGTTTTTTGTGGTGAATTGCAAAAAATAACTTTCAATATACTACAAACTCTATGTGTACTTTTGCTTGGGCTTCGAGCCTGTCCTGTGCGTACACATCTCTGTTTATTGCGGTATATTGAAATATAGTATTTCTATATGTACGAGAGTGTGTTGGTGTAGAGTAATGAACAAAATATAATTCAAGACAAGTGTTAAATCAAACGTCAAGTCTGCACCGAAACACTCTCGCGTATACAGTAAAACATTATACGGCAATAAGAAGGAAATGCTTCACAGTATTGTAATGTACTATTTTTCCTTGTATTCAACAAAACAAGCAAAATAAGCTATTTCCATTTTCTATTCGAACATCGTCGATAAAAAATTGCTTTTCATCAATAAATTTGATAGACCATTTTTGATCACCTTCAATTTCGACAAAAAAATGGATACTTTAAAAATGTTAGTTCCTCACGCATTTTCAATAACAGAAAAGATCCGCAATTAAACTTTCACATTAAAATTTTGTATCTTAAGTACGTACACAGTTATTTGTTTGCTCCCAGAAATATCTACTATAATATCAATTTCGTACCTTTGGGAGACATGAGCTTAATGTGAAAATATTTTTTATTCAAATTGAACTATGTACATACAAGATTGCTTTTTACGCTAAATATAAACATAATAGTTTGCAATGAACTCCTCGCAATATCTCTCGAATTTCAGCAGACTTACAATGCTTCAAAAAATTATTGCATAAAATGATCATACCGTCATGCCAGGGTCAGAGGACATTTAAAAACATATGAAGGGACCCGTACGTATCAGAATAGATGCGGCAAACAGCGTTGATGTTACGAAAAGACTCGAACGTATTTAAGTAAATATTGCTCTAACTGTTCAGTATATGAAAAACCCGTGTTCTTCTAAATTTTCTCCACAAAATAGCAAAAAATCATGTTTTGCGCTAGGGCCCTAAGTAGAGGCCTCGGACACATACTTCCAGAGACAAAAATGTTTCCCTCAATTTGCTCTGCAACATAGAAAAAAAATTATTTTTTGCTCTCAAAAAGAAAAAGAATCAACAAAATCTGTTAGGATTTCATGCAAACATATACGTTGGGCCCTGAGAAGGTCAGTTTTAGGGTTCTGGCTGAGTCCAAGGGTATCTAATCAAAAATGTTCAGCCTAAACATTTCGATTAAAAAAAAATTTGAAAATCGGCAGAGATTTACTCAAGGTATGTACAAAGAACATGTAGGGCCCTAGCAGAGACTCGTTTTTAATGCCGTAGCTAAGTCCCAGGGCACAATCTCAAAAAAGTTTCTTCTACAACTAGTTGGACTTTCATAGATCTGTCGATGTCGGTTAAAAAAACGGTTATGAAAATCGGAAGAGATTTACTCAAAGTATGTATGAGCAGAGACTCGTTTTTAGTACCGTAGCTAAGTCCAATGACTCAATTCCAAAAAAATTTCTTCCATAAATTGTCGACTGCGCCCAGATCTTTCAAACAAAAACAAAATTTGGAAATCGGATATTATCTTAAAGATTTACCCGATTTATATACAAAAAACATGTGTGGCCCAAGCAGAGAATCATTTTTGGTACCCTAGCTAAGGCCAAGGGCACAAAATAAAAAATGTTTCCTCCACAAATTGCCGACAATGCCCAGATATTTCAAATAAAAAAGTTTTTGAAAATCGAAAAAGAGTTACTCGAGTTATGTACAATAGAGCAAAAACCACTTTCGGGAAAAAAAAGTTTTTGAAAATCGGTTGAGCTTTACTCGAGTTATCGTGTTGACGGACGGACGGACGGACATTTTTTTATTGCTGATTCTCCATCTAAGGACCATAACCGATGCTCCCCCCCCCTACTACCGAATCGAAATTCGACTGTTTACAAACTTCGTGGTAAACGCAATAGACACGTTTTCGAAGCACTGCGTTCTTCGTACGGGTCTAAAAATTAACTTTACAATCGATTTTCACTAAATTTTTTTCTAGTTTTCTAAGCTCTAAGGGAGGTAGAGACAGAAAGATTTCCGTTGCCAATTTCTTTTAAATACAAATTTCTGGTGCTGATTTTCCATCTCCACATAAATCTGGTACAAGTTCATATTTTCTTCAACCGTTAATGTAATGTTTACCTATATTCACCTCTATCCAAATATTCGCAGCTTTTCAGTTTTTACGATTTTTTACAAGTTCTCCCAATCATTTTCTATGTTTCAGAATTTTAGTTTTTCTTTTGTTGTCATCCTCATTCAGTAGCTCCGTTCCATAACTTGATTTGGAAAGCTTACAATAAAATTTTCCTTATCTTCAGCAGATTCTGTGCACCGTAATCTCAATTTAGAACTATCAAAAATTACGCAGCAAATTCAAGTTGGTCATGCCACCGAACTGTACTGCGGAACCAATGATAACGAATCAGAAACACCATTTCAGTCACCAACGATTTGGTCCTTCATATCTTGTGGCCATGGATTTAATCAATCGTCATGTGATAAGGCGATAGAGTCCAGAGACTCCAGAAACTGGAGGAAATTACAATGTTCCGAAGAAAACACTTGTGGAGCGTCTCTTTTAATAACCAATCCAACTGAAAGAGATTCAGGACTTTACCGATGCAGTATATACCCGTTTAAGCCATCGCTAGAAATACAAGTCGTCAAAACTTATTTCTTAGACGTTAGAAGTAATTCATTGTGTGTATCAAATTGGTAACATTGGTAATTTAAATGTTTTTGTTTTCAAGACACCATCATCCCCCCTCCAATCATTGTTGATGGCCCGAAAAATGCAACTACTCTCGTTGACTCACAGTTAGTCCTTCAATGTTATGTGAATAGTTTAATTCGGCCCAGCATCACATGGTTCAAAAGACAGGACGAACCTCTCAACGCAATGAACGCAACAACAAATGTTATCGAATATTCGGACGTTTATGGAGTCTCACATATTTACGCTCAGTTGGAATCGGCAGGCGAGAGACTGCTTACCGATGGACTCTATTTGAGTAAATTAATTCTGAATGGAGTGACCGAAAACCATTCCGGCTTCTACGTGTGTGTTGCTATCAACTATGGTGGCTTTAAGTTGCAAGAAGCATATTTAAGTGTGTTAGATACGAATGACGAAAACAATGAACACGAGCCGGGTATTCAAAACTTATTTTTGTTGTTTTTGATTCCAGTGGGATTGGCATTAGCACCACTCACCCTGTGGATTTGTTATGTGTTGTTCAGAAAACGAGGAAGAAAGGACATGGAACAAAAAATAGACACAAACGGAAACGATTATATTCGAGTGAATAGAATAATTTAATAGATCGAATATGTTAGGGAAATTTTTAGATGTTAGTCCTTTAAGAGTTGAAGCCGTTAGAGACATGTTGTAAAATCAAGATTATCTCATGTAGATGTCGGAGTGTATGATGAATTGAATCCGAATTTGTGGAACCTAAAGATTAATTTTCAATTACAATGCATAAATAAATAAAAAATGTTATCCCAAATGGCTAGTCATAATCATTAAGCTGAGCTTTAAAGTTGATTTTCTTTTGATATGCTCAATTTAAGAGAGAAGAGTTAATTAAAAAAATGTTTTCATATTAGAATTCTTTTTCATAACTCTAATTTTACACTTTACGTGTTTGATTTCA
>CM055406.1:29586394-29697402 GCA_029228625.1 Pseudolycoriella hygida | reverse complement strand
AACCTTCAATAAGAGGGCAACACCTTTATGTAAATAAATTTTATTATTCTTATTACGTCAAAGCGTAACATTTAGAAATTAAGTCAACTGTATGTAAATTGAAAAATTTTGGTCTTTTCAAAAACTTGGGTTTTTTTTTGTTTTACGAAAGCATCGACAAAAATTTTGTGACTGACTGGTTTACTATTCGCGATGCCATAATAATATCCACTGACATAGTACTTAAGATAGACCGGCTACCCGGAATGAAAATTGAAACAAAAGTTCGTGCATAATATTGTGAGTGAGTACCATATGAATGTGTTAGTGAAATTTGCGAACGAATCTGTGGAATAGTGTGAGTGATATGAGTCACCCCCGATTTTTATGAGTGATAGCTTAATGGATACTCCTATCCTATTTAGCAAGCACATATTCGCAAGTTTTTTGAAAAAAATTCTGATTTCTGAGAAAGTAGCACATTTTTGAAGGCATGTCAAGGGGTCCGAAAAACACTTTTTTCCTAATATCTCAAGAATAAAGGATTTTAAAACGCTGATATTATATATGGGCGTTTGGGGGCCTCGACGACCGAAAGATTGCATGCCTTAGTTGGTTGGTATAGGTAGTGGTTCGAGACTTATTAGTTCTAATAGGGTCAAACTTCAAAGAACAGGCCTGCATTGAGAAACCAATAATACGCTGTTTAATTTTAACTAAAAACTGAATTAAATTGAGAAAAATGATGGGTTATTGATAATCAAAGTGCTGATTACGTAAAAACGCTTTTGGCTGAAAACACATGAGCAACTGCAAATTGATGTCTTCGATTCGATTCGATTCTTCATTCAATTCTAGGGGGTACGTATTTTTTTTTTTTTTTAATTTTCAAAAATATCGGGTTTTGCAACAGACCTGTTCTGAAAAACTGCTGCAGTGGTTTTCAGATTTCACACACAAAAAAATTTAGCTTTTGCGCGACGTGTGGAGTACGGGTTGCCAAATTTTTGCGTGTGAAATCTGAAAACGCAGAAACATTATTATGTTGGAATGGTCCGGCATTTGTGACGCATTTTTTGAATCGAAAATATTTCTAAAGAATTTTTTGCGTTCCGAAGCTTTAAGCGTCACCCAAATTGATATCAGTTGTTTTGGAAGAAGGGACGAGGACCTGCGTCACATTTCCCTTTTAAAAGTGGTTTTTGTTGTGATGTTATCCTATGCCAAATAAAACTTATGAAGGGTACGTATCAGAATCGATGTGGCAAACAGAATTGATGTTACGAAAAGACTCCATCATATTTAAGTAAATATCGCCTTACGTCCACATTAAATTGTATTGGAAATTGCCCATAGGGCAATATTGAAAAACCCGTCCGAAGCAACGGTGTAAAAAACCCTTCTCATCCACAAATAGACGAAAATGTTCACCTAAATTTTCTCTACACCTAGCAAAAAACCATTTTTTGGGCTAAGGCTGACCTTAGAATAAATGGGCGAACCGAAGTTCAGCACCTAGGCTGCCTATGGGTCTCGTACAAATACTTCCATAGACAAAAATATTTCGCTCAACTTTCTCCACAACATTGCAAAAAACCATTTTTTTGTCTAGGGCCGACCTGAGGACTGACCTAGGGCCCTAAGTAGAGGCCTCAGACACATACTTCCATAGACGAAAATGTTTACCTCAATTTACTCTGCAACATAGCAAAAAAACATTTTTTCGGTTAGGGCCGACCTTAGAGCCGACATGAGGCCCATTTGAGCCATACGCACTGGCAAAAGTTTCTTTTATAAATTGTCGGCAATGCCTAGATCTTTCGAACAAAAAATTTTTTATGAAAATCCGAAAAGATTTACTCGAGTTATGTACCTAGCAGAGACTCGTTTTTAGTACCGTAGCTAAGTCCAATGACTCAATTCCAAAAAAATTTCTTCCATAAATTGTCGACTGCGCCCAGATCTTTCAAACAAAAACAAAATTTGGAAATCGGATATTATCTTAAAGATTTACCCGATTTATATACAAAAAACATGTGTGGCCCAAGCAGAGAATCATTTTTGGTACCCTAGCTAAGGCCAAGGGCACAAAATAAAAAATGTTTCCTCCACAAATTGCCGACAATGCCCAGATATTTCAAATAAAAAAGTTTTTGAAAATCGAAAAAGAGTTACTCGAGTTATGTACAATAGAGCAAAAACCACTTTCGGGAAAAAAAAGTTTTTGAAAATCGGTTGAGCTTTACTCGAGTTATCGTGTTGACGGACGGACGGACGGACATTTTTTTATTGCTGATTCTCCATCTAAGGACCATAACCGATGCTCCCCCCCCCTACTACCGAATCGAAATTCGACTGTTTACAAACTTCGTGGTAAACGCAATAGACACGTTTTCGAAGCACTGCGTTCTTCGTACGGGTCTAAAAATTAACTTTACAATCGATTTTCACTAAATTTTTTTCTAGTTTTCTAAGCTCTAAGGGAGGTAGAGACAGAAAGATTTCCGTTGCCAATTTCTTTTAAATACAAATTTCTGGTGCTGATTTTCCATCTCCACATAAATCTGGTACAAGTTCATATTTTCTTCAACCGTTAATGTAATGTTTACCTATATTCACCTCTATCCAAATATTCGCAGCTTTTCAGTTTTTACGATTTTTTACAAGTTCTCCCAATCATTTTCTATGTTTCAGAATTTTAGTTTTTCTTTTGTTGTCATCCTCATTCAGTAGCTCCGTTCCATAACTTGATTTGGAAAGCTTACAATAAAATTTTCCTTATCTTCAGCAGATTCTGTGCACCGTAATCTCAATTTAGAACTATCAAAAATTACGCAGCAAATTCAAGTTGGTCATGCCACCGAACTGTACTGCGGAACCAATGATAACGAATCAGAAACACCATTTCAGTCACCAACGATTTGGTCCTTCATATCTTGTGGCCATGGATTTAATCAATCGTCATGTGATAAGGCGATAGAGTCCAGAGACTCCAGAAACTGGAGGAAATTACAATGTTCCGAAGAAAACACTTGTGGAGCGTCTCTTTTAATAACCAATCCAACTGAAAGAGATTCAGGACTTTACCGATGCAGTATATACCCGTTTAAGCCATCGCTAGAAATACAAGTCGTCAAAACTTATTTCTTAGACGTTAGAAGTAATTCATTGTGTGTATCAAATTGGTAACATTGGTAATTTAAATGTTTTTGTTTTCAAGACACCATCATCCCCCCTCCAATCATTGTTGATGGCCCGAAAAATGCAACTACTCTCGTTGACTCACAGTTAGTCCTTCAATGTTATGTGAATAGTTTAATTCGGCCCAGCATCACATGGTTCAAAAGACAGGACGAACCTCTCAACGCAATGAACGCAACAACAAATGTTATCGAATATTCGGACGTTTATGGAGTCTCACATATTTACGCTCAGTTGGAATCGGCAGGCGAGAGACTGCTTACCGATGGACTCTATTTGAGTAAATTAATTCTGAATGGAGTGACCGAAAACCATTCCGGCTTCTACGTGTGTGTTGCTATCAACTATGGTGGCTTTAAGTTGCAAGAAGCATATTTAAGTGTGTTAGATACGAATGACGAAAACAATGAACACGAGCCGGGTATTCAAAACTTATTTTTGTTGTTTTTGATTCCAGTGGGATTGGCATTAGCACCACTCACCCTGTGGATTTGTTATGTGTTGTTCAGAAAACGAGGAAGAAAGGACATGGAACAAAAAATAGACACAAACGGAAACGATTATATTCGAGTGAATAGAATAATTTAATAGATCGAATATGTTAGGGAAATTTTTAGATGTTAGTCCTTTAAGAGTTGAAGCCGTTAGAGACATGTTGTAAAATCAAGATTATCTCATGTAGATGTCGGAGTGTATGATGAATTGAATCCGAATTTGTGGAACCTAAAGATTAATTTTCAATTACAATGCATAAATAAATAAAAAATGTTATCCCAAATGGCTAGTCATAATCATTAAGCTGAGCTTTAAAGTTGATTTTCTTTTGATATGCTCAATTTAAGAGAGAAGAGTTAATTAAAAAAATGTTTTCATATTAGAATTCTTTTTCATAACTCTAATTTTACACTTTACGTGTTTGATTTCACTTGCAAAAACTTAACAACGTCTTGCATGGAGAACGAATGTATACTACTTCATTGGATCGGAGCATAAGGTGTGTTACAAAGAGATAACATATGTTGCTCATCATAAACACTTTCCCTTACAGCGGACTTAATTTCTAAATGTTACGCTTTGATTTATGTCAATGTAAATTTACATTTCTCTTCTTGCTAATATATTCACGACAAACTGCCCCGCTGAACAAAATTCCTGGATACATAACTGACGGTCTGGACATAATGATACGTCGCATTACCAAAGAAGTAACTGGACTTCCTCAAAGAACAAACGACAACATGTTCTCCACGAAAACTACGTGGGCTTGGACTACTCTGTACATCATGGGAAGTTCACCTACAGCACTTTTCAATTGCAACGAAACTCGCATCGATTGTCTATTCCAAAGTATTTCGGAATGCTCGACGGAAATTGAGACTAGTCTCCAAAAGCTGAAAGTGAATGGTGATACCACGAGAGCATTACGTGCAGCCCTACGAAGCGAGTCGTAAAAAAAATGGTGTGGTCTATCATATCAAGGGGCGGGAGTTTGGAAGTAGAGGAACTTTTGGTCCAAGCGTAATAGACGTAAAGAGACGAAGATAGATATAGGCAAATTGAAAGAGTTGTCTGAGCTCGTATTATCGAAGACAATTCACATAATCAACAACCACATATACAAATGACGCTTGATGTGATTCAAACAAAGATTCTAAATCGGCTTCCATGTTAGTGTAATCATTGTCTTAAGATAGATCGATATGTTGTGTACTATAGCAACCTTCAATAAGAGGGCAACACCTTTATGTAAATAAATTTTATTATTCTTATTACGTCAAAGCGTAACATTTAGAAATTAAGTCAACTGTATGTAAATTGAAAAATTTTGGTCTTTTCAAAAACTTGGGTTTTTTTTTGTTTTACGAAAGCATCGACAAAAATTTTGTGACTGACTGGTTTACTATTCGCGATGCCATAATAATATCCACTGACATAGTACTTAAGATAGACCGGCTACCCGGAATGAAAATTGAAACAAAAGTTCGTGCATAATATTGTGAGTGAGTACCATATGAATGTGTTAGTGAAATTTGCGAACGAATCTGTGGAATAGTGTGAGTGATATGAGTCACCCCCGATTTTTATGAGTGATAGCTTAATGGATACTCCTATCCTATTTAGCAAGCACATATTCGCAAGTTTTTTGAAAAAAATTCTGATTTCTGAGAAAGTAGCACATTTTTGAAGGCATGTCAAGGGGTCCGAAAAACACTTTTTTCCTAATATCTCAAGAATAAAGGATTTTAAAACGCTGATATTATATATGGGCGTTTGGGGGCCTCGACGACCGAAAGATTGCATGCCTTAGTTGGTTGGTATAGGTAGTGGTTCGAGACTTATTAGTTCTAATAGGGTCAAACTTCAAAGAACAGGCCTGCATTGAGAAACCAATAATACGCTGTTTAATTTTAACTAAAAACTGAATTAAATTGAGAAAAATGATGGGTTATTGATAATCAAAGTGCTGATTACGTAAAAACGCTTTTGGCTGAAAACACATGAGCAACTGCAAATTGATGTCTTCGATTCGATTCGATTCTTCATTCAATTCTAGGGGGTACGTATTTTTTTTTTTTTTTAATTTTCAAAAATATCGGGTTTTGCAACAGACCTGTTCTGAAAAACTGCTGCAGTGGTTTTCAGATTTCACACACAAAAAAATTTAGCTTTTGCGCGACGTGTGGAGTACGGGTTGCCAAATTTTTGCGTGTGAAATCTGAAAACGCAGAAACATTATTATGTTGGAATGGTCCGGCATTTGTGACGCATTTTTTGAATCGAAAATATTTCTAAAGAATTTTTTGCGTTCCGAAGCTTTAAGCGTCACCCAAATTGATATCAGTTGTTTTGGAAGAAGGGACGAGGACCTGCGTCACATTTCCCTTTTAAAAGTGGTTTTTGTTGTGATGTTATCCTATGCCAAATAAAACTTATGAAGGGTACGTATCAGAATCGATGTGGCAAACAGAATTGATGTTACGAAAAGACTCCATCATATTTAAGTAAATATCGCCTTACGTCCACATTAAATTGTATTGGAAATTGCCCATAGGGCAATATTGAAAAACCCGTCCGAAGCAACGGTGTAAAAAACCCTTCTCATCCACAAATAGACGAAAATGTTCACCTAAATTTTCTCTACACCTAGCAAAAAACCATTTTTTGGGCTAAGGCTGACCTTAGAATAAATGGGCGAACCGAAGTTCAGCACCTAGGCTGCCTATGGGTCTCGTACAAATACTTCCATAGACAAAAATATTTCGCTCAACTTTCTCCACAACATTGCAAAAAACCATTTTTTTGTCTAGGGCCGACCTGAGGACTGACCTAGGGCCCTAAGTAGAGGCCTCAGACACATACTTCCATAGACGAAAATGTTTACCTCAATTTACTCTGCAACATAGCAAAAAAACATTTTTTCGGTTAGGGCCGACCTTAGAGCCGACATGAGGCCCATTTGAGCCATACGCACTGGCAAAAGTTTCTTTTATAAATTGTCGGCAATGCCTAGATCTTTCGAACAAAAAATTTTTTATGAAAATCCGAAAAGATTTACTCGAGTTATGTACCTAGCAGAGACTCGTTTTTAGTACCCGTGCTAAGTCCAAGGACTCAAATCAAAAAAAGTTTCTTCCATAAATTGTCAGCTATGCCCAGATCTTTCAAACAAAGAAAAATTATGAAAATCGGAAACTATTGACATGAGTTATGTACAAAAGAACAAAAACCACTCTAACGGACCTAGCTCGGTTGCCCTTGGACCGACAGTGCCAGATTCAATCATATAAAAGATTTTTTGATTACCTTTCAGGAAAAAAAGTTTTTGAAAATCGGTTGAGTTTTACTCGAGTTATCGTGTTGTCGGACGGACATTTTTTTTAATGTTGATTCGTCATCATAGGACCATGATCGATGCTCCCCCCCCCCCTACTCCCTGGTCGAAATTCGACTGGTTACAAACGTCGTGGTAAACGCAATAGACAATTCTGTTTCAAATAGTATTTCGTTTCCGTAAACTAAACGCTTCACTTTCAAACTCAAACATTCAACTTTTGATTGACATATTCATCTGTCCTGAAACCCAATTGCAGTTGCTGAAAATTATCAAAAAATGCCTACATATTGCCACATTATAATATTATTATTTCATGTAATTTCACAGTAACAATACAAATAACTAAATTAACTTTATCCAATGCTCAATTACTTCGAAGACTCGCTCCTGTTTGTTAAATATTTCCAGGTTTTCTCGGCAATCTAAAATAAAGAAAACAAATTTTAACAATTAGTCAATTACATCCGCACACCCAAAATCCAAAGTTAATCATAAGTTAGTATCATAATTCATCAATTGGTCAAAACGAAAAAGGCCTCTTAAATTAAGGAATAGGTAGAAGTTTTTGGAAGAGTAAGGAGGACTGCTGCAGAGAAAACTCAATAGTTATTGTCCGTTGTGTTCTCTCACTTGAATGTAGTCGCCTCACAGTAGAAGCACAAATGATATGGCTCCAGACCATGCCTCATAGAGAAAACAGTTTTATAAAACTCATTTCTGAGGCTGTAAGAATATCGTCAACTAAAATCTTTAACATTTTTTTCAACTGAGACTGAGTGTTTCGTCCCGTAAGAGTTTTTTTTTCACTGCAACAACTTCATCAGTCGATGGCAAGCAGCGGAAGAAGTTGACTTCGCCATTTATACAGTAGAACGGAACACAAGCCAAATAAATGATTAGAAAAATTGGGACGATTTGACACTCGACTGTTTCTGATGTTACAGTTTATGGCCGTTCAAAAATTACGTAATGTAACACTACGCTGACAGAGCTATCAATTGGAACTTCAAAGAAATTGGAAATGCATTCACCAATTTAATTTTCCGCTCCAAACGGTTTGATTTTTTTATATTCTTTGATAACTTTTTCTGCTATCTTTGTATGAAATATGCGGCGTAATGTATCGCTACTGCCATACACCGCCTCCCCTTTGTAACACTGTGTAACGCTACGCTTAACCCATCTCAAGCGTTGCGTTAATTTATGAACGGCCCCTTATGCGTTGACAAGTAGTTAACCAATTGTAGACACAAAACTTTCCTTGTAAATTCATTGTCACTAAATGTGCTGGGTCTTCAAGACAGTCTCTTTGGACTACATATTATTAGACAAGTTCAATATTCAGCAAAAATGTAGAGGAGAGTTGTAAATTGATTGTCAGCCGAACGCGGCCGAATGTTCAATTTTAAGTCGGGGCAACTCAAATATTTTTTCGATACAGCTCTCCTCCACATTTTGCTGAACATTGGACAAGCGTAGGATATAGTCCTAAGGCTAGAGACTGTCTTTAGCACCAAGCTGACGAAACGCCGGCGCACGGCTCTAATACATAACGACGGAGGTGATATTATATCCGAACAGTGAATGATGAATAAAGGTTAGATAATTTCAACAATATTGTATGATATTAGGAGAGAGCGTCTATTTCTTAAGATTATGTTTAAGTTATCTATCCACGCCGAATTACAATCTTCCCAGACGTAAAACCATTATCTAAAAAGAATGTCAGAAAAATTATATAAAATGTAAAAAAGACTTACCGTGAAAAGTGGTTGTCCCCTCTTTTGTTCGGGCGGAACGAGTCTTGTGTCGTTTTGTAATGCACTCCAAGCTAAATGAGATCCTATTATTACAGGAACCATCACTATAATTACCAAATTATTCTTAAAGAAACTCATATTTTGTTTACTCTGAAACTAAAACGACCGCTCAACCGCCTGGTGCTTTAACAGATGTTTTCGAAAAAGGAAAATGTACCAGAATTCCAATAAGCTAATGACGTAGTAAAAGAAGAAAGTGTTGAAAGTTAGAGACAAAAAATTCTATGTGGGGTCATTTGAATGTAACTTTGTCAGGACAAACGAGCAGACTTTCGTTATAAGGTTATAAGCCACATTTAGAGCAGATTCTTTTTCTGCAAAAAGTCAATAATTATTATCACATTTCAGATTGATTTATTTTTTTTTCGGCTTGTGGAGTTGTTATTCTAGTAGATAAATTGATCCTAGATTTCTATTTCAAAGCGTTGGTTAGAAAAAGATAGATATAGTTGGTCTAGATCCTATTTTTTCGAAAAATGACTGAGTATGAATGACTCGCCGGTAAGTTGGCCCATACAAGGTAATTCATTATTATACTGCAACATTTTGAAGCACATTTAGTAGCTAATCTGATCACTTTGTCGAGTGACGGTGATTTTCGTTAGTTTGTAAGATTTCTGCATGTCGAGCGGCCGGCGGCCCAGCGCTGTTCTAGCACGAATACAAAGCCTATGGTAAAGCCCTGTATCTAATAAGATCCCTCAATGATGGCTTTAAAGACATCATTCGTGATGGGGATCAAAAATGTATGGAATTTGACATTGTTTGACATAGAACACAGCGCCACTTTTTTACACATCACAATAAATTCAACGGGAGTATGAGTGTTAGGACTAGTGAGCGTTAAAGGGTGAACCAGGTGGCAACTTCCACTGTAAGTGTTCACACGTTAAATCTCTCTGGGAAGTCCACAGGGGCCAGTTCGAATGTTGCAAGTTCAAGTTCAAGTTCAGTTCTTTACGAGAATAGATGGCGGCACATTCTTTACACGTGACATTTGAAGCACACTAAATTATTTGACAATTTTGAAATTTAGAGCAGACTATCTTTAGTTCATGATATCGACGTTACGTCATAATCAAAGCAACCATCGAGATTTATAAAATCAACAATTTGACTTACGTGAAAATTGCGCTTTCAACAATTTCGAAAAATCAAATCAACTATTCGAAATTGTTGAAATCGATATTTTCACGTAAGTCAATCTTGCCTCATGTCTTATCAGGCAATACCACATAATGTTTCAACTATTTCGCCGGGGACAAAACATTAAATTTGTATGGGGAAGCATTGTTTTTTGCGAATTAATCATTTTCTGGGGACGCCCTCAGCTGTTTTGTGGCCAATATGTGAAATAGGCGCTTGATCCATTGTTGATCTTACAAATTTCGATTGTTGCTTTGATAGTGAGACTTGCTAACGTCCTTATTTTTTTAAGTGATGTCACACTTTTCGTTGGGAGTGGTCTATAGCAACAAATCAGAAGAAAAATCACTATACAGAAATAGTTTCTTATGTAACTAATGAACGGCACCTAAAAAACCTTATGTCGAGTAAATTATTGAAAGGCATGAGTGATGGAGGTTATGGACCATAAAGAAAGGTGAATATTTCCTTGAGACTTAAGAGATTTGTTTTCGAAGAGGCGTTCACGGTGTGCCTGAAAGGAGAAAAAGTTTTTTGGAAGTGCACCCAAAATTTTATTTCTGTTTTCGATAAAGGGGCTCCCAGGGATGCCAGAACAACGTTTGGTTTGCTTGGATCAGATCCTACCTCATAGTCGATTGTTAAAAAAACTAATTTTTTCATACATTTTCGTGGTTTTCCTGAAAGTGATTAAAAAAAATTTTTGCTTTCAGACGGTTTTTTATTTTCTATCGATAAATAATATTATTCTAAGCAAAAAATTGTTCTATGGCATCGATGTTGGCATCGATGTTGCCGAATCCTATAACAAACTGAAAATTAAAAAACGGAATCTATAAAATGTAGACGAAATTCAAAAACTCCAAAAAAAATTTTAAATTCGATGTAGATTTTTATAGTGAGTGACACCCTCGTGGTTAGCGCACATATTTCATGGTGATAGTTGTAAAATTTTACGACTTACCTAAAAGCCAACATCTCTTCTCGGTGAGCAGACTTGCGTTATAAGGTTGTAAGCCATATAATTTGCTGTCACGTTTTATCGCGCAAGTGTCAAATTTAAAACTGAGATAGCAAATCTGTGTGACTTACTTACTTACTTACAACCTTATACCGTAAGAGTGTCAAACTTTAAGTTCTAAATTCGTCTTTATAACACGAAATCGTCGGGGAGACGAATGCTTCGAAGTTAGGGAATTTTTGCGTTGCCCCCGTTGCCCTGAACCATGTTGTCGTTTTTCGACTTTCGTGAGATTGAATGTACTAGACTCATAAGAAAATTTCGAATGGAATTTTTAATCATCGACGCACATCAATATTTTGACGTTTTGTCATAAAATTTTGTTGAAAATAGTACTGAAAGGAAAAACAAAAACAACAAAATTTTGTAGAAATTAAAATAATTGATAAATTCAAATTCAGCGAACAGTGAAAACAGTTTGTGCAAATAATAGAAGGTTGATGAATATTTTAACAAACGATAGTTTTACAGAAAAGTGTTATGTCATCCCGCCTGAATAAAAATTGAATGTAAAATAAAAACAAAGTGGAGCATGCGAAAAGGTAATATTCGAGTTGTGAACTATGTAAAAATAATTATTATGAATGATAAAGTAAGAAATGACAACTTAATTTATTAACATAAATTAGTTTTGAATGTTTGGCTTTTTTATCTATTTTTATATCCTCAAGTTTTGAGCCAATTTTTCCAGTGTTTTACAGCGAATCTTGTTAATTAAAATACACGAAATATGTGCGTACGTGAACTTACAACACTCTATAAATTTTTATAGGACTGATAAAGACGCAATAAAGGGTGTAACAAATGTTCGTATTTGCAAGAAAAATTTCTTAAATTTAATTTGATTCTTAAGTGCAAATAAAGGTCATAATAACGACTGTAGGACTTCAAGATATAAACATATGTATTTGCAAAATTCATATTTGAAATCTCTTTGTTGATATCGCTTTGCTAAGCCAAAAAAAATTCTTGTTGGCAACGAAAAGGGAGACGTGTGTTGAAACAAAGTGAACATGGTTTTAATGGTTTTTAGTAAATAAATATTTACATACATCTTATCAGAACAGATCATATTTTTTGTATCTCCCTGCATAGTTGTAAATTTTTAACATCCACATTTTTACCACGCTATTTTTAGTTGTCGTATTTCAGAATAGATATCTCATTTCAAACTTTAATATACTACTTATACAAATGTAACACACATGTTACTTATCGATTGTCTAAGATTAGTCAGTAGATATAAAGAAGTTGTTTCAATCACAAATGAGAAATCATTTGAGTGTTTTTTTACACGACCCTGCAATTTCATTTGTTTTTAGTGATGTGATAAATAGCTAATGTAACCTGCCTCTAGCTCTTTATCGGGTGTTGTGATTGCAGTTGTTAATAAAAAAAAATTGGAAAACAATTTTTGACGTCACGGAAACTTAAAAACTGTACGCACGGATCATTTAATTAAATTCTGATTTTTTAAACGCAAGTCAATAATATTTCTTTTCTTAAAATGTTTTCTATACCTCAAACGCTCAAATAATCTTTGAGTGTCTCAGTAAATAAAATTATTGTATTTTATTTTCGAATTATAGCTTTATTAACAGCAAACGTCAAAATTACATGGAACTTTAATCAATCAATTATAACTTCTAAAAGTTTACCAAATTGAAACAAAAAATTAGAGAGCAGGGAAGGCAATAGTGTAAACAATGACGCATTCTATTTTCTTGCATAATTCTACACCTGTATGAAAGTTGGTTTAGAGAATTACGGTCTTACCAAAACAACACTGGGGACATCGATTTTTACGATTTTCATAACCATAGGAATTGAGACTTGACAAGCCAGTTTTAAATTATAGTGGAATTTGTTTATTCGCCGAAAGAACAACCAGTTTTATATTATGACCTTTATTTTTTAATTTTTCCACCGGTCAAGACTTGACCATACCATGACCATACACACAAAGTTTTGGATAGAGATAGTCCTACATGCATTAAAGGTATGTTTGACTGAAAGTTAAACTACCTCCAGACGAAAAACCTCTGAAGAGAGAAATCAAAACTCGGTCTAGACTCTCACGATTCATGGTTTGTGCATTTTTGATCTTTTATTATCCATATGAGTGAAACATAACAAAAGACCTGAACGTATCAGAACAGATGTAGCAAAAAAAAATAGATGTGGCGAACCGAACAGATTATGCAAATAGGTGCCAACGTACCAAATTTGCAAATTGTTGCAGTTTTTAAAACTGTCAGAATTCGAACGACCCACAGAAATTACCCAAGGTAATGTCGAAAGTCCACCCGAAGTACGGCAATTGTAGAAGTGGATATATTTTTCCCGAGGGGCAGATAATCGTGTGTTTTAAGTGCAAAAGGATTTTCCTTACGAACATCCTAAATGGATTTTTTTGGATTTCCAATGATTTTCTAATCATTTTCTTTGATTTTCAAGGATTTTCGTAGTCAATTTCTGAGGATTTTCTACCATTTTTACACGATTTTTGGGAATTTTCTTTTGATTTTCAAAGATTTTCTTTGATTTTTAAGGATTTCTGTTGATTTGTAAGGATTTTATTGCAATTTAAAGGATTTTTTTGAAGATTTTCAATGAATTTGAGGATTTTCCTAACAATTGATTTTTTTTTTGAGTGCAAAAGGATTTTCTACGTGTATCTGTCCCTCGATTTTTCCTTAAAACCCTGTTCTTTAACATTTTATTCTCTGCAACTTTGCCTTTGACGGAAGCCTTCTATCTCTCATAGTTCTGAGGATATGAGTCATCCAACTCAATGGCGTAATGGTTAGCTCGTTTGCTTTCCAATATTCGATTGAGTTGCCAGTGTGATGGCTCAAAACTCACCCGCAACAGAAAAAAAAAAATCGGTTGTCAGACGTGTACAGTGTACACAAATACACAGCTGTCTGAATCGGTTCAACTCTGATGTAGTTGTAAGTGAAGAGCTGTCACACGGCTTACCGGTCAATACATTGTTGGCAGCTGCCGGTATTCTACTCCTACCGCGCTTTAGTAGGCTAAGCACTGCTATAGGTACTAAGGCGCAACATTCAAAAATCCTTCAGAGTGTAAAAATACTTAGAAGGCGTGGTTCGGAATCCACGTTAAGCATGTGGTCCCTAGTGCTAGGTCATTACAATACCATGTAAAAGTACTTTCATTAGCTATAGCAGCAATGGTAGCCGAATCTGTCACTTGAAAAGTGCCCTCCCGGCTGAACAGTACCATACGCTATTATTATTATTATTATTATTATGAGTCATCCCTCCCAATTCTAGAAGTGCTCATATCCTAGGATTGGGCCATTTTTTGATAAAACCGTGAAACATGTATTCCCTAAAATTTTCTTCTCTACAACTTTCGATGAGAGGATGCCCTTTGCGTCGCATGTAAAAGACCTATGCTCTAAAGTCTTCGCCCGGCTGCGTAGTCTCTGGTCGAATAGCTACATTTTTCCAACTAAAACGAAGCTTCTACTGGTAAAATCACTTATTATACCGTTATTCGCATACTGTGAGGTAATATACTCAACTAACCTACAGGCTGGGCATGTTCGATCAATTGAGCAAGCGTTTGCTGCTTGTCTATGGTCTACGACGGTACGATAGTACACGGGAGTACGACTGTCGTATTTTGGGTTGCTCGATTATGGACTACCTCAAATACCGGCGGTGTGTTTTTGTTCATGGTCTCGCACTTGCTAACACCCCGGGATATCTTTACTCGAAACTGCAGAGAGGAAGGAGCGCTAGAAATCTATTTTTCATTCCACCAAGAAACGTTTCGTTGCAATATAACCAATCATTCTTTGTGCGATCGGTTTCAGAATACAATCACATTTCGCTTGACGTTAGAAGGAAAAATTCGTATCTCAAACATATAAAAAATCGCCCTTAAACTTATTGGTATCTTGCCGTCCCCCTGTCCCAGGAATATGTATTTTGTTTGCACTTTCTTTATTGTTCCTTTGAACAGCCACAGGCATTTGACCAGAATATGAATTGCATTCGACATCCAAAAATTTCGTTATATTTGTTCTTTCGTAAATCCATGTTGTATTGTAAATCAGCTAAGTCCACTTTTGAGGGTAAAAATAGTTTATAGTTTTAGCTTTTAGTTTTAATTCTTAGATGTTAAATGAGGTACATTTCTTCCTAAAACTCCTATGAGCATTTGTATAAGGATTCATTCCCTTTTTGTTCATCTCAATAAATTTGATTGAACTTTGCCGTTGGAAGCAACTTTCTAACTGCCATAGTTCCAGAGATATCAGTTATCCCTCCCAATTCTAGAAGTGGTGATATACCAGGATTCGGCCTCTAAAATTTTATTCCACACAACTTTGCCTTCGAAAGCAACTTTCTTACTTTCATAGTTCTAGTGATATGGGTCATCCAGCCCAATTGTAGAAGTTATCATATTTCAGGATTAGGCCATTTTTCCTTAAAATTCTGAAACACGTGTACTCTACAATTTTGTCTTTGACAGTAAATCTCTATATTGCATAGGTGAACAAATATAGACGAAAAATCATCTGCTTTCGTATATGGCCAAGAAACTCAACTTTATATGTACCTTTCAGGGAAAAAAAGTTTAGGGTGATTGGTGCACTTGTTTAGAAAAAAATGACGGGACGAACATTTTTTACGCTGATTCGTAATCTCTATAGACGCATCACTCTCACTTTCGCCTCGATCTACATTACAATATAATGCAATTACAACAAAATTGTTTGTAGTAAACGTGTAGGAACGTCTCCAATCATCACAGTTTATTTACTGCTTTCTGATTCAGCTTCTTGACCACTGTCCTACCGCGATACAAACAACTCGTTTACGTAGCGGACTTTACGAAGCCTTCTTGTGTTCCTTCATGGTCGTCTAGTGTAAACTTAAGGTTCATGTCTCTAGAATAATGTATCTGTCTTAAAATTAAAGTGCAAATAATATTTCGATTTTAGAGCGAGGGAAGAAAATCCCAATATAATTTATCTCTGTTTGATCTGTTTAGGTTTATTTTCCTTTTAATTAGCAAAGGGACAAGATGGGACGATATAAGTAAAGTGAAAAAAGCCATTCTTCGAATTCGGATTGAATTCTAAGCCAAACATGAGGTTCTTGGAAAGTTTTGGTCCTAGAATATTGACCATTTCTTTAATTGTGTCAATAATTTACTTACGCTCATCATTTTTCTCATCTCCATGCCTTTAATGGGCACTATTTAATGAGATTTTCCATCGTGTCGTCGACTATGTGAAATTTGCGAAGCAGCATGTACTATGCCAATCCCGAATCGGTTGACGTAAGCAGCTGGGAGACGTTAGCTGCGGATAAGTTCTTTTGTAGATGCAGAAGACTTTCAAGTGGTTGTACCAATCTAATCCAGGCTTTCAGAGAGCAGCCGATTTAAAATAAATCTTTTGTTTAGGTACTGGCGTTTATATTTTCTCCCAATACGTTTTCTATAGAAATTTTTTTTTGTAGTTTTCGCTCTGAAAACGTATATGGTGTGGATTGTGAGTATAAATTTCGTACGCACTTTAGGAAGGTGGGTCTTTCGAAAAGCGCGCGAAAGTGTGCACAGGGGGAGGGGGTCAAAAAAGACCAATTTCACTTGAGTTTGTGATTTTTGCATACACACACAGAGTGACATTCCATAGTTGATTTTACATTTGATTGATAACAAAATTTCAATTACACTGTAATAGGTGGAGAATCAATTACGGAATGTCTATCTGTGTACAAAAACGACATGTATCAATGCATGAACTCAAGTTAAACACGAAACAGGAAATGTGTCAGTTTTCAAACTTCCGTCCCTATAGATAAAACGCATCATCCATTTCAATTCGATCGAATAAAATTGAGAAATTGGTAAGCAATGAGATAACGAAACGTTAGGAAACGAAAATTTTACCATGATGTACATTTTGTAAAACTTGAAAGAGAACTAGATTTCTTTTTGTTTCAGAGAAAGTTATTGGTACGTTTTACTGAAAATTTGGTCATTGCAATAAGTGTTACTTCAACGTTACATTTTGCAATGTGTCCTAAATTCTTCGACTTGTTTTGCTGTTTCGACGAGTAGGAGGCTTGTCCTACTCGACAACGCAACAATTTACAAGTTGTTTTGATCACTGCGAGGATTTGGAATGTAAACATGAAAATTGATCAGTGTGAGGATTGTGGAATGTAAATATGAAAAACCACCTTGAAAGGTGGTCGGTAATGTCGTATTTTACATACCACAAACATGTAAACTACTATTACTGCATTGCTTCAAACAGTGAAAAAGTATTGTTTCAACATAAGAGCGAAGTTTGGAAAATCGAGCCGAAGGTCCTTGTGTTAAAGGTTGTTTACATCGACTTACAAACAAACATTAAATATTTTGAAAACAAAACTCAAATATTTAATAAATAAATATTTGAGTTCTTATAGTAGGCTACTTGTCGAATGAATTATAGTAGAACAATGTGCTCTATTTGTTTTTCCATTCATTTTATTTGCCGATGTGATAATAACGCAAAGCATGATCGGTCTATGTGGCTCAATGTGCAATGCTGCGGTGTATATTCATAGTAGATTACAAGTGAGATCATGTAAACAGCCGGTAACATAAGGGCGAAGTATGCAAAATCGAGCCGAAGGAACTTGTGTTAAAAGTTGCTTACATGACCTTACGGTGATGTCTCACAAATTGATGGCGTACTTTGTTACAATTTTACCTAAAATCTACTAAACATCAAGCAATTATAGTTCTTTCATGCGCTAGTTTTATCCCTCATCTAGTGCATGAAACTACTGGATCTTGAATCCGAAGTACGCAGCTTTCAGAAAGTTGCAACAAGTAGAAGAGTGATTCTCGACCAGAGGCCAGGTGTCAAAAAGTGATGTTAGGAAATGTTAGAGCCAATAGCGAATGCTTTATGGTAAAATAATTGTCAATTTTACGTCAGACTGCGTACTTTGTCATAATTCAAGGTCAATAAGAAGGCAGCCTGGTGCAAAAAATTGAAGCATATCACTATGACGAGATTAACGAATGCTTTACAACGCACCAATTTTTATCTTGACACCAGGTATCGTTCTTGAGTTATATTTGTTTAAATGTAGATGGCAGCGCAGCGGCAGCCTGGTCAAGTTAAAATTTAGTGCGTTGTAAAGCATTCGTTATTGCCGTCACGGTGATATGCTTCCATTTTCAGGCCGTCTTCTTTTTCATGGTTCAAGGTCACATAGAGGGCATCGATTGATGTGCATATTAACGTGCGTACCTAGCCGGAGCTCCAACCGCACGACCCCCATGGGTGTGGAATTGAGGTACGCCCAATTAACGCGCAATTGCGGCAGGTCGGTCAACCTCCGCGTCCTAGGTAAGGCTCGGAACACTATCATATCCTACTGAATTCTCGCCAACCCGGTTGCCCAAGAAGGACTAGGGGTTCAGTTACCCATTTCCAAGCGCAAGCTGATTTGACTCAGCTCACTATGTTCCACAGCTCCCACGTTGCAGCGCCACTAGGCACCTCAACCAAGCGTTGGGGCCGGGTGCGGTCATATCAAAATGACGCACTACACCCGGGGGCTCCCCCAACCCCGTGGTACCGAATTTACCCTCGGTGGGGGCTTTCGCGGTAGGGCTCTTAACCAAACCACTTCGGTAGGGATGTGACCGCACCCCTGGCACCGCTGGGCCAACTCAGGAAGCCGTGGTGTCGTCACTCACCAGTGGACCAACGAGTCGAAGCAAGCTAAGAACGTTGGCGACCCACCCCTGCGGCCACACATAGAGGGCAGTCTGGTGTCAAATTGAAAAGTATATTGCTCTGTAAAGTACCTGCTACTAGATTCAAATTGCCGATAAATCATTTTTTGACACCAGCCTGCCTTCCCGGACTTAGTTACTGGTGCATGACCTTAAAGAAAATGCCTTTCCCAGTCCGACAGTTGTTCGAAACGTTCGTGAATTCTTTGTCAAAATGCCTGTAATTGATAATTCTATTCTACTGATAGTAATACTATCACAGTTCCAAAGTTAATTACATGACGAAAATAATCAAAACCTTGACTTAAAATATCTTGAATCAGATAACTTGTAATATTTGGACTTCTTGATTATTTGAAAGATAATTTTTCGTTTCTAAATTTGAAGGTATCAGTTGCTGTCTGATTTGATTTATTCTTTTTTCAGCTGTGAGATTTATTGGATATATTTGTAACTTTTTACACACGAACTGTTGCCAACAGCTGAGGCCACGTGTAAAACTTAATCATGCTGTGTGGCCTTGAAATTTAAGGGTTGGAGTAGGAATGATCAATCAATTTATTATTTTTCTACCTTTTAAATGCCCAAGAACAAGACGTCGAAAACATAACTTAACGTTTTTTATATCTTCGTTTCCTGTGGTAGTGCACCGGTTACGAGCCTCGTGCTAGTTATGAGGCTTTCTTTTGTTTTTGTTTTTTTTTTTTGAGAAAAAAGGAAAAGACTATAGAGCCCCTTGCGATTTGTAAAGAGGCTCGTAAATTGTGTTCCCTTTATTCATTGTTGAAGTCATTCATGTCGGTCTATTCCAACTGTCAAAGTGACGTTTTAAACGTCACAATTATGAAACAGGGGGAAGTTTTGAAACAGTAAGGAAAATTGAGGATGAAAGAAAGGAAAATCCAGCCGCGGTAACAAGGACTTTGACGTTTGAAACGTCATTTTGACAGTTGGAATAGACCGACTTTTGATTCCAACAGACTCAAGTGTGGAAGAAAGTTCTTACTTAAATGGCAACGACAATATTCGAGAAAAGAGTAATTTGTAAATGTAACCTGGTTGAAGTGGTTGAGGCTCGTCTGGTTCGTCGTAATATAATAGATCTCTATGTAGGAAGAATGTTGGAAGCAATACTGCACTGAAAACACTTGTTAAAAGAATTCCATTCAAATAGACGCTTTTAGCGCGATTCAATTTTTATTTTTTCACTGCGTTACAATCGAATTTCGCACGATAAATGCGTAATTACGTACGGTATATACGTAATTACTAACGATATAATATATGCGTAAATTAAGCACACAAACAAGAGATTTTTATAGTGTCATCTTGTGTCAAATTATTCAAGTTTCAATTAAAATTCAAACGTCGAGCGGACTAAAAATGTCTACTGAAAATTGATGAGCTAATCCGAGTAAGTAACTAAATATGGGGTTCATTATCGTTTCTCGTAATTTTATGTTATCGTATGTCCTACAAATAAATGGAAAAAAATGCTGCCACATTCTTACCATTTTCATGAAGGTAAAATCGATGGCTACCACAAACGTGAGTGTGTAGATTACAAATGAAAAAAAAAAAAAACGAAAGAAGATAAGTAAAAGCAAAACATTTATTGACCTTTTCTCCCATGCTGTTTGTATATTAAAATGAATAAATATTTCATTATTATGACGTGCAAAAATAAAAATTGACGAAGCTCTTCATCCTAATCAGTGAATATTTTTGCTAGTACATCACGTACCTGCCGTCTAGGAGCTGAGGTTATCTTGAAAATTGGGTATCTTTATGATATGCTATAAAAGTTTTAATAAATCTTTCTGCGAGTTTGTCATATTTTTTATATGTAATGTATGCCTAGTGCGCGTACCACATGTGTTTACTAATCTCATTCGAATTGCAATGACTTGTTAATAATTGCAATGCAAATGTTTTGTTGAATAAAGACAATTTTACGAGCTAGGTATAATTTTAAATTTTGACGTGATTTGGTACTTTGCTAGAGGTGTGCGCCGGTCGGCTTTATTCTATCGGTGCGCCGAGAAAATAAACAAAAATTTGTCTTCTATTTTGATGGTACACGGCACAGAATAACTTCCATAGGTTACGTAATAAAGCTGTTACCTAATGCTGTCCTCTAACTCAGCAGGTCACAAAAATATGAGCCGTTAAAATTGCTGTGTTATGGTTGCAATAGCGTTACAGCCCTGTCATCGTTGCCTTACAACTTCAGAAATACTAACGTATACTAAATATTATCTAGAAAAACGTTTGCAGTGGCAATCAATCATTGGATGGGGAAGCATAAAAGTCAGAACAGTGTAAAAAATGAACTCACGATGTTTTTTTAGAAAAGAATCCTGCGTAAATAGCAAATTATTCAAAACAATGGCTCGAAAGTTGCTCTAAAAAATCATCGCATTCCAAGTTCGTTTGCGATGTTATTTCAGAGCAAAATTGTACCTTAAGAGCGTGTCAGATATTTTGACAGTTCTATATTTTGCGATGTTTTTTCATTACATATTTCTAGGGCAGTGATCATTAATTTTAAATTCCGAAACATCTACTGTTTGCATAACACATCTCTTTATAGATTCTATGAATCAGAATATATAATTATTGAGTCTATGTGTCAAAATTTGATCTGAAAAAACATCGCATTGTATTATGCAGCCGAGTACTTTGCGATGTTTTTTCAGATCAAATTTTGACACTTTGACTCAATAATTATAAATTCTGATTCATGGAATCTATAAAGGAATGTGTTATGCAAACAGTAGATGTTTCGGAATTTAAAATTAATGATTACTGCCTTAGAAATATGCAATGAAAAAACATCGCAAAATATAGAACTGTCAAAATATCTTCACTTTTACTGATTTTTTACTAACATTTTCACTTTAAGAGTTTAGCGAGTATTAGCGGTCGCTAATAGCGCGCTAATTTGTTTCCGGTTAGCGAATTGCGTTAGCGACGCTAGCTTTTTTCATTTCTAGCGTTAGCGTAAGCATCGCTAAAAAAATCGGTTAGCGAATACAACCCTACAAATATCGCCCATCGAACAATGAAGAGGTGTATATATAATAAAAGTGGCGCTGTACTCTATGTGAAACAATGTCAAACTACATGTATTTTTGATCCCTCTATCGGTAATGAATTCCGAGTCGATTCGGAATTAGAAATTAGGTTCACTGGGTGTTAACGTTTTCGCATGGAAGTTACCCAAGTTACCGTGACAGTCTGAACATGCTGACGTTATCATGGGCGCGCGGTAGCATTGCGAAATCAGAAATTTTTTTTCGTAGATCAATACTACCATACAATGCATAAAAAACTTAGCGACGTTGTCGGATGAGAGGTTTTCATATATTTTCTCTCACAAACTCTCCTCGCTGAATTTTTTATGATTTGTATGGCAGAATAGAAAGGAATTTTTTATTATTCCGTTCACGAGGCCTTGCTACCGCTCCGTTTGAGTCGTACTTTATTACTGAGTATGACTTCACGCAGACGAACTATTTAGTATTCTAATGCCATTAACTTTTTTGATCAGTTCACTAGAGTTTAAACTTAGTTTCTGTTAATTGTGGAAACTTTTATTCTTCATAATCATTGACACTTTTTAGTGCTTAACTTGACTTTTGTTTTTGTTGTTTTTAGGTATTGGCGGTATTGGGAATGACTACCAAGAAATCATTTAAATGTCGGCCCAACGAAAAGATTAAAAATCGACATAGTCGATGAAATGTGATGTGATAATTGTTATAATCAAATTATTTTAAACGTTTTTTTTTTTATTTGTTGATTTAGTTACTACTTTATAAGTTTTATTCAAATTTTCTTTGAATTGTTCTACTTGTTACAAACGTTATTTATCCGACACTCCGAGAAAGTTAATAATTTCGGTTTTTCAAAAAAAAAAAAAACATGAACCACTTAGTCAGCGATTCAAAATCGTCGGTAACGTCAATAAAATCGAGCTGTCCAAACGTTGGAGGTGTAAGCGCAGACGGGAATGTTGCTCATAAGAATGCGACGGATATAATGGCAGACAACAACCCACTTTCAAGAAGTACCTCTGATAAATATAACAAAAATTTCCATAAGACTGATCCTAGTACGGAACAGATGAAATGACTTTCTTTCTTTTATTAACTCACCCGCTATTTCAGACATAAACAACAGTGTAGAAGTTTTGGTAAGCTTAGTATCTGGAGCTGCCGCGGGAGCACTTGCGAAAACTTCGATAGCGCCATTAGATCGTGCCAAAATCAATTTTCAAATAAAGTAACATTGAAAGCAACTTCAGTGATGAATATTTTTTACATTTTCGTTTAATTGCAGGAAAGATATTCCATACTCTTTCAAGGCTGCAAGTTTGTTTTTGAAAAACACATATGCCAACGAAGGTTTTTTAGCGTTATGGCGCGGAAATTCTGCAACAATGGCACGTATTGTTCCCTATGCGGCTATTCAATTTACAGCACACGAACAGTGGAAAAAGGTGACGAAAAGTTTGTTATTTTCAATAGAAGTTTTAAGTTCTACTTTTCATTGTTAAGGTTTTACGAGTGGATCAAGATGAAAGTACAAGTGGTCGACGGTTTTTAGCGGGATCTTTAGCTGGTGCGTTCGGTTAAGCATTGCTTTTCCTCTGAAAATAAATCGAATTTTTTTCAGGTATTACATCACAATCTCTGACATACCCGTTGGATTTGGCTAGAGCACGAATGGCTGTAACAGACAAATATACTGGATACAAGTAAATAATACTTAACAGTTGTAAAATTAAATTTGAAAACATCTTTCCAGAACTCTACGACACGTTTTTATTCGAATATGGATTGACGAGGGACCGCAAACATTATTACGTGGATATTGGGCGACGATACTCGGCGTGATTCCATACGCTGGAGCTTCTTTCTTTACGTATGAAACGTTGAAAAAACAATATTTCGGTAAATGGGTAACTTTATAACAATCCCCACAATTGTTGATACATCAAATGTATTTGGTGTTTAGACGTTTATGGTGATAATAAACCGAACACCTTGTATAAGCTAGCGTTTGGTGCCTGTGCTGGTGTTATTGGACAATCTAGTAGCTACCCACTGGATATTGTGCGACGACGAATGCAAACTGTAGGTGTCATAAAAGGCACCGAGAATCAATATAAAACGATATTCTCTACTTTAAAAAGTATCTATAGGTAAGACATTAAATTGTTCACTCTAGTCTTTTAGAGCGCAAAAAACTTAAATCTTGCCCATGTACTAGGCAGGTCCAAAAAATAAAGTTGTCAAAAACTTTGGGGCTTAGCCCGGAAAACGGTGCCAAATGATCCAATGAGAAAAAGCTTCTGTGGGCCGGACGAGATCCGAAGCGATTTGATGGGCGCTCAAAGACGAAAAGTGAAAAAAATCACGGAAATCGTGAAAAACCAAGATTTTCGTAAATTTGATATTCTTTATTGACCGTCAGCTTGAGTGTTAGGACAAGTTTGATTATTTCTTATCAGAATGTACTTGAGAAGAAGTTCCACTGATCGATTGGAGGATTTGCGCCCCCTGCAGGCTCAGAATCACACTGAATGGTGGGAAAAGTCTTGAGTGGGTTACGAAATATACTTAGGGCTTAATCTGTAGAAAATCCGCACCTAATATAGGCGCCGTCGTCCGTCCGTTATGAAAAACAATAGCCTGTAATACACGGTCGAGTAGCCCGACTTCAGCTCACTCAACACCGAGCCATCCAACCGATTTCCACGAATCTTTTTTCCTTGTTTCCAGAGATCTGTATATTTCATTTGACACCCTAATCAGTAGTTTCCGAGGTGTACTGGACGAGATATAGACGAAGAAGTTTCACCGACCTTCGAAGAACCCCATTTTCACCGTTTTCTCCGCCATATCTCAGGAACGACTTGACCGATTTAGCTCATCTTCAAAATATACCTCATTATTACGAATAACTTTCAGAAGTTTATGTAATTTTGAGACTCGGTCATGATTTCCTCTAGATATTGTGTTGACGGACGGACGGCGGCGGCTATATCAGGTGCGGATATTTTCTACAGATTAAGTCCTAAGATTTAACGCTTCGTATATTTCGTAACCCTAATCAAGACTTTTATTTGCCATTATAGTTGCTCGAGTAGCTATTCGAAAATTTTCCGACAGACCCCTACAACGACGGCCTGTACTACCACCATTCAGTGTGATTCTGACCCTGCAGGGGGAGAAAATCCACCAATCGAGCAGTTAAACTTCCTCTCAAGTACATTCTGATCAAAAATATTCAAACTTGTCCTAACAATCAAGCTGACGGTCAATGAAGAATATCAAATTTACGAAAACCTTGATTTTTCACGATTTCCGTGATTTTTTTCACTTTTCGTCATTGAGCGCCCATCAAATCGCTTCGGATCTCGTCCGGCCCATAGAAACTTTTTCTCATTGGACCATTTGGCACCGTTTTCCAGGCTAAGACCCAAAGTTTACGACAACTTAATTTTGCCATACATTTTTGGACCCCCCTACCATGTACCCATGCGTAAGGTAACATAAAACTTGTACATGTTCTTCATGGGTTGATGGGAGAAGTTTCCTGAACAATATTTACCACCAGGAGGATATTTCCCTCATCAAATAATAACCCCTTACAGGGGATGATATTCTCTAAGTCGGGAAGAGAATTTCCAATTTTGTTACGAGTTATTTTGCGGACTAAAAGCCTCAATTGAATTTTTCACTGACTAAAACGTGTCTTTATCCAGGGATGAAGGAATTAAAGGCGGATTTTTCAAAGGATTAAGTATGAATTGGATAAAAGGCCCAATAGCAGTTGGCATTAGTTTTTCAACCTATGACTACATAAAGGAATTTCTACAAGATAAAGCAGGAGTAATCAAATAATCGACTCATCTATTATTTAAACAGAAATTAGAAACGCGTTAAGATAAATTAATCAGCGCAATTTAAACGCCGCATTGTCTCATTCTCGACCATATGTATTTTTATAATCCTTTACATCAATTATTATGTAAAAATTTTTTTTTCTCTTTTAATTTACTATCCGGATCATTAAGCACAATTTTATTTATTTTTTACAAAAAAAAAAACAGGACTTTTAGGCTAAACGTGTTACTTAATCATGATCGAAAACAATGTTTCAATTACTATGTCGATAGATGTGAATGGCAATAAAAACTTTTTAAAAAAATAGCGTATTTTTTACAATTTTCCCTACTGTCTTACGGAGTTTTTTCCAGGCCACACAAAAGTATTTTTGCATTTGAATGGTGGAACCGAAGAATTTTTCCATCCACTGGGAAAAAGTTTCTATGGGCCGGACGATATTCGAAGCGATTTGATAGGCATTCAATGACGAAAAATGAAAAAAATCACAAGAAGTTACACTGCTCGATTGGAACATTTGAGTCCCCTGCAAGCTCAGAATCGCACTGAATGGTGGTAATACAGGCCGACATTGTAGGGATCGGTCGGAAAATTTCCGAATAGCTACTCGAGCAACTATAATTGGCAAATAAAAGTCTTGAGTAGGGTTACAAAATAAGCGAGGCGTGAAAGTTTAGAGCTTAATCTGTAGAAAATATCCCCATCTAATATAGGCGCCGCCGTCAGTCCGTCAAAACAATATCTAGAGGAAATCATGACCGATTTTCAAAATTGCATAAATTTCTCACCCAGCTGCCCTTTTTTTATAAGTGTGAGAAAATCTTCATAGACACCCGGTCCTCCTGAACCAAGGTAGTGTTGGATACCAACTAAATCCTCCTTCCTTACTCTCCATGCTCTCTTCTCCCCGGAACCGCCTCACAGCATTACTTCGAGGAGGGGCTGTGCTTTCACACTTGACTCTTTCAGGGAACGGGTGAGGTCAGTGGTAATGTACTGGCTTTTCACCAAGAATACCCGGGTTCAAGCCCGGTGAGGATAAAATTCTGTATAGGATTTTTCTTCATTTTGTAGCATGAAAGTAACGTTCCTAAGCATACCCAAGCTTCTAAAAATGGGTAGTTGTAGTGTTGGGTGTCCACAACGAACCGTACATAGGAGAACTACATGTATGACGTCACCCATACACGATGAATTTTGTGTACAGATATCTGAGTCTATCTTAAGGCGGAGATATAATGAACACCAGATGAAATCCTATATGTAGCTACAACATATAGGCGTGGTTCGAAATTCACGTTAAGCATGTGGCCCAACAAACAGATTAATGGTTGCTCACACAAATGGCCTAGAAAAAGGTATATCAGTTTTGTGTGGCATTTACGGGCTCGTTTAGAATGAGCATAGTTAAGTCGGAGGCTTGAAGATGTATCGTAATGTCCGGGACCCAAAAAGCGAGATTCATTTGGCGTGTTCGGCTTGTGCCGGAGGCTGGAAGATGTATCGTAGTACGTGTGCTCAGACGACGAGGCTTATTCGACGTACCGGTTACAAACATGCGTTCTGAAATGGGAACATTTAAATGTGGGAATCTAACAAAGACTAGGTGGAATGATAGAAGAGTAACGAGGAAGGAACAAAGGATCATGGTATCTGTGTTTCAAGGCCATTTGGCCTCCTCAACCAGAAAATCTAAATCTACTCTGTCAGATCAACTGGCAGTCTTCTTTGATCGTCTTTCCATGCACTTTGCAGCTTCCTTATTATTTTTGCAACTACATTATCCGCTACTTTCCACACCTCCTCATCGCCGCACATCTCCGATATTATGTTTTCCGCACTACTCACCGTTATCAGGTCAAATAACACGTGCTCCGCAGTCTCTTCCTCTCTCTCGCATGACGTGCAGAAAGGTGATTCTGTGAATCCGAACCTGTGCACAGCACAGTGTGCAGGTATTTTCTGAAGCGCTCGTGGCCCGACAGAAAATGTGTCAGTTGGAAGTTAACCTTTCCATTTTTTCTCTGTATCCATGTCGTTATGTTGGTATGAGTCTATGGGTCCACCTTCATTTGTCCGAGGAGACACCCTGTCTCAGTGACTCGGCTCTTAATTGCGTCCTAACTGTTTTGGTAGTTTGACCCTCCCTTCACTTATCTCCATGACATTCGCTGTTTTCCATCAGCGTTATGCATATGGGCATCGTCCCGGCTATGACACATACCGCTTCTAAGGATATGCTTGCCAGCATTTGGGCTCTATTAAGCCTGATCCGATTCCTCTTTGTATCTAGCGTCTGTACCCTCGTGATGCCCCGTAACGCAATATCGATAGGGTGAGGCTTACTAGTCGCCTCCTTTTCTGCTGCTGCACGATCCAAAGACGTTTGGCATTATTCTGGCCAGTGCTGCGGTGGCTTTCATTGCCTTTTCGCACGTGTGGTCCACATGACTATTAAAATTTCTGCGGTCGTCCAGCATAACTCCAAGGCGAGTGGATGAGATTTCTTCCCCGTCAATGTTCAAAACGAACCGCTCAGTTTTTTTGCAGTTACTGACTAGCATGATCTCGGTTTTCTGGTGGGTCAGCTTCAGTTTTGCCATTGTCATTCAGTTTTTGACAGTTTGTAGCGTCTCCATCGTAACTAACTCCACCTCGAACTTCCCTATGCCGTGAGAATCAAGTCATCGGCAAAAGCAGTCGTTTTAGCGCATCTTGGCAGTTTGTCATACATTACGTTCCACAGCGTTGGTCCTAATATGGCTCCCTGTGGTACTCCAGCTGAAATGTCTACTGTCTTTGTCGTCAGCATCCTCTCATGGCATGCAACGCCTTTGCTATCTCTATCCAGCTTGCGCTATTAAAGGCATTTCAGACACCTATCGTCGTTACCACAGCACAGAAGCGATTACCCCGTATTCTTTGCTTCCGCGCCTTGTTGGCAATCTCTATAACTGACAGTACGTGCTCGCCCTCTGTGTAGTTTCTTAGTCTATCCAGAATCGCGGCTTCCAGCATTTTTCCCAATCCATCCGACAAGCATTTTGGTCGATATGATGATGGCTTTTCTGGCGGTTTCCTTGGTTTTGGTATTAGGACCGATTTCTGTTTCCTCTATATTTGAGGAAAATATCCGTCGTCGTTTCAAAAACCATTCAAAATCCCTTTATTCTCTTAAATTGTGAGGCATTAGAGAAATTTGCGCAGGGCTGTAGATCTACAAGATCTACAGCATCTACAGTTTGTTGAAAGACGCGGAAAAAATTCCCAGCTGAAAAAACAATGAAAAGCTGGCATTGAAGCAAAACGATCCCAACTCAAAAAAACGGGCAAAGTAAAATAAGTAGCATCAGCGCATTCTGTAACTAAAATTTCAAACTAAACTGACACTTTATTTGCCGGTGGTTAAACATAAACAACACTATCAATTATTTGAAAAAGCATATAAATATTAATGTTACAAACAAAGATGGTCAAAAATCAACGTGTGGATGAGCTTCAAGAATATTTTAAGACACATAATAAGAGTAAGGAACAAAAGGCTCACACTTCCAAGGTTGGTTAGATTCTTGAAGTTACCTCAAGTTGCATCTCAATCAAATGTTTGATGATTTTATTAACAATATTCGTTTACAGGTACATTCTGTTGGATGGAATTGTCTCGGCACAAGACTCGCATCTGGATCTTTTGACAAATCGGTAGCAATATTTTCATTAGACCGGGATCGTTTTGTAAGTTCAAGGAAATACTTGTTTAGGTATGAGGTTATGTGTAAATATTTATTAGGCCAAGGATACAACACTTCGAGGACACACTGGCTCTGTGGATCAGCTTTGTTGGCATGCTACTTTACCTGATCTACTGAGTACGGCTAGTGGTGACAAAACGGTACGAATCTGGGACGTTCGAGCCGGTAAATTACCAACCATAATCAACACAAAAGGTGAAAATATTAACATAACCTGGTCACCGGATGGAAATACCATAGCTGTTGGTAATAAAGAAGATCTTGTGACATTCATTGACACCAGAACATTGAAGATTTGTGGAGAGCAACCATTTAATTTTGAGGTATGTAATGATTTTTTCTGAAGTCTAGCGCACGATTCTAATATTTCCTGACTGAAATATTGCGACTTTTTTATGTATTACCGACGCAATTTGTTGCTCCCAACTTATGCTAAGGAATCTTTTTAGTTCATTCTCACACTCGTTAAAAAATCCTGATAATTCAACCATTCCACTTTAGCGGTAGGTTTTTGAAATTGTATAATGATTTTACACCCTGGGGATGAAAGCATTTATAGCGCCAATATTTCATTGTGCAGTAACAGTGAAAATATTTTTTCATAGTTGAAGGATTTTTTTATTGGACAGTACCAATAAATAAGTAAGGCTTCTTTTCTCTGAGTATGTAAGATCCTAACCATTTCTGAGCTGTTTACCTGAGAATTAATTTAGCTAAATTATTTTTAGGTCAATGAAATAGCATGGAACAATACGAGCGATTTATTCTTTTTGACAAATGGTCAAGGCTGTGTGCACATTTTAAGCTATCCGGACTTGGAGTTGCAGCATGTCCTGAAAGCTCATCCAGGAACATGCATTTGTATCGAATTCGATCCGACTGGAAAATATTTTGCAACCGGATCAGCTGACGCTCTAGTATCTCTGTGGGACGCCAATGAATTAGCTTGTGTACGTGTTTTTTCGCGACTCGACTGGCCTGTACGAACAATTTCGTTTAGTCATGATGGAAGATTACTGGCATCGGCCAGCGAAGATTTAAACATCGACATAGGTGACACAGAAACTGGTGAGAAAGTTGCTGACATATCTGTAGAGGCCGCAACGTTCACCGTGGCATGGAATCCGAAACATTACCTGCTTGCGTATGCATGTGATGATAAAGAAGCATCCGATCGAAGACGCGATGCCGGTAGCTTGAAAGTGTGGGGATTCAGCGAATGAATTGTACAATACGATACATTTGATTGAAAAATATATGTCAATTGAGAATTCCACAATGAATCCGTAACTTTGAAATTTGATTTAACGGTACACATGAATTAAGAAGGTTAGAATAAGAAGACGGCTATTACTCAATTTTTTTTACTGAGTTCGTATTTTGTACTGGTTTGGAAGCTATTCTGTTGTGCAGAAAGTAAAACCTGTTTTAGAGAATTTTAATTCCCAAAAATTTTCGAACAAGTCCTGAAGTAATTCTTGAAGTTTTTACGAAATTATTTTTTAAAGTTAAGAAAATTCTTAATTCTTAGGCTTGCGATGTACATGTTTATTTGAAGAATCAGAATTTCGGTCTTCCGGATCATGAGAAAGGCGCACAGTGTATGCAATCTACGTATTCACTATTGAGTAAATAAAGAAGCTTTAGGCTGATTCCCCCTAAATTCGGACAGCTCAGCCAATTACAGTGTGAATTTCCTCTGTCACATTCGAATCTTCGAGTGAATAAGGATTTATTTTATTTAAGCGACGAAAATTGTTATCAGTGCAGCAATCAAAGGTGTCTTTATGACTCAGCGCTTGTTCTTATGCAAATTCAGTGTTTAACGAAATGAAAATTTTGAATTCTTAGAAGCCAAACCATCTCTTGGCAAGTGGGGTATTCGTATGTCTTTTTTTAACAAAAATGATTGATGAGTTTTTCATTCAATATTTAAACAGTTGCTGTAAGAACCAAATAGGTAATTTTATGTCTTAACGACCGCTCATTGTCAAGATCATGGGAACAAATACATCACGTATTTGTTTGGGAACGAATATGACGTTCAGAGTTGAATCATATTACTATGACCGACAAAAGCACATCGATAAAATCGAGTTACGGGCGAATGCATTTCATTTTGACTAACGTCAACGTGTACCAACTGACGACCTTTCAAATGTTTTTCTTAACACCAGAACAGCGGTGGAAAAAGTGTGCGAACCCGACGTTCGCGGGAAATTTTGGATCAAAAATTTTGGTTCGCGGAAAATTAGGTCTTTTTATAATTACAGAACGGTAAATGAGTAGTGAACGGAACATAATGGGAAATGACTAGAAACGGGAAATAATGGGAAATTGCTATGAACGGGAAATGACTAGTGAACGGGAAATAATGAGCAGTCGGCGGGAAATTATTAAGAACGGGAAGTTGGCAGTCGGCGGGATACTATTAAGAACGGTAAGTGGACAGTCGGTGAAAACACAACAAAATTCAAAAAATTTATTAAAAAAGGGAAGTGGACAGCTGGCAGGAAATTATTAGGAACGGCAAGAGACTGGTCAACGAGACCAAGTAATATTCACTGAGCTGAAATTAGGCCCACAAAAATTTTTTCGCTCGCTCCGCTCGCGATTTTTCTTTTGTTTCCTAATATCCGAAAACATCTTTCCTGAACCGAATACCCGAAACGCAATTTCACAGTTTATAAAACTAAAATTGTTTTTTATGAATGAAAATACAACGGAAAATCTATGTTAACATGGCGTAAAATCGGTGTCAGTACGGCGAGAAATCAGTGTTGCCAAGGCGGGAAATAATTGAAAAAATTGTGGGCTTGCGGTTCCGGATTGGTTCTCGGGAAGAAAACATTTTTTCCATTTCTGAACCAGGACCCTTTGTATTTATTAAGTAGCGATAGCTACTTTATGTTTTCAATCGTCCTGTCCGTCCGTCTGTGCACTACAACTTACTACAGCAGCTACACCAAAGGAATCAACTTCTTTGACTTTACTCTATCGCTACTTTCCTATACACATTTCGATGGTTTATAGAAGAACGAATAGTATACGACGTGATCAGTGGTTACTCAGATAGTGCACAAGCTGCAACTAAACTCTCGTCTCCTTCCTTTTGTATGCCTTTGAAGAATTGAGTTTGTTGGGGTCGAAAATCGGTCTATTCTATTTGTCAAAATGATGTTTCAAACGCCAAAGTTCTTTCTATTGTAACTGGATATTTCTTCCATTTTTCGCTTTGATACGACATACAGGTTACTTGTCTGTTTTCTTAACTGGCCGTTTCTTTCATAACTTTGACGTTTAAAACGTCATTTTGACGGATAGAATGGGCCGACTTTATATTTTAACAGACTCAATTATACTCTACTACCACTGAAGGCGTTTATCCAAATAAAAAGAGACGACGAAACCACATTTTTTCTCATCCAACTAAAATTGTTTGGTATGCCACGACAAATTGCGACACCGACAAAAAATGTTCCGTAAAATAGCATTCGCCAAAGGGAGCGTTCAAAAATGACGTCTGATTTAGGGGAGAGGGGGGCTAAGACAGCAGACACTTCATACACAAAATCTTCATTTATATGGAACATTGCAGAAAAGGAGGATGGGATGCAAAAAATGCAGACGTCATACAAGAACGCTCCCAAAAGTAAGTACATAGTCAGCGATTGAACTCTATTAGCATCTTCATTGGGTTGCTATTCAAAGATACTGCAATGAAATCCTTTGTAAACAGATTTAATAAATCTACAACTTATTTAAATTTTCTATCACCAAGTTTCTTCTTGGTATCGTCCGTTTCTTATCATCTCTTCGATGTAAGTCTCGTCAACACCCAAAGCGATTCGCAAAGCTTCTTTAACTGAATTTGGCATTGTTTTCGAACTACCTGCAACCATAAATGTTCCACATTTCGTTATAAGTAGATCCTTGAGAAGTACATTCTCTTCACGAATCTTATGTTGAACATAACTGTAAAAAAAGTTGATATCAATTTTCATTGCAATAAACTTGTTTCGAAACTTACATCTTGTCCTGCTGATCTCTTGAAAAAGCTGTGAAGAGTCTTAGAAATCCTGATAGCGTCATTGCTTCAAGCTCATCCCTGTAATCCGATTAACCTTAAATTTAACTCTGCTAAAAATCGATTGCCTACATGTAATACACACCGACAGTGGAAATCCTTTGCTTCACTCCTACAACCAAAGAATAGCACGAACTCCTGATGTCCATTCCACTTTTTCTGCTGATCTTGCAATATACTGCGAAACGGAGCTAAGCCAGTTCCTGGTCCCACCATGACAATTGGTGCATTATTCGTTGGCACTCTAAACGTTCCCTTCTTAATAACACCTCGAACCTCATCGCCAGGCTCCAATGTTTTCAGCCAATTGGAGCATAATCCTAATCTTGGCGCTTGCAACATTGTCTTATACTCTACGATTGCCAATAGAATATCTAATTTTTCGCTCACTTTGCTTGAAGCAATTGAAAAAGATCTGCTTTTCATTGGCTGAAACAACTCGAATATGGTTTGCAAATTCAATTGTGACATCGCATGAGGAAAGTCTCTTAGTGTTTCGACAATCGTTCGCCTCGGTCGATTGGCATAAGCAAACAGATCTTGTTGACCTTCAGCGGTTGTAAATTCCAAAAGTTTCTCCCGCTCCAATTCGTTTTTGCAATTTATCAGCAACAACTCGAAAGATCGTGGTCGGGGAATGGCGTTCAAATCCCATAGCTGAGTTGCAACGGTTTTGAGGGTTAATGGACGTTTTAAGTGAGCAGGTATTGGCATTTCTGGGAACGAAAGTTGTAATTCAATTTGAAAAATTAACTCGAAAATGTCAATAAATATTTAAAACATAGGCGCGCGGTAGCAATGCGCCCGTGACGCAAGTCCGCATACGAACAAAAAATTTAGAACAAGTTTTCTCGTAGACTGCGGAACCATATATGCAGCTAAGTCTTGACTTTCCCCCTTGCGGAAAATATTTTTCCGGGATTCTACGGAAAATTCTAAGGCGAAGTGTCTTCACTTTTCGGATATAACCTTTAGAAAATGATCATTTTCAATGCGCATTTTCGAAGAATTCAAAGTTAATGAAAACATCCTACGTTAGTTGCTTAGTGGGTTACTGTTTTCCATTGCCACTTATATGAAAAACGCTTTTTTTGGCTCCCGCTCGAAAACGCCTCGATAACTTTCCTTGAATTTTGCGGGGACCTTCGGCTGGGCATTCTACGCCATATGAGATTTTATAAAAGGGGGTACCGGCCTCGTTTAGGCACCAGGGCTCTTAGAAGGCGCTCACTTCTTCTCATTGTTTGAGATTGAGAGATTGCAGGACACGAATATTACCTCAAAAAACCCCACGAATTTCAGAAGGACAACAAGAAGAACCACGCGGATAGCCTATTCACAACATTACCCTCTACAGGTAAGACTGTCAAAACATTAGAATAATTGCCCCGGGATACATCACAACTTGAATTTTGGCGCGTGAATTCTCCGAGGAATAATGTCCGCAAACAGATTTTATAACACTCGGGGCTATAATATGCATATTACAGCCCTCAAACTGAAGTTTGAGGCCCTTGTGTTATAAAATATCGCATAACACACGGGCTGTTATTTGACGCCGTCCCAGATACGAGACCTCAAATTACAGCCCTTGTGTTATAATATACTATTAAAAATGGCAGGCAGCTTTTCTTCCGGTAATAGTATATTGCAGATCAGACCATGTAAACTCGCTATTACATAAATGTATAACGACTTCCAGCCGCATTTAAATTATCCGCTTCGGTCTGCAGCTGTACCTGGTCTGGTAATTCGGAATAAATCAGATTACCTAGAGACAAAAAATTATCTACCACAGTTATATCTCCTTTGTTGGTGAGAACCTAGTAACAAAACCCTCTTTACAACTGTCCTGCAACAAGATTCACCGTGAAGTGTCACTTCATCAGATTAAAAAATTGTAAATCTGTCCATTTCAAAGAAATGAATTGTGTCAGTTGATTGCAATGTAAATTTTATTTGAGCGCAAATATGTAAAGAAGAGTAGGAGCTAAAAAGCCTCATGCCTGTTGTTTGCAATAAGTCAAATGTGTGTCAGTCACACGTACATGAGCTAATGATACACTAATTTCCTATTAAAGTCTACTAATTATGTAATTTAAAAACGGCGGCTAGTACAATGCTTTTATTCAGCGATGTTCAATTATTGAAAAAAAAGGTAATTTATCACAATGCGTGATGCGTGGAAAACAAGCGCCTATTTATTTGAAGACGTTAGGTAAATACTCTCGCACAAGATATATAAAAACGAATTGGCTTCTGAAAATATTAGTACTCTAGATTTCCGTCTCCACTAAAATGATGAAGTCATTCGTATTCCTCGTTGTGTTCTTATCGGTGCATTTCCTTGTTCAGGTAAGAGAAAATTTATTGTTGGAAGAACGAAAAACTAATCTGTAACGATATAAGGGAGGTGTTGCAACGTCTAGTGATTCTGTGTGCAATTGTTGTGACCAATGTGATCAGAGTGCTACTGTTTCTAAACTACTTTTGGGCATTTCAAATATGCTTGTTGATGAATCAGCCAATACAACTGCTACGTCTACCACAGCTCCATCCACTACAACAATAATATCGATTCCGTCGACAACAGCAGCTCCTTTGCAAACAAATACGGATTCTTCCATACAACCCTCTACACCTACACACTCCTCTACAACAGTGACAGCTTCCACGACAGCGACTGCTTTTGTAGAACCTTCCACAACTACATACTCTCCCACAACAGTGACTGCTTCTGCACAATCTTCCACAACTACACACTCTTCCACAACAGCGACTGCTTCCGCAGTGACAGAGTCATCAACAAAAGCAGAAAATATTGCTAAAAATATTGCAACAATAGCGGATTCATACTTAACAGTAAATCCCCTTCCAACAGTTCCTCGTTCTATAGCACCTATAGCAGTCACTTCGACAAGAATATCAGTTTGCCCGGACAACTGTTATTTGGATATATCTGGAGAATTCTGTAACTGTTTTCTTCCGGTGGAAACAGTTCGAGGAAACAACTAAGGACAAGTTTTTAAAATATTTATTAACTGAAAGACGGCGGCTGGTACGTTGATCATTCAATTATATCTTCCTATTGTTAATATTACGGTCACATCCAATCAATTTCCTGGAGTCAAAAACAGAAGAAAAATTTTATCCCAAGATTTTATGCAATTTTCACGTTATAAGTCATTAAAATAATTTTCGTGAAAATTTGTTTAATATTGGCTTAAAACACTTTTCACTCCAAAGAGTCAGCTCGGACATATACTCTAAAGCATCTGACAGCTCGGACACATACTTCTGTTTTAAAACTTGCCGGAATTCCCTTACGGTCTCATCAGCCTACACCTTGTTACAGTTTGTATCCGGGACCAAATTAGACCCATGTGATGCAGGGAGAGGAGGATATTGTAATAAAATGTTTTGTACTAAACGTATAGCACCTTTGTAGGCGAAAAGCAATTTCACAATTGCACATGCGAGTTTCGCACGTAAAACATAAAAATCCGAACTGCCGAACGAAAATTCAAAACTCAGGGTAACTCCAAAAGTACAATTTGTGTCCATCATTGAGATATTACAATAATTCATCTAACAGTGACTCTCAACGTCCCACTGCCACTTCACACTTATTGCATTTTCTTTCTTCTCTGGCTTCTGTCCATTTTCCAGTTTCTTTCCTGAGAATTTTGCGATTTTTAACTTTTATTATTGAAGTCGTTAGTGTTCATGACATAGAAATGAAAGCAGCAGCTCTCGCGCCGACTCTGCGAGGTAGAACCGGTAGAACCGGCAGAACGATTGTCTGGGACGAAAAAAATTCACCACTGTTGTCCCGACTGCCAAAATTAGCAAATCTGTTCTATATTTCTCGAAAAATGAGTGTTAAAAATGTAATCTCTTCCGGAACGACCGGATTGACAAAACAACTACATCGCATCCGTCAAGACATTTTATTTGATACAAATCCATCAAGTTGAAAACTGATTATTATCATACGAGGAAGAATTTTGACATGTCTATGTAAGATACTAACACAATGATTCTACCTCGCACAATATTCGTGTGAAGTGTCGCTATCATTTCTCTGGTTCATGAAGGCTATCATCTCCCATAAATGATTGGATCAAGAACGCAGAGAGAGAAGATAAACGCAAGAAAAAACCGTTGGCATCCACAAATCATAAATGAGAGAAATAATAGATTCGTACGTATCAGAATAGATGTGCCAAACAGAATAGATGTTGCAAAAAGATTCGAACGTATCACAGTAAATATTGCCTTAACTCTTAAGTGTATGAAATTGCGTCGACATCAAATTGTATCGGATATTGCCGAAATTGCAATATTGAAAAACCCGTCCGAAGAAACGGCGCAAAAAACATCTTCAATCCTTAAAAAAGTCCGAAATTAAAAAAATAATAGAAAAAATTCGAAAAAAAAATTGCACTAGGCTCGATTTTAGAACCGACCTAGGAGAGGTCTCTGATCCATACTTACATGAACAAAAAATTTCCCCTCTTTTTTGTCTGCAACACTGCTCAAAAACCTCATCATTGAAGAAATATTCCCAAAAAAGCCCAAAATATCTTGATGGGTCGCGTAGCGTGAGTTAGGCCTCCTCAGTGTGGACGGACATTTTTTAGACCCGTACGAAGAACGAAGTTATTCGAAAAAGGGTCTTATGCGTTTACCACGACGTTTGTAACCACCCGAATTTCGACCCGAGAGTAGGGAGGGAGCTTCGAATAAAAACATATGCAAGTGACCCGTACGTATCAGAATAAATGTGGCAAACAGAACCTCGTTCTTCGTACGGGTCTAAATACAACTAAACAAAAGCGCCGAAAGAAAGTACGCCTGAAATTCAAATAATGAATGCTGAGCGACATCTACCTACAAAAAATGAAAGGAATATATCGAAATGACGGCCATGGAAACGGTGGAAATGTCACATTTCAACGCGTGTCGACGCAATTTGACAGCTCATTTTGTTGTTTTGCTAAAACGTGCTCAGTTCACACTAAAGAAAATAAAATAAATTTTCGAAGAGTTTTCGATTATATTAAAGTACCATAGAATGTTGAGACGTCAAGCCAGATTACGTCGAGAATATCTGTACAGAAAATGTGCAGAAGACAGACATAAACAGTTGCAGGATAAAAAGGACCGTTTGAAACGTAGTTTAGACGAAGGAATTCCAATCCACGGCGATCTTCGCAAAGAAGCATTATTACTGCAGGACAAGTTAAAATGGAACGACGAAGGTATGTTGATTTGAAACTAAATGAAATGAAAATGTTTTTAATCGTTTGGGTTTTGTAGGACCAAGTGCTGCGGCTGCAATTAGTGGAGTGAGTGGTGGAGCAAATACAGTAAATTCACAAGATGATGAATACAGATATGCTGGTTGTGAAGACCCAAAAATTATGATCACAACATCACGTGACCCATCAGTACCTTTAAAATGTTTTGCTAAAGAAATGCGTCTCATTTTTCCAAATGCTCAACGAATGAATCGTGGTAACTATGAGATGAAACAGTTGATTCATGCGTGCAGAGCAAACGATGTGACAGATTTCATTGTCATTCACGAACATCGAGGTGTGCCCGATAATTTAGTCATATGCCATCTGCCTCATGGCCCAACGGCATATTTCAATTTATCCGGTGTGATTATGCGCCATGATATACCTGATATTGGACCCATGAGTGAGCAGAAACCTCATTTAATTTTCCACAACTTTAAAACCAAATTGGCCGAACGAACCATGTCGATTCTGAAGTATTTGTTTCCCGTACCGAAAGAAGACTCCAAGCGGGTGATAACATTTGCAAATCATGACGATTACATTGCTTTCCGTCATCACACTTTCAAATACGTTGATCGGGAAATCGACATGACCGAAGTTGGACCGCGGTTCCAGATGAAATTATATCAAATCAAGTTGGGAACTTTGGATGAAGTGAACGCCGCCGAAACTGAATGGGTTTTGAGGCCGTATATGAATACAGCAGCAAAGCGGCGATTTTTATCAGACGAAGATGGATGGGTGGAAGATGACGATATTGAACAGAATTAAAATGTATTTTATGAAATAAATTTGTTTACAAAATTGATTCTTTCAATATTACATCAACAAGTCTCTACCACTATAGGGCACAAGTTCAAAAATGTGTTGCCGTAATGGACGAGTAGCTTTTTTTGTGAAAATTGTGCTTTCGGAGGTCTGTGGTTTACTTAGGTTCCCCTCCCAATCCAACAGTTTCTGGACAGTACAAAGTGTGAATCATTTTAGCACGAAGGAGAAGCATATGAAAAGCCAGGCAGTTCAAACTGTGTATCTGGAAACGATGAGTTCTGAGAAGAAATGGGCCTTCAGATCATTTGTGATTGTCCCAAGAATTCTCACCTGCAGATCCTAGGTGTATCCACGTGAACCCAAGTATCTCTTCACAAATTGGATTGTTGAGGTTGAAGTGATCACTAGATCTAACTTTAGAGGCTTTGAACTAGACCAACCTGACAAATTTAACAGAGGCCAAGTTTTAAGCGAATGTCTCGCAGATCTCCCTGTGACCGAATTAGCAGCTGAAAATGTCCCCCACTGCCCGGACTACTTTTTCAGTCATACAGTTACGACGACCTATTGGCTGCTACTATTCTATGAGTTCTTGGATCTTGGAGTTAATTTTAGATACCTAAAAGTGGTCGAACTTAAGTGTCTCGGAAATTCTTGAAACTTTATACATAACGAAGCGTATGATGCAATTTTCCTAAGTTGCTTTTAGCAACTCTTGGGTGGTGGATCTCGGATCTGGGAGTGGTGTAAAGTGGTAGAAAGTTTAAGAAAATTCTAGAAAAATCTAGAAAGCTCAAGAAAGTTGTGGAAATTTCTAAAAAGTTCTGCAAAGTTCAAGAAATTTCTGTGCAAATCAAAGAGCCATCCAAAGACGTAAGTTTGAGCTCTCTAAGTGGTCTACAAGTCTAGGTATGTGTAATAGGGGTAAACCCTCTTTCACTCCTCTATCCGACTTCTGCCCCTCTGGCATTTGTGCAAATCTAGAGTCTTAGAGCATTCAAATGGCCCAAGTTTGAGCTTTCTGGGAGGTCGACAGACGACAGGCAGAAACACGAGCATGTAAACGTAACCAAAATGTGAGTTACGCTAAAAAGAAAAATTTTGCAATAAAACCATAAATGGGTTTAGCCGCGTAGCCCACATCTTACCGTGTAGGATTTAATTACACAGTTGGTTCAATTGTTCATGCGAACGAAAATAGTTGGAAAATTGACAATATTCTAGAACTTACTACAATTTTCGAGAATTCTCTCGAATATTACAGAACATTCTAGAACTTTCTATAGCTTTCTCGAACATTCCAGAACTTCCAAGAACACTCCACAACTTTCTAGAACATTCCAAAATTTACGAGAACATTCTCACCCTCTGGCATTTCTGCAAATCTAGAGTCAAAAAAGCTTTCGAATGGCAAAAGTTAGAGCTCTCTATGTGCTCTGGGAGCTGAGATATGAGTGATATGGACGCACGGAAAAACGAGCGTGTAAGCGTTACCCACTAGAATCGGAAAAAAACTCGACTTAACTTAACTTCAAGATCTGAGTTTTGATCGACGTAAAGTATATTAATGATTGTCATGTCTTACCTGCGTCTATTTGATGACATTGAATTAGTGTTTCTGGGTACAGCTGTAAATTGTGCTCGCTGAATAAATTGAATAAATCTTGCACTTTTTCTTCCGAATTAAATGGTCTAACTACAAATACGTCACCAGGACTCCATTGAACATGTTTGCTATTGAAACTAATCAAGCGAACGTCTTGAAAATGATTTTCCGAAGTGATGCGAACATTGCTCTAAAAACGTTTAGATTTAAATTTATTCCTTCGTGTAAATCATGAAACTTTTACCAACACTTTAGTTGCAAACGGCTTGTCGAACACGGGATCAACACAGCCCTCATATATGTCAGCATTGTCCGGTTTTACTCCCCCAATATTTTCTTTATTGTCGTCGACAATCAAAATGTTCCATTTGTATTGCTGCGGTATGGATGTCAAAACGTTCAGTCCAGCAGGTAATGGGCAAATGTCTAACAATTTCTTCCAACAATCTGCTATCCATGGAAAGTAAACTCCACTAGCACCCAAGTCATGTTGGTCATCACACAAACCAACTGGTAAAATTTCCCTTCCACCCAATTGGGACAAACGTTTTCCCAATCTCTTAGCCACGAAATTGAATTTGCTGTAACTTGAATCTCCTAATCCCAGTACCCCATATCTTAAGTTGCGCAACGAATCACTGGGTAAATTTCGGCGCAATAGGAATCTCCAAAATGACTTCATATTGTCTGGTTCATCACCTTGTCCCGTCGTGGAACATACAAAAATCACAATAGCTTCGTTTATTAAATTCGTAACATCATAACAATCCATCGACTGAACGGGCCCATTGAAATGATATAATTTCGATTCTCTATAAATTTGTTCCGCTAAATCTTGGGCAGTGCCTGTTTGACTGCCATATAGTATTGTTATCTTTCTATTAGTGGACATCATGCCTCAGAATATTTACCATTTTACAATTTAATTTTTTTTACTTTTTTCGAACGTTTACGAAATTTCGAGCTGCCACTTTCTCGTTATCAAATTGGATGTTTTTCTAAGTTAAACCGGTTTGACCCGTTAAAATGTCACTTTTGATGCGTTTTCACCGTTTGCATAATCACATCGTTTTCAAATCAAGGACAAAATCGACGAAAATGTTGCTACAAGGTGTCTCTTCTATCACAATTTTTTCAAATTATGGATTCGCGGGCATTGGCGATGTTGTGTGTAAGCGTCCGATGAAGTAAGGCTCTCTAAAGAACTTTCGAAGCTCAATCCATTGAAAGTTATCTCTAATTACACGATGCTTATGGCATTTTGGTCATTACCGGGCCATTCCATGTAAGGTTATGAGAGAACGATGTCTGTACACTGAAACTTTGATTTTTGAGATATATGTTGTATGGAAGAAAGTATTACAGACGTTTTATCTGCAATTTGTTCATTGAACGAAAATTTGGAAAAAGCCTGCAGTCGTCGTTCTCTCATAAACATAAGTTTTTTGATTTTTATTGTTAAGCTTTTTTTCGTATCATTGAAAAGGGCATTTCACAGCAGAACTTCGTTCACATGTTGTGAAGTTTGTAGTTCGGCTACATCCACGCTGTTCTACACTTTGCGTTGCCGAAACCGATAGAAAAATACAAATGAAAAAAATACGCGTTTCACACACCACTCATGATTTTGACCAAGAGCAAAGTGGGTAAACGGTGATTTTTTCTATTTGATGTTTATTCAAAATAATAAAATAGTTTAATATGGTAGTGGGCTGCGCCTCAAGATCATGTTGTGAAATTACTAGTCTATTATTGGCTGTTTAGCCGGACGAGTTAAGCGTACTGGACTAGTTACGAATATTCACAATTCTCACCATTCAACTTCGCTTGCCGGCTATTTAATCTTGCTGCAAACCACATTGATCCAACCCTTACATCCCACCAATTTAAAAAAGAATTACACAAACTTCATGACTCAGTGTTCGGTAGCTTCGGCATGGTTGGATAAAGTCTTTGTGTGTTTTGTTGCTTTCTTGGCACATTGGTTTTTAATTGTTTTTCATTTCCGATTATTAATTTATTTGACAACGCATCTGATGATGCCTGGCTCTTTTTTTTTTGCTTGACAACGAATTGATGATTATATGGTCTTCCATTTTGGCTTTATTTTTATGTTTGACTTAGATTTATTAGATCTTAAATATGTAATGTACTTTTGCTTGTTGTAGAATTGACTTGCTTCGCTTATTTTGATTTTTAAGTTTTGTATGTATTTATTGGTATCCGTGTTAATGTTATTAATGTCATATTGTAACGTTTTTCATGGTTTTTTAATGAGGGCTATGACAGCAGTCATAGTCACTCTTTTTCCATGTCATCTAGAAAATAGTAGACAATAAAATTACTATCAATCAGTTGCTTTAAGTTGCCTTTTTTAGGCGCTGTCAAATAAATCAAATTAAAACAAAAAAAACATTATTCTAAAAGTGCTGGGCGCTATTTTATTCTGTTTTGTTAAATTTCAAATTTAAGCTACTTGTAATACAAACGCACGAAAGCGGCTGGATATAATTTTATAATTTTAGGTTAAATATTCGTGACTTTGTAGTTTGGCAACCATCAGTTGACTGGCATTCGTGTGTTCAGAGGTGAGGTTCTTTGGTCTGGAAGCTATTTTCGAAAAACGATCTATTACCGGAGGTTTTGGGGGTCTATTATTCTCAAAAAGAGAAAAAACCAGATTAAGTACATGAAAGTTTCATTTTATTTTTTACGTAAATAAATATTTAGCGTTAAAACTTTGGATGTTTTAAACATAGAAAAATTTTAAAAACAAATCCATCGTCAAAACATCTGCATGGTTTTATGCTAGATCCTCGAGACGTACATTCAATGACAGCACAGTTTGCATTATCCTATGATTATGAGGTTATGCTTACAGCTAAATGAAAATTAAAAAAATTTACACGATACGCAATGCACAGACGGTGCATGTCGTCGTGTTACCTTATTAATTTATTGTAATTTCAACAAATTATTAGAAAAAAAGGAACGCACAAAAATATTCATACAAAAATATTTCCGAACGCATTTTTTGCTTTTGTTTACAAATTTGACAGTGCCTAAAAATGTCAAGTTCAAATAGTCTGCTTAAATAGTCAATAGAGGTAGCTAGACGGCGCTCTTCCATTTGTTAAAAAAGATGAAACAATTTTCTTTTACCAGCGTCAGAGCCGAAAATTAGTTTCTCTGAATTTACGGCGAGACTAAAGGAAATGATACAATCATTAGTGATGCGCTGACTACATTACAAAGTCGACTTAGCAAAGTTGTGGACCATTCCACCGGTGGCTCATTCCACCGGTGGCTCATTCCACCGGTGGCTCATTCCACCGGTGGCTCATTCCACCGGTGGCTCTTTCCACCGGGGGCTCATTCAACCGGTGGCTCATTCCACCGGTGGCTCATTCCATCGGTGGCTCATTCCATCGGTGGCTCACTCCATCGGCACGCAATGTAAGGAACAAGAACGCATTTAAAAATTGAGACAAAGCATGTCGGTCCTTACATATACCTTTCCAAACGAGAGACAAACTAGTTTTGTTATATTGGCCCAGTTAGTGCTGTAGTTGTGACTGTCAAAACAAAATTATTTTCCGACCGAATATTTTCATTTGATGCACTTATTTTCACAATATTATTCAATATTTTAACTTTTTTTATTTCAATTGGATTCGTAATAAGGATCGGAGTGGGTCGACCCACACCTGACCCACAATTTTAGAGGGTCGACCCACACCTGACCCACAGTTGCAGAAGTCACAGAAATCGTTCTTCTGTGCGTTTTAAAACTGTGGGTCAGGTGTGGGTCGACTCGCTAAAATTGTGGGTCAGGTGTGGGTCGACCCACTCCGATCCTTAATTCGTAATGGTCACGCAGGGTAGAATGTGTTGTTAAAAGGGAACACTGTGTTTTATCTCAATTTATTATGGATAGTGTACTAAGAGTGAATGAAATGAATATAACGTTCCTCTTAAATTGGCCTCGTAGAACCACTCACTGGAAATTCGTTAAGGACTCTTCTAACGGTAACTTCCAAACGTCCCATTTCTATCACTAAAAGATCTAACTTTATCAAGAAAATGTTCTCAATTTGAAATCTGTTGAATCGCATTGAGCACCCTGCAGAAAAAACTTCCATTGCAGAATATTATTTTCTTTTCAACTTTTGTAACGTAATTTGAAACCCTCAAGCTACCAAAATGTGAAAAAACCCCTTTTTCCATTTTTTGAATTCAACTAACAACGACTTTTTCCCAAATAATCGACTGCAAAAGTTGCAAAATCGACTGTACTTTTGCGTTGCCGAATGAACATGACATATGAAACGAATGACACTCTTGTGTGTGTGTGTGAACCGTACGAAGAGGTACAATACGCAGCGATTAGATTTCAATTTTCATTTCAGAAAATGTTTGAATTTGTGTAGCTCCATCAGAATATAAATTAAATTTATTTTGTAAAAAGTGTTGTTGTGTTGTTATTATTTTACATAATTGTTCAATCGGTACTTCCAAAAGGTGCATTAAAGGTATGAAATAAGCTATTTGTGTGTTTGGTTAAATAAATAATAGAAAATGCGGTATTTTCATTCGACATCTGTAATTATGCTCGGTGTTTTTAATGCTAATTTCTGGATTTGTTACTGTATGGGGTTAGAAGAGAACTTCAAATTCGGTAATGTGTTTAGAGTTTTCGTTACATATATTTGATGCGAAAAGTTTATTTTGTATTAATATTGTATGTGAATATTGAATGAAGGATATGGCACACATAATGTATACGATATATGAAAGGATACGAAACATATGAAAAAAATGTCTATTTATCATAAAAATCGGTCAATTTCGGATATATTTTTACTTATGTTGATATCAGTACTGAATAATTCCTCAGATTTTTGTACGAAAGTTCGAAAATTCAGCGGAACTTCATAAACGATAAGGACAAAATATGTGATATGTTTCCCAATACGAGTCGTGTGCATTTTTTAACATTTTGATAAGAATAAAATGTTAAAGATTCTGTTTACGTTCACTTTGAAAGGTGTTGTGGTGTTGTTGTGTTATCAGATCATAAAAAACTCAAGTATTTACTTGCGTGCGTAAAACTATTGATTTTATTTGCTAAAAAAATTTCATAACTTCCAATGTAACACCGAAAAGCACATGGTTAAGTTTTATTCAATAATTAAAATATAATTTAGCACGTGGTTACCATAAGGCGGGTTCAAGTGTATAATTTTCATGAAATCTCAAATTCTAATTTTAAATTTTTCACAACTACACAACAACAATCATAAGGTGATTCGTCAACAGATTTCTAACACACAATCTTCTTGCATACAAAAGTTTAACAAACTCAATACTATTTTATATGATGACGAAAGGAATGTTGTAGTTTTACGGCTCTAAAATAAATACCCCCAGTTCTACGTGATTTTGTTTTGAAAACATTTTCGTAAATTTACCATTAGTTTTATCATAACATGAAGTGTTTCTAAGTAAACCGGCTCCTTGTGGCTTAAGTGTGAAGGAAAAATCTTTTCAGTACATACCTTTCGAATATATTGCTGCTTGTTGTTTCTGGATTAGGTGATTAATAGAATTTGTAGAGTTGATTTTATTGAAAATTTAATTCATTTTTGGTTGACATTCTTAAGTGACAGGAGGGAGGTAACAAAAAACAAACAAAATGAGAATTCAATGGCATTATAGGGACACCACCACTTTTTACTCAGATATCATTCGACGATCTTCAGGGGTTGCCATTACCACCACCTTCTATGTGGTAAAATAAATCACACTCATGGGTTTAATTACACTATTTCACAGTTTTATCTTAGTTTGTGTGATAGAATAGTGGCTGCTGTTTTGGCATTTACATTAGATAGTGGGTAGGTGACGTTCTAGCATAACGCCAGAACTGGGACACAGATCTATGTTCCTTTGTCCCAAAATCCCGTAGCCTGAAAATCGAGGAAACTTTCCAGTTGCATCTGGAGGTGATTCAGGAAATAACCATCAAAATTATGTGTATCCTCCTAATGGAGCTATTGAAACCCTAAGGTGTATCCTGAGATTGGTGGTATACAGTCCGAAAGGATAGACACCATAAAACAGGAGAATGACCACAAGAGCAGTTCATGTCGGTTGACTGATATGTACTGTGGGTGTAGCTTTAATTCGCATTAAGTCTACCATTTTTTGCTAGGAAAGAGTCTAGGTGCTTGCCATCAAGTGTTGGTCGGTCTCTTACTTAAAGGTTTTTAGCCTGAGGTTGGTGTAGATTGGACAATCCATGAGGATATGGGCACCAGTCTCAGGAATAGGTCCACAAGAGCAGTTCGGGTCGATTGACCGTCCTATTCTTGAGTTTGCAGTGGTTCGTCGACGCACCAACCACTCTTCTCATTTCCGATCATTTAAGTTTAAGCTTACGTTTTGGCATACTTTTTGCTTGCGCATTTATAATCACTGGTCAGAAAATAGGTGGTAGTCTAGGAGCCGAGATGAGTTTCCAAAGAAAAATAACATTTCTAGTACTTTTTGATACAAGTTACGTATGAAAGTAGTTTGAGAATCTGACATTTTTGTATCATTCGCCATTGACATTTAAAACTCTTTCTATTGTTTTATGATGTAAATGGTGTGGTAATGCAGTTTACAGCCATATTGTTTGACAAATTTTGTATTCTCCCAATTATTTTTTCGCACCAGTGCGTAAAAATAGTTTTTACGCACCAGTGCTATAAAATTTAATCACACTAGTGCGTAAGGGGTCGTTCACAAGTGACGTCACGCTTGCTATAAAAAATTAGTATCCATAAAAAGGTCATAACTCATGCAGTATAGCAAATTTTGTTTATAGGACTCTGGCTACCCCCCAAATAGGGGGTGTGTTTGGGGGGTAGCCGGAGTACTATAAACAAAATCTCTGACCAGTTAGGAGTTATGAACTTTGTGGATTTTATAGCAAGCGTGACGTCGTTTGTGAACGGCCCCTAAGAACAGTTCTTACGCAAGAGAGCAAAAAAATTTATCTATTGCGTTAAAAAAGTTTTGTTGCACTAGACCTCATTCGACAACGACATGAAAAAGCGCGTTTTTTGTCGGTGAATTACAATAGTATTTTGTAGTCCTAGGACGACAAAATAATATTTCGGAACGAGGTGGAGTAAACCGTCGAATGTGCAGTCGAGGAACTTGTTGACTCCACCGAGATCCGAAGTATGTTTTTGCTGTCCGTGGGTCACACATACTTTTGTGTACAGAGAGCTTCAAAGATTTCCAACAGTACTACAAAGTTACTCGTGGTACAGAAATTTTTTTTTGAATTGCTACAACGCTACGTTAAGAAAAGCGCTCGCCAAAATCAATATGTGTCTATTAAAAGCTATCTGTAAAATCACATTTTCCACTGTATAAACAAGAGATGAGGGAGGTTTTAAAAATATTCATAAAAAACTCATAAATAGGGGGGTTAAAGCGTGAATGGGTAAAATTCTCGCATACTTTTTTACAACTCATAACAACTTTTACCAAGGATTATAATATAGGGTAAATGCATCAGCTATCGGCCATGTAGTAGTCTCCGGCCAAAACATAGTTTCACTGGTAATCGGCCACTTTTTGCATTGAAATATGGCCGGTTACTGATGCTGGCCGGAGACTACTACATAGCCGATAACTGGCGTATTTGCCCTATTCATTCTGAACATTACATGGTAATTTCACCACTACTTTCTTTGTTTATGTACTTTAGTCCCCACTCCATTGACACAATCCAAATTTAAAGAAGCATGCAATATTGATGCGGTAGATCGTTTTGTATCAGTAAATTAGCATTTGGCTGAAATAAATCAAGAACTCTTTATAGTATGTCAATGCGAAAATAAACATCGATACACACGAATCATTCCAATATATCTATTTCATATCACACTGCTTGTTTATTCTTTACTAACCGTTGTGGCTTTGTGTATAGTATACACTAAGAATTATTGTTTAGATTGAGAAAATAAAAACAGAGCAAGAATTCTCTTTACTTTAATAAAATAGTAACATCTTTGTTCGAAATGCTAGCATATAGAAGTTGTATGTATTGAACAATTGCTTAAGATAGCGATACAAATAACTCTAGCAATGCCGTAAAGTCCTAGGATACAAACGACTGTCTACGATGATGCATTCACATATAAGAAAACTTAATACGCAATAAGAAGTGGGGGTAGACCAATCGGATTACATTGTGGCGCCGACACAACGCTACGAAATTTTACGTGGCAGTTGATAAAATTTGTGCCGCCAATATAGTTTTTAGAATATTTTCTCTGCAACGATCGAAAAAACTGATCGGCGCACGTCTCCAGTCTCACTTCTCACCTTATAGCATAGCCGGTTTTACATCTTTCTGATTTCTCATTCTCGCTTGTTTTCATCATGTCATCGGGCAGAGTATCAATTTTTCAATTTATTTTCCTACGATGTCATCATTATATTATTTGCTTTGTTCTCCAACTAATCCAAATTTCATTTAACATGAAATCACCAAGGATGGACTATGGAGCGGAAATACATTTTGGTTATTTGCGATATTTATTTTTGGACTCGCACGAAGTACAAAGGTCCTATACGTTTACTACAAACAATTTTACTGTAACATGGGGTAGATCGAGGTCCAGAGATGACGAATCAGCAATAAAAAAAAGTCCGTCTGTCCGTCCGTCTCCACTTTTTTTTCCAAACAGCTCAATGACATGCCCCCCATAATTCAAGTTCGAAGATGAGCAAAATCGGCCAAGTAGTTCCGGAGGTGTGGTCGAAGAAGTTGAGGTCAGACATGAAATTTTCGAGGGTCGATGAAACTTTTTCGCAAATATCTCAGCAAGTATAGCACTGAAATTCCTCATTTTGGTGTCAAATGAAATCATTTGATGTCACAAAACTGGGAAAAAACTTTTGTGATAACAGTTTAACGATAACAGTTTTTCGTCTATATTTCCTAACTATGCAATTGGAGATTTACTGTCAAAGGCAAAGTTGTAGAGAATTAAAATTCAGCGAACACATGTTTCTGGGTTTTGGGGAAATATGGCACAATCCTGGCTTGTGGGCACTTCCATAATTGGGTAGGATAACCCGAATCTCCAGAACTATAAGAGTTAGAAAGTTGATTCCAAAGGCGAAGTTGTAAAGAATTATATTTAAGCTAACACGTGTTTCAGGGTTTTGGGGAAATATGGCCCAATTCTAGTATATGGCCAAATCCATAATTGGGCAGGATGACCTGAATCTCCAGAACTATGAGAGGTAGAAAGTTGTTTCCAAAGACAAAGTTGTAGACAATAAAATTTTAGAGAACACGTGCTTCAGGGTATTAGGGGAAAATGGCTTAGTCCTTCGATGTAAGCTTTTCTAGATTGGAATGGTCTGAGACGTACTTCGGTAGGGCCTTTGACATTACCTTGGGTAATTTCTATGGATCTTTGAAATTCTTACAGTTATAATAGCATAGGAGACGTTGGATTGTCTGCTTATTTAGATTTTATTTAGATACGTTCGAGTCTCTTTGCCACATCGGGTCTTTGGTTATGTTTCTTAGAATGAGTTTGCATTCCGGTTTTCGTCAGACGTTAAGCAACAAATATCAGCTCCTTAAGCCTGCGATCAGAGGTGGATGGAAGCGGTTTTCGATTTTCCTTAGCACATTCACCACAGGGACACAGTACATTAGCTAATTGGCGATTTTTTTTAAATATTTAAATGAAGTAGCATCAGCAAGCCATACTTAGGTTGTAGCAAAACATTGGAGTTTAGCATAGTTTGTAAGCAATGAACAAATTCCTAAAACGTTTATCTCATTCCACTCCCAACTTCAAGTAAATTTAGCTTAATCCTATCGAAAATATTTGGGAACATAATTTTACCTAAGGTAAAGAATTTACTGAAATTCATTTTTCATAAGATTATACAAAATACTCAGCATTCATTCTCGTAACAAAGAAGCTCAAACATTTCTTAGAATTTATGAATGAAAATTTGTATTTGTTAAATTAATACATTGTAGTTGTTTAGTATTGTGCTTCAGAGTCAATGTTGTTTATGTGATTTGATTAATTTGACATCAATACCATAATAAAATTACACTTAATTTAATGCCATTTGGACAACGATATTAAGTGAAATAATTTTGCTGTAGTGGGAATTGCGATAATGATTTATGTCACATAGAAGCTATTTGCGTCCGTTAGTTAGTTATTTAAATTTAGTTTTCATTCATCATTTAGCGTATATCTAGGAAGATTAAATTAATCGGTTTTTTCTGAACTTGAAAAAATTGTACAGGTCATGGGTGTTGCTCGCTAAAGTAAGAGATAACACATGAAAAGGAAAAAAATAAATAAATAAACATTGACTCGTGTAAATAAACACTGACCACAAAGATCAATGAAGAGTGAGAGAATTCCTACTGTCTTTTCTTATAACAACGTTAAAAGCATCCAAATAATAATAAATACTAGCAATAAGGGAATAGTTATTTACTGTCTTCAGGGATCATTATATTGGGCGCGATGCTAATCGCATCGCATAAGGTTTGTGTGAAAGCTCAACTTGTTAAAAAAAATTATTTTTTTCAAGTTGAGCTTTCACAAAAAACTTACGCGATGCGATTAGCATCGTGTCCAATATAATGAACCCTTTCATGGGTGTTGTTGAGACGTGTGAGAAGTTTGTATTTGCGAGGAATACATCCCACACGTAGAAACAACAAATTTCCCAGGAAGACAGTACAAAATGTTTTATGCTTGCACCCGGAAAATCCAACAAAATTGGGTCTCAACGAGACGGTAATGACTCATTTTCCATCTGCAAGCATGAACAAGATTTTTCACTTGCTAGGGGAGAGTAAGATAAACCATATGAATAAATTGGAACTGGAAACACTAATTTTAAGAAAATTGCTAAATGCAGAATTTCTTCAAACAAAGATTAGTTTAGTTTCTTTTTACCTTAAGTCTATGTTGGTTAAAAGATGTCTGTGTTTCTTGCAATTTCACTCCATGAAAATGTTCTACACTACGATGAAATAAGGAGTTCGTGCAGCAGACACTGCTCCTTTATCTAGTGCATGAACTCATTATGTCATCGTCGTGTAAAACATTTTCATGGAGAAAAATTGCAACAAACAGATATTTGCTTTGCAAGCTGACTACTTTTGAGTATACATTGCTATGCACTAGGTCCCAATTTGACACCAGGCTGCCTACTTGAGAAGTTTGAGTAACTCAGCCTGGCGCCAAACATATGTTAATGTCATCGTAGCTATTGTGTTTTGTTTTTTCGCGATTAATGTAAATTGTGGAGTGTATTTCTTGGACTATAGCGGCGTCCACTTATATGAAAAACAACAAAGTTTTTCTTGTAAGAGAACGCCACTATAGTCCAATATTTTTTAATACATTATCATCAAACTTTATAGACCGTCTATACCTTGCGGTGTGGGGTCTTTACGCCACAACCGGGTTACCTTGGACCACCCTCCTCCATACCCTCCTATCCCCTGCCAAGGAGATGCTTTGTTCACTCAGTGAAATTGGAATCATTTTTTCAGTTATCAGTGACTGAAGTGAACGAAATTCGAGCATTTAATTTTTTTTTTTGAAGCGAAATTATGAGAGAAAAATGGTATTTCTGAAATTAAATCTGAAAGAAAATTTTAACTCCACGACTGGGACCCGAACCCAGAATCTTCACCTTTCCGGGGGACTCTCCGGAGTTTCTCGCCATCAGCTTTCCAACCTTTTTCAAAAAGATACTTGTTTCCGGACCGACTGTACCAAACGACACGAAAGCCAGCCAGCGGCATGAAAATGTATTGCGTCTTCATATCGACGTATTTGTTGTGCTTGTCGCGTTCGGCATTGTCAACTGCTGGTTTAGTGATCCAAGAAATACAAGAAATACACTCAACAATGTAAATGCCACAGGACAAAACGCAACGGTCATTTTGGTATTAGTTTGTGTAACGTGACGATTTGTAATCGTACGCTCCATGAATAACTTTACATAAAAATGAAAGAATTTGCTTGACGAAATAAAATCTTGCGTGCGCTATTTTGAATTTACGAGTATTACGCTCTCTGGCCGTCACAAGATCTCATTACGTTGCTCAGAGCTGAAGCAAAATCGAACCCTGCGTGCCAAGTTTGATCTGAACGAAGATCTTGAGCGCGAAATGATCCTTTGTCTAAGAGAGTATTGAGAATCTTGTAAGAGAGTTAAAGAGTTAGTTCAATCTTAGAGTTGAGTTCGATCGGTCAGAATTTACGAGCCAGTCTAATGATCGACCGAAGATCAAAGACCGAAGCAAATTTCATTACATTACAAAATAATTATCAGAATATTTATTAAAAATGCAAAATATTTGATTGTTGGAGAAATCAAATATTTATAACGATTTGGAATCAGTACCTTTAATTTGAATTGAAACACTTCACGCCGCATACGCTAAGTGTTTACTACTTCACACATTTGGAATTCAGTTGGATTATGTTAATCGTAAGAACATCACTTTACGTCCATTATATCGCTTTACGCCTACCGCTGCCTTGGTTGGAAGAAATTGTATCGAGAACTTTATGATTCTTGTGACTTTTTACACGAAATTGATCATCGTGATCATCGTTAGAATTTGGAATTATCTATAAATTCATCAAAGTATTTAGAGTATTGAGATCGAAGAATAGTGAAGGAGTAACGTTGAATTAAATTGCATTTGTAAAGCGCATTCAACACGCAGATTTGTTTTATATTGAGGTGATCTCCCTATCCATTCCTGTCGAGACAGGGAGTTGAAACAAAGGTCATTTCATTTACTTCAAATAAAACACCCCTTCTCTATTGTTTTCAATTTACAAGAGCGTCGTCATCATATGACGAGGCGTCTCCAAATCGTTGTCGTTTTATTTAAAACTAAATAAAACTCAATCTACTTGTAACATTCAGAAAAAGTATTTTACCGAGTGTTCTTTATTCGTTGAATTGCTACGGGACAAATGATGTGACTATTAATTTTAAGCAGCTACACAATCACCCCAATGTATGTAATTTGATCAAACTATCCCAAAAATAAATCAATTTAACAGTACATTATCTCTCTCATATCTTAATTGAATATGCAGACGGAGAATTGTACAGTATAGCCTCTCGTCGATTACATGAATACATCAAAATAGCTGTTCAAGATTCATTTTCTTATCTCCAACATAATTGAAGTTTCATTCAGAAACACGTTGTTAACACAATAATTTACAAAGTTTGAGTTCTAATTTCAAACTGTGATTATCATGGGAAGTGTGTAGTACGAGCAATTTTTTCTTCGTTGTGTCCTACTTGGCGTATTTATGCCCCTTACTTTGCTTATTGGCCAGTACAAGTTTTGTTTTTGGTCTAAATATAGGTAGTAAGTACTGGTGCTTTTTCGTAGCGTTTGTATGTAGTTTTTTCATAAATTTTAATCTAGTGATAAATAAAAGTTAGAATTTACATGTTACTATATTGTGAATAAGAATAATATGTGGAGTAGGAGTGAATAAGACCTGAAATTCATTTTGGGTTGCGAAAAAGCTCACTCGCTTACCTTTAGATGAATTTCGCACATGTATCTGTGAAAATTTAAAATTATTTTCTTGGTGTAAAAAAGATTGTGTCAGTTTTTTGGTACTAGGGTTTCAAAACTTCAATTCAGGTCGGATTTATAAAAAACCTCGAACTGCTCCTCTCCTGTCGAATTCATTATGAATGAAGTCACAGATTCTTCAATTGAAAGTGAAACATTATTCAATAATTTACAAATTTAGTCAAAGGGATGGATAGAAATAATAATAATATTCCGCCTTAACAGCCCATGGCGAGACCCTTTTGTGACCGACTTGTTTCTATTATGCGAGCGGTAAATTGTGAAATTGTGGAAACCGTTGCCATCTTTCTATTTGAAGCGACATTCGGACCTTTAAACTTACCTCCTATTTCATGGAAAAATCCGTTGGAACTGGTGTTAATTGGTTTTGTTGCAAATGTAACTCTTGAATTGTTATTTTATATTGTGAACGTGTAAACACTGTACGACCGTGTCAAACTTTGTTTCGTTTATTTGTTGCTTTGGTGAATAGCATAGGGTAAGTGAACCGGCTACGAACCCCGTGGTAGTTACGAAAGACAATAGGAGCTCGTAACTAAAGCCATTTCTAAACAGGCCCTTTCACCCTATATGCTATTTTATTCACCATTTATGCATCTGCGGGAAAATTTATTTATCTACTCGGGGCACCTTCGGCTCGGGATGCAAACCTTCCTCTCGAAGTCAAAAAAAATTCCCCGTAGGTGCATAATCTACTATTACATTCAGTCCAACTAAAAAGGATCATGTTTATTGTTTTTCCAGAAATTCTCTTGTCAACACAGACGTTTAAGTACGTAAGTTAGTCAGCCCATTATCATGTTTGTTTATTTGTTTATCGTCATTCGAGCTATTCGAGAAATTCTATTGTTGATGCTGAAAGTTCAAAAGGCAATTTTAAAGATAAATGCAATCACTGCAGATAGTCTGTGAAAATGAACTGTTTTGATGTTTTGAGTAGTGCAGTGAAGCGAAATTTGTGTACAATATTGTGTTGGTATTGATACATTTTTTTCAGTGGATTATTTGGTAAACAGATGTGACTCTAAACTCTAAATTTCAATCCACTCTGTCCCTTTGGCTTTTTTGACAAATTTGACATTGACATTTAAGACTAATAATTGGGATATTTTGGACCTGATTGGTGTACCATATTCCAGATCCCAATAAGTAAAAAAAGGTTCGGGTTTTTTTTAATGAAGAAACCTTTGATCAATTCAGATTTGGATTATGGTGAACAAATCAGGTAAAAACTGGATTAAAATGACCCGATAACGAGCCTTAATATTTTTATTTAAATGTATGTTAACGATTATGGTTTCGCAATCTGACTGCTATTAACAAAAACAGTAACATTAACACAAATTTTTAGACGAAGTTCTTCGAAAAGGGGTCTATGTCTATTGCGTTTACCACGACGTTTGTAATCAGTCGAATCTCGACTATTTCGTTTATTTCCCTTTTTCGCTTCTCTTTTATGGGATTGAATCTAGTCACTGTCGGCCCAAGGCCCGCCGAATCAGGGCCGTTTAAGTGGTTTTTGGTCTTGTGTACATATCTCGAGTAAATCTTTTTCGATTTTCATATTTTTTTTTTGAATCTACAGGTCTATGAAAGCCAAATAATTTGTAGATGAAACATTTTTGAAATTGGGCCCTTGGACTTAGTTAGGGCACTAAAAACGAGTCTCTGCTAGGGTTCCACGATTTAAAATAAAATTTTAATCGAAAGGTCTATGAATGTCTCATTATATGGAAGAAGATTTTTTGATTAGAAGCCCTTGGACTCAGCCAGTACCCTAAAACTGAGTTTCTACTAAAGCCCAAGGTGTCCGTTTACAAATCCTAACCGATTTTGTTGATTATTCTTCTGTATGAGTACCGAAGAGATCCTTTGAGATCCTTTCGTTACCGACGTTTTTACTGTTTCAGTGGAAAATTGCACATAATCCTAGTGCCATCTATGATGTACTAGGTGCTGAAACTGAAGAAATGGTTTTTTTGCTATGTTGTAGAGAAAATTAAGGTGAACATTTTCGCCTATTTGGGGGTCGATTTTGTGGGTTAAAGGGTTTTTTACAACGTTGCTTCGGACGGGTTTTTGATATTGCCCTCTCGGCAATTTCCAATACAATTCAATGTGGACGTAATTTCATACACTTAAGAGTTAAAGCAATATTATCTTGAATACGTTCGAGTCTTTTCGCAACATCAACTCTGTTCACCGCATCTATTCTGATACTTACGGGTCCTTGCGTATGTTTTCAAAATAAAACGGGTAAATCTTATCTGATTTTCAAAATCGTTTTTTCCTGAAAAAAAAAAAGATAATGGAATCGTATTTGAACTAAATCGATGGAAAACTTTCGAAGTTTTAGTCGAAAAAGTGGTCAAAAAAACGTTGTTTTTTGAAGGTCGGGGAAACTTTTTGACTTATATCTCTAATTAGCACGGAAATCGCTTTCCAAGGTTTTCAATAAAACACATGGACCTCGGAAAACCCCGAAAATTCAATTAGCGAAAGTCAGTTGAGTGGTTCGGGCTGTAGGATCCTTAGTGTGGGCCCAACTCACCGCTAAGCAACCCTAGACGATATTTGGATGTTCTTCCTGAGTACTAATCTAACGATGAGGTTTTTTGTGCAGTGTTGTAGACAAAAAAAAGGCGAAAATATGAGTCTGAGGCCTCTCCTTACGGTCCTAAGATCGGCCCCACTACGAAAACATTTTTTTTTTGCTTTGTTGTGGAGTAAATTGAGTGAAGCTTTTTTGTCCATTGAAAAATGGGTCAGAGAGGACTGATCAAGGTCGATTCTAAGATCGGCCCTAGTAGAAAAATAGTACATTTGTGTACAGATGTGTACGTTGTGTATTGGGGTATTTTGAAAGATATTTTTCTGTGATAGTGAGAGTGTGTTGGTGCACATTACGCGGAAAGCAACTTTTCGTCCCAAGTGATGGCAAAATATTTTCCGTCACAACCAATACACTCTCACGCATTCAGAAATAGTTATTTGTGTGTCTGTTTTTGACGACTGATTTTAGGCAATTTCGCGTGTTGTTTTCTTGTGTGTTTTGCTACCGAAAACAAAAGTTGACTTCTTACCGCATTTTTTAACGGGTCTGGTGTGAAACGTCTAATGACATCTTCAATGTCGGCCACGATATCTGGGGTGGGTATTAGTTTTGGTTTGAATGCAAATTTCGGACCTAGGCCAAGAATAATCAAAACCTCTTCAGGGACATTGACATTGGTTAGATTTTTAACGACATTTTTACTACATGCGAAAGTGCCTAAAATGAGTCGTCCAAAACAGATACACAAAAAAATTTTCATGCAGAGGTCCAAAATCGAGAGAAATTTATAAAATTTCCTTAGATATTCGCCCTGAAGCATGAAAAAGATTTTTTTTATTATGGAATTTTTTTTTTATAATTGGAGAGGTTTTTCATGTGGGTTTTTCATTATTGTCCTTTCGACAATTTCCAATACAATTTAATGTCGACGTTTCATAAGACAATGTTTATTTAGAATTGATTCGAGTCTTTTTGCAACATTTGTTCTGTTTGCTACATCTATTCTGGTGGGTACAGGTCCCTTGCATACGTTTTTAATATCTTTAGGAATGCCTCTAGATTGCTCAATAAATGATTGGCCTATTTTCAAGAGTCGAAATTATTTACAATTATCAAAAAAAAAATGAAAATAATTAAAAATTACTAAAAGTAGCGCAAATTATTGAAAAATGAATTCGGTAAATTACAATAATTTCTGTTAAATAAAGTTCTTCAAAATAAGCTCCTCTTGTTGGAAGAGAGACATTTTTTTTTCAACACACAATTTATTTATTTAAATACAAAAATGCAATAGTAAAATGATCACAGTTGAAACAAATTACAAATTATTACGTAAAAACATTAAAATCTTGTACGTCTTCATAAGTATCTCGGATACATATTGTATTGCCCTTTGAATGGCTATGGAAACACGTTGAAGAAGAAAATGAGACATGAGCAACATAGTGTTTAAAGAGTCTCCACCGCGTCGCACGTGCATATACTTTTTTTACCTAACCGCAACTAGAATTACGAATCAAGCTAACCACAAGCAACTCAACTCAACTCATCTGTCTTTTGTAAATTATATTCCTTTAGACTTAAAAACGGCGTTTAGAACGAAGCGACGACGTTGGCTTCGATCAAAGTAAAGCGAATTTCATGATGGAAGGATCTAATTTTAAAGTTTAAAGGACTTCTCGTTAAAATGAAAAATTTGCACAATTCATTCGTGATGGGGCATTAATAGGCACTTTATTCTCATGTTAGAGTAAATAAAAAATTACAATTTATTGTTTCTCAATTCCACTCAAAAGATAAAGAAACATATCTTCATATAAATGATCTCCATTACTCCCATCATATGAAGATAATTTGCTATTAACACCCGAATGATTTAGAGTTTATATAAAAAATCGTTGAATGCTCGTCTATGAGATTAAGTAAATTCCAATCAATCACCAATTTCATGGAGTCTGGCAATAGCAAGATTGTTTAAAGAATGGAATTTTCAAACGTTCTCTTTAACATTAAATAACACGCTGTTCTGTTTTTTTTCTTCGCAAATGATTCGAGATAAACCGTTTTTCATGTTCTATTTTAAAGTTCAGATGTGCTGATATTTTGATATGTGGATAGGGTTTAACTTGAAAGATATTATTTATAACTATTTATAGACTCAGAGAAGGTTAATTGTGTACGTTTATTGATGTGTTCAAGGACTTTTATCGGAAATGGAAACTTTAGTTCGATTTCTATTTAGATGAATCCTTCGTTTCCAGTTGCTTCTTACATAATTTGTTCAAACCAAACTTAAGGTGACTTCATTTCACTCAAATTTAAACAAAAATAACATTTATTTACTGCAAACTGTTGGTTCATGTAAATATTCTTTTATAAATCTCTCTTATCATAAATATATTTCGCTAAATTTATTTGTAATAACACACACTGTGTGTCTGTTATGATACAAACTTGTCTGTTTTAATTACACAAGATAAGATTATTATATATGTTTATATATATATATATATATATATATTCATACATAGATGAGATTATCCAAATTTTTATTGTGCATCATCTGTAGTATCTTACAGTAAAAATAAAACTCATGCAATGTCTATCGCATCATACGCAACGAACGTTTTCGCTCCGTTTTTGTTGATTTGCATTTTAAATTTAAAATTTTAATTCGCTCGCTCATGTAAAATGTGCATTTACATTGCTTCAACACGTAAAAAACGGTACGTAAGTGCTTCCTAATTTTTATTTTGACGAGTGGGAATATAGCCCTCCCCTTCGGGTCGGGCCGTAACCTTCCCATTCGTCAAAATAAAAATTTGGAAGCACAGACGTAATGTACTATTAATTTTCACACAATTGACATTTAAGGGTTGAATTGTAACGTCATACTCTGCTCAAAACTCGCAAAAGCTTTTTCAAATCAATCCCTCGTGCGAACCAAACATTTTCTTAACTTTTAAAAGCTTCAGCTTTATGTGAATTATGGTATTTTATTCTACGAAAAAGTTTGCATTTACAACAAGGAAAAGCTAAAGAGCTGAGAGTGTTAAACGTAGGTTTTTTAAGCAACGAAGAAACGAAATGAACGATTAAAACTCAGCACGGGCTAGCGATATTTGATAATAAGAACGAGGACAATAATTCAATAAGCTCTGTTCTATTTACAAATCTGATAATTGCAATATATCTGTTTGTGAGTGAGCTTTGAACCCACACACTTTCAACTCATTGTGTCTCATATCAGCAAGCGTTTTAGTTGAGTCTTTTTTGGACCTGTGCGAAGTACAAAGGTCCTATACGTTTAAGAAAAGACATTTTATTGTAACATGGGGTAGATCGAGGCGGGAGTGACGGGGATGCATCTCGTCTAGATGGCGAATCTGTGAAAAATATGTCCGTTTGTCCGTTCTTACATTAAACTTTTTTTCCCTGAAAGATACATATTCATATCTGCCGTAATTTGCATAAGAAACTTATTGATCACTTTTTGAGAGAGAATTACATATATTTTCTCTCTCAAAAAGTATTCACTAAGTTTCTTATGCAAATTACGGCAGATATGCATATACATATGATTCAAGTTGAAAGATGAGCAAAATCGGTCAGGTGGTTCCGGAGATATTGTCGAAAAAGTGACCAAAAACATGATTTTTCGAGGGTCGGCGAAACATTTTCGCAAATATCTCAGCAAGTGTATCGCGGAAATTGATCCTTTTGGTGTCAAACGAAAGCATTTGATCTTAAAAACTGGAAATCGGGTCAATGGTCTGGGCACTGGGAATAGATAAAATTGAGTTTCTTGCCCATATACGAAGGCAGATGGTTTTTCGTCTATATTTGCTTTTCAACTATGCAATATGGAGAGTTAGGGAAAGTTGTAGAGAGTACAATTTTAGAGAACACGTGTTTTAGGGTTTTGGGAATATGACGACTTCTAGAATTGGTAGGGATGACTAATATATCTAGAACTATGGGAGATAGAAAATTGCTTCCAAAGGCAAAGTTGTAGAGAATAAAATTTTAGAGCAAATCGTTCCAGGGCTTTGGGATGTGACCACTTCCAGAGTTGGGAGGTATGACTTATTTTTCTAGAAGTGTGGTAGTTAGATTGTTGCATCCAAAGACAAAGTTGCAGAGAATACAATTTTAGAGAACACGGGTTTCAGAGAAAGTGGCTTAATCCTGGGATATGACCACTTCTAGAATTGGGAAGGATGGATCAAATCTCTAGAACTATGGAAGTGTGAAAGTTGCTTCCAAAGTCAGAGTTGGTGAGAATTACATTTTAGAGAAAAAAGTTTCAAAATTTTTTGGAGAAACTACGTTGGTTCTATTTGTGATTTGGTGCAGGGAATAGCATTTCGGCCAACGAAGTCAATGGTCTCAGATTTCAATGGACGTACTTCAGTAGAGCCTTGGATAATTCCTGTTGATCTTTTGAATTCTTATAGTTCAGAAAGAACATAAACAATAGAATTGCTTGCTCATACTCATTTTTATATAGAAATGGTCGAGTCTTTTTAGAAAATCTATTCTGTTTGCCACATCTATTCTGTTTGCCACATACGTACGGGTCTTTGCTTATGTTTCTCAAATTAAAGTTTGTTTCGGAATTTAAAATATTATTCGTAATTCTACAACTTCTGAAAATGTCAATTCTAAAAGAAAATGTCAATTCTAAAATTTGAAATAGTTTTCAAAAAAGTTTTTGAAAATTTTGAATTTTTTCTCAAAGTCAGACCCAAAGGTATCGTATCGCACGGTTCAGAGTCTACTTTTATGTTGAATTTTATTGATTGAATGTTAAAAATAGTTGAGTTCTAGGGAACTTATTGAATTAACTATTTTGAACTGTTGACCACCATGATTTATTTGATGTAAGCATATTTAATCTAATGCATTGCATGCATCGCAGTGGAATTTTTGCTTATTATTTAATCCCGTAGGATAAACTTTGCAAACATAAATTCACGAATTTGATATTAATGTCTGTTCAAAAATGTTTAGCACTGCATAATTCTTATACTTTGAAACAGATCTGATAACTCATATACTCTTCGGTAGAACAAAACACATATTATCGTCCTCTTGGATATTTCGTAAAATTTATATGTCTGGAAATATTTTTGTTGAGATTTGATATTTGCAGGAAATGCTGTCATTACAGTTGAGATATAGTATAGAATGCGATTTTAGGAAACAAGCAATAAAGTGAAGGAAATAGAATTTAAGCGAAAAAAAGTTTAACATATTGCTTTGTGTTTACCTTAATTTACGTTACAACGTTCGTTTTGGTATGCTTTAATACTTTCATTCCTCACTTCCAGCCATAACGCACTGTTATCTGAATCATATACTCCACATACCTTTATTTCATCCAGATATTCCAATTAACATTGATAACAGATCTTAAAACTTATTTTTGTCAACAATCTTTTTCCTGATGTACATACTAATGTTGTTCTTTTTTTGTTTCGTTTCAGTTTTTACATAGTAGACATGGTTCGAAGCGACGAAAATGAGGAGGCGACTCTCCTTAATCGCACAAATGGAGGTGGCCCGACCGTTGCGCCAAGTATGTTTCTATTTTTAAAGAATCAGATTAAATTAAGTTATTTACGTCATTAGAACGGCAGACATTGTTCTTACGAGGTTGAATTTGCATTCCGAGCGCATATGGCAAGAATTGCATTCATCCTACCAAGAAGTGATACATTATATCACAGTTATAAGTTCCGTGTATTACTATTTTATGAGCAGAAATAAATTCAAAATTTGCATTTTATCGTCATTTGCGACCTTGGCATAAAAAGTACTCTTCTTCCCACCTGTCACTTTTGACCCTGGAATGAAAAGTACTTTTTCGCGCAGACGGACAAAAAACGTCAGATTTTCTCACCGAATTTAGATCCTAAAGTAATCTGTTTCGAGTCACATTTGAATGTCATTTTTTGTCCTGTCTGAAATGTCGTTTTTGACCCACCTGTCGTTTTTCTCCCAGTCTGATATGTCATTTTTTACCCACCTGCAACATAAACACACGGAGCTAAAACGGTGCTGATTTAGACCACGGTGGTGAAAAGGTCTTTCTCGGGCTCCGCTGCGCTCCACCCTCGGATTTGACCTTTTCACCACCTGGGTCTAAATGCACCGTTTTAGCTCCTTGTGATGTAATGTACTATTTTACCTAGTTGTAGTACTCAAAAAAAACGAAATTTGTTTTTCTCTATACCAGAGTGAAAAAGTACTTGTAGTCGAAAGTGACAGCTGGGAACGATAGTACTTTTTCGCGCAGACGGACAAAAAACGCCCGATTTCCTCACCGAATTTGAACATCACTTTTTAGACCAGGACCGAAAACGACAGGTGGGAAGAAAAGACTTTTCTTCACACCTTTCAATGCTGACATAGTCAAGGTAACATCTATCAATGCTGTGCACTGAGACTATGAAAATTGTTTTTCTTTACTTCACAAAAAGTTTTCATGTAAATACACACACATATCCCTTTAAATTTTGAAATCTGATACGAAATTTCTTTATATTTACATGAACAAAAGTCAAATGATTAATATGAAAAAATCAATTTCATGCAAAATTTGTCGAGTGTTTCAGTTCGGAATCTGGCATTTTGTCCGTCTGCGCGAAAAATACTATACATCACTTGGAGCTAAAACGGTGCTAATTTTTAGTTCTTTGTGATGTAATGTACTATTATCAGCATCTATATGAGTTCTGAAAAGTCCAACTTTTCATCATCCATAGAAGTTTAGAAAAGTTTAATTTTTCAGAACTCATTTCTATTTTACATTGAAAATGTCATGTTTAAGAATATTTGCATGAAATAAAAATGTCTTGCCGTGACCAAATTTCGAACTTCCGGCACCAAGGCATAACATCATATTACAGGGACACGCTAACCACTCGGCAACCGAGTTATATATGCGAAGTGAATGAATTTCGATGCGTTACATACTTTCTACTACTTGATTTACTTGATTTGATGAAGTTAGTATTTTGGCTAATTTCACAGTGAAATTTGTTTTTGAATAATTTTATTATTTTGGATGTTTTGTCTATTTCGGCATTTCATTGCAGAAAGCGTTGTTAACACGTTTTGTAACTAGATTTTTTCAGCACAGGACTTCACTGCGACCTGGCCACAAAATTCTCTCTCGTTGAAATTTTCTCTGCTTGTGCCACAAACTTTACTCTCGTTGCAATTTTCTCTGCTTTGGCCACGGACATCAACCTTGTTAAGCAATTTTCTATTTTCTCCCCTTGTCATAAAAATAACTATTACATGCTTCGGGGCCAAAATCGAGGGCAATTTTGTAAATTTTCACTCGATTTTGGACCTCTGCATGAAAAAGTTTTTGTGTGTCTGTTTTGAACGGCGAAATTGTCTAAAATCAATCATACAAAAAAGACAAACAAATTACTATTTGATGATACACCCTGCGAAAATTTTTACCCACCCTTTTTCCGCACCTAGTACAACATAGATGGCACAAGGTTTGTGTGCAATTTACCACTGACACAGGAAAAACTTCGGTAACGAAAGGATCTCTAAGAAGAATCCATGTGAGCCAAATCTCACAAAAAATTGCGGAACTAGTAAATAAAATGATCTAGACTCTGACCCGGACGGGTTGAAACGCCGGATTATTATTATTAACCCATGGGATGAAATCGAAAAAAATGCAAATTTCTACTAACTGTTAAGGAATGTTTTTACAATCATCTGTAAGAAATACTGCACCGACTACAAAGTCGTGATCATCAGGAGGAGATGTTGCGCGGTCGGATGGCTAAAGCCACCTATTGTAATCGTCAAGGAAAGAGATATGAATCTATGTCACTGAGGGAGTTTATTTTGCGTGTAGCCTATAATTCATGGATTCAGTCTGAATGAGCACGAAATGGAGAGGCGAAAACACGTACCTAATTTTACAATTTATAAACAGAAACGGTTCTTGTGCACAGTTTTAATTTACTATTTGTAGGACTTCGAAGTCTTACAAGTTCTTTTTAAAAATGTTGCAAATGTAACTTGGATTGTGTAATAAATGTTAATAAACCAAATCATTTCACATCCTTTGTTATCTTTCTCATCTCATCTTGGAAAGGCAAACACATTTTCCAATGTTATCTCTTTGTGTTTTACACAGTGTTCTTGTCTCTTGTTATTTTCTAACAATGTTGTATTGCAAGTAACTCATCGAATTTATAATTAGTGTAAGTTGCTCCTGCAAACCATTTGAAAGACATATACATCTCTCTACCACCCATGTGTATAGTGACGAACCCTTATTTACGTTTTAACAACAACAACACGATAAATACAAATAAATGTCGTTTACTTTTTGTCTAATTAAAATGTGTTAAAGTATGTACGTAATCACAGTGAATCTAAAGGAGAGAAGAGAATAAAGCGTTGGAAATGATAAAAGAAAAGAAACGCGGACTTTTTTTCAGTTTCGGTTGGTAATTTTTCTTTTCCTTTGCTAAATGCAACCGGTTTCTAGTGCTTCGACTAACATGTTTTTATTTTGAGCGTATCATGCGATTGATTTATTCGAATGAACATTTTATGGCCCTACCTATTTTTCTTGTGTTAGATTTTATGGACAATTGTTTGTTGATAACAGCAGCTGCACACCATTTTTTGCACATTATTTTTCATTTATTGTTTATTTACTCATTTGTCCAATGTGTAATGACGTGAGTGCGGTACTGATTTCCATTTCACGGAAAGAAATATTGGTTCCTTGAGTCTATAGGGTTGAACGATTGTGCGAATTTTCATGATCGAAGGCGAAGCAGCGGTCAGTATTATTAAGTTGAAAGAGACGAAAGAAGAATTTAAGACACTTTTCATGCAAAGTGAACGAAAATAAAAATTTTTGTTAATCAATCAATTTGTGTTAATTCCAATTTTTTCGGGCGATAATTCCCCGGGCGTTAATTCCCTAAAATTCTGCTCCGGGCGTTAATTCATGTCGCCAAGAAAAGAACCACGAAACGGCGCGGCGGGTGTAAGTGCGATGGACATATTTTAAACTCTCGAAGTGTAGAAATTTTTAAAAGAAAATTTTGAATCATTGAGCGAAAAAAAAGATAAAATTCAAGATTGTGTGACCATTTCGAACCTCACAAAAGAATCTACTACATAAATTAAGTTAGTGACATTCGGAAAGGAAATTCTCTCTACTTAAGAAGTTTTCTATGTAGTCCTGTTTCCTGCCTTAAGTGTATGGCTTCCAAGGTATTTCTTTCGAGATACTTATAGCAAATGCAATATATCGCCTGGGCTCATACCAATCCTATCCTATGCAGTAGGGATGCATTGATGATTTGACTCGGCTTCATGCTGCTAATTATGAATTCTAGACGCTTTTAGCGCGGTTCAATTTTGAATTTTTCACTGCGTTACAATCGAATTTCGTACGATATATGCGTAATTACGTACGGTATATGTGTAAAATCAGCACAGAAACAGTAGATTTTTATGGTGCCATCTTTTGTCAAATTATTCCAGTTTTAATTAAAATTCAAATGTCGAGCGGACTAAAAGTGTCTATTGATGCCATTTGTGGCTTGGTCAAATCACACCTCAATGCAGAAGTCAGGCAGTGATCATTGACGGTTTCATGTCGAAATATTTGCCAAGAGAAAAGGAGTCACTCAGGGTTATGTTTTGGGACCACTACTATTTTCATTGTGTATTGACGATCTTCTTGATGTTCTGATACAATACAAATGTCACTTATTTGCTGATGATGTGCACATAAATCATGATATGCAGGACTGGCGTCTCATAAGCTCCGATTTGAAAAGTATTTAAAAATAGGCGATAGAATACAAAGGGGTCAACCATAAATTACGTAACGCTTTTTCAGTGTTGCCACAAATTTCGAATCAATGATATCTCGAAATAGAAGCATTCCAGAGGGGCCAAATGCATGGTCGACCTTTTTATACCCCCTAAATGGAGAGGTCGACCATACATTTGACCATTCTGGAATGCTTCTATTCTAAAATATCGTTGATTTAAAATTTGTGGCAACACTGAAAAAGCGTTACATAATAGACACTTTTAGTCCGCTCGACATTTGAATTTTAATTTAAACTTCAATAATTTGACACAAGATGGCACTATAAAAATCTATGTTTGTGTACTGATCTTAAGCATATACCGTACGTAATTACGCATATATCGTACGAAATTCTATTGTAACGCAGTGAAAAATTCAAAATTGAGCCGCACAAAAAGTCTACTATCTACGATAGAAATAGGTATGAATAATCAATCAATTTATGCTGAATCATGGAGAACAACACCTTAACCTGGTCAGATCAGGTGTCTACAACTAAACAGAGGGTCTAAGGTACGCTGAGATGACTTCCTTTGGAATTGTGGACCTTTTTTGCCAATCAACAAGCGAATTATGTTAGTCAAAACGCTTTCATCCTTTCTCTTTCCGTTCAATGTGTTTACAGTATTTTTCTGCTATGTGAATAACTTTAATTATTTTTGAATATTTAATGATCTCTTTCCCTCTCTCGTATTCTAAACCTTTTTTTATTATTTTTTTTTCCTTTTGTGTCAAGCTTTATTGGAATGGTAATTTTGTAAATAGCACTTAGAATTAGTCATGATCAAATTGGAAAATTGAAAATGTGTTGCACTTAATCACAGGTAGTGATAAGGTGTTAGACCCCTCTGAGGTACTGAAACAAACACGGCTCACTTTACGTTTCCGAGAATTTTTCGAACAATTTAATTCTCAGATGACCTGGGAACGTAGAATGAGCCACATACATTAAAAAAACATTTTCGTCGATTTTTTCGTGTAAAAATTTGGTCTCGGTGTTACTTAATTCCAATCAATGACAATGCTCTCCCCTCAAAGGTTCCCCTTTTACAAAAGCAATCGAAAACTTATGCTGCATATGAAAACATCAGCGAGCAGTAAGTTGAATTGATAATCCCTTCTAAGATTCAAACGATTCAAACTCATACTGTGAGTGTATAAAGAATGTGAAGAACTGTTCACGTTGCAGTCCAACAAAAAATATGTCTCATGCAATTTACTCTTATACCTTCTTTTTTTACGGACTTAGCAAATTTTAGTTAGTTATTCTTTTTCGCATATGCATAAATCAATGATTTTCCTTTAGCAAAAAATAAAAACGAAAGAAAGAAATATATCATGCCTTCGCATTACAGATGGATCAAATATCGAACGGGCACCATTCTTGGCGAAACCAGTGCGGCTTACGCCTGCTTGGGAAGCGAATAATTTACCGAACGACGAACTTAACTTTAAAGGTAATTATTGTTGGTGGTAATGTTTGATAAAGTGATGAAAGATGTACTTACACATACATGATGAATTAGGGATGACCATGGAACGCGCTAGAATGGAAATAAATCCACCGTACGATAAGTATAGGCTGATATTTTTTACATTATTACTGCATGGAGTTGGTACGTTAACACCGTGGAATATGTTCATAACCGCTAAATCGGTGAGTTCACTTTCTTCGTATTATCATTGTTTTGGAGTTCTGGAATTTTTCAAATGATTTTCCTGTTTCTTTTCAGTATTTTGTTGAATATAAACTGAGTGAAGAATACACAGGCGAAAGTAGTGATTATAGTAAAAATTTCTTACAATATATCGGGTTGGCATCTCAAATACCAAACGTATTCTTTAATTGGATAAACATTTTCGTAAATTTAGGGTAATTCCATTTCTCGGATAAAGTGTTGAGTAAAATAATTTGAAGAAATATTTTTTCAGCGGAAATTTAACACCACGAATAGTACTGAGTATTTTAGTTGAAGTACTCGTTTTTATCGTAACTGTTGCCCTCGCCATGATTGATTCGTCAGAATGGCCGGGATCGTTTTTCTGGATTACCATATTTTTGGTTGTTGTTTTAAATAGTAAGTTTTTGAGAAATATTATTTTGTGATTGTAATAGTTTTATGTGAGAAAATTCCAGTGACGTAACCAGGAAAATGTGAATCCAATGTCAAGTGATAATTGACAACACCGATTGCTTTGACCAAATGACTAGGCGTTTTAATTCAGTATGAAAATCATTCATACAGTGGTCTAAGAACTTAAGAATTTATTAAAAGCCAAGAGTCAGGACTCTTTTACAAAAATATGTGCATTCTTCCTTCGGTTGTTGCATTCTAAAAATGATTAGATGCGAAATGTGATGTGAAATCAGATTTTTAGTATGCTAGTGCAGCGCTTGAGCTTTTAGCGAAGAAGAAAAAAAAACATGACCAAAGACCCCTGTAATGTATGTAATTCTCACCAAATTTGCCTTTAGAAGCAAACTTCAAACTGCCGTAATTTTATAGATATGTGTAATACCTCACATTTCTAGAAGTTGCTTCCGGGATTTAATAACTTTTTTCTAAAACCCTTAAGCCCGTGTTCTCTAACATTTTTTTCTCTACAACTTTGCCTTTGGAAGCAACTGCCACAGTTTTATCCTGCCCAATTCTAAAAGTGGTCATATACCAGGGTTGGGTCATTTTTCTTAAAACTTGCCTTGGACAGTAAATCTCCATATTGCATAGTTAAGTAAATATAGACGAAAAAACATCTGTTTTCGTATTTGGCCAAGAAATTCAATTTCGACATTTCCATTTGACCCAGTGCCCAGGCCACCGACCCAATTTCCACCAAAAAGTGTTTTCCAACTTTTGTGAGATCAAATGCTTTCATTTGACATCAAAATGAACAATTTACGTGCGATACTTGCTGAGATATTTGCGAAAAAGTTTCACCGACCCTCGAAAAACCATATTTTTGGTCACTTTTTCGAACATATCTCCAGAACTACTTGACCGATTTTGGACTGTAATCATGGGACATATGTGCCCTTCAGGGGAAAAAAGATGAAGCTGATCGGTTGAGCCGTTTGGAAAAAAAGTGGAGACGGACGGGCAGACGCACATTTTTTTATTGCTGATTCGTCATATTTAGACGATGTTAAATCCCCCAACTCCTGCAACGATCTACCCTTTGTAAATATAAAATTGTTTGTATTAAACGTATAGGACCTTTGTTCATCGTACGAGTCCAACAAGAAATAAGAAAAAACACCGGGTGAAAGACGGAAAATGACTTCAAATTGGAAAATTTTAAAAAATGAGAAATCATTCAAAGTTTGGAAACAACCGAATGCAATGGGAGAAATACTAAAAATTATATTGCTGTGATGCATTCATTAATCTTCACACCGGGAAGAAGCGTTGTTTTCATCGAATTTCATCAAATTTTGACAAAAGTCACGTTTTCTTGTAATGACTGTTAACGTCTTTTTCTTGTCCGTATCAACAGCCTTCACACGAACTTGACTTTTCACTAAGTCCGATTTAGATAGCGGAAAAACAGACATCTCCAGAAATCAAGGTGCATGTGAAATATGACATTGTAGCTAAACTAGACCACCGTTAGACCACCCTCCTCCAACATGATACCATGAACATTTTTTGAGAAAATTTTCTGTGTGAAACTAAGCCAAAAATACGCTGGGATAGAAATTTAACTGTATGGCTGATTCCATCGGTAACTGATACATTGTCGGGGAACGATATTTATTTGTGTATTTGTGTATTGACGATTGATTTTAGGCAATTTCGCGAGTTGTAGACCGAACGAAGTGAAGTCTACAAGCGAAAATGGCTAAAAACAATCGTCCAGAACAGGTGCACATACAAATTTACATGCAAAGGGGTGAAATCACAAAAATGCCCTCATTTTCGGCCCCGTCGCATGTAAATGTGTTTTGTCTCATATTAATATAAATTACATTGAAAGAGTTCTCTCTTTCTTGCCTGAATTCGTTCACTTTGTTAAATTTTAATCGCGTTTATCTGGTAGACAAAATATTCAATAAATTCTTGCACCAGAGAAATGATATGTTAGTACGCCTGAGTCGACGTAGAACGACAGCTGAGATGTATTGGGGAGATTTGAACCATTTTTGTACGCAATTCTCTCACATTCTCCCCCATACAAACCAATAGCGACCAACATTGAACTAACCACGGCAAATAAACAAAATCTATCATCATACAAACCAACTGTCATTCACATGTCTGCTTTACATCGTGTCGGCACAAGCGTACCAACTTATCATTTATCTAGCTTGCGCCTATGTAGTTATGGCACTGTTTAACCTTATGTGCCCTACAACGCATAAAAAACCTAGCGACGTTATCAGATGAGAGATTTTCATATATTTTCTCTCACAAATTCTCGTCGCACGGTTTTTTATGCGTTGTACGGCAGCTATCTGTGGCAGTTAAATATGAACGACACCTGCAATCAATGTGAATAAAAACTGAACAACTTTTTTTATAATTTTAGTTGCTGGTGGAATTTATCAAAATTCGGTATATGGAATGGCAGCAAAACTGCCGTTCAAATACACAGGCGCTGTTGTGCTCGGATCTAACATCAGTGGAACATTAACAGCGATCATCTCCATTGCCAGCAACTATTTTTCATCGTCTGTCCGAACCGCAGCTATTTATTACTTCATAGCGGCTATGTTCGTCTTGTTAGCTTGTTTTGACACATACTTTGCCTTACCACTAAATGTTTGTTGTTCATCCACAAAGTAGAAGTTTTCATTAACAAAATTTAATTCGCAGAAATTTTATCGTTACCATGAAATGTTACACAGCAAAGAATTGGAAAAATCGAAAATTGTGAGTGGTCGAAATACTCGTCCACCGTACTGGAAAATCTTTAAGCAATCGTTTCCACAATTGTTCAACGTATTTTTCGTATTCTTCGTAACATTAGCCATTTTCCCAGCCATTCATTCAGGTGAATTAAATTGTAGGAAGTGATTTGGAATCGATTGTTAATTTTTATTTTTTTTTTCAGACATTAAGATGTCCGATCCAAACTTCCCAATAGCACCGAACTTGTACGTAAGCGTACTTTGTTTCTTGACGTTCAATGTTTGTGCTATGCTTGGTAGCTTACTAACATCTTGGATGCAATGGGTAAGTGAATCAAATAATAATTGTTCCTTACGTTCGAACTGAATGTTTTCTTCGCTTGTAGCCAAAAAAGGAATACTTGTGGATTCCAGTGGTTCTACGTGCCGTGTTCATCCCACTGTTTCTGTTCTGTAACTACCAACCACAAGGCGTAACTCGAATTATGCCAGTTTACATAGAAAATGATTGGGTGTATTGGGTGATCGCAGTACTTATGGGATTAAGTTCTGGTTATTTAAGTTCATTGGGAATGATGTATGCGCCACAAACAGTGCAACCTCAGTATGCGGTTACAGCTGGCATGTTTGCGGCCGCTATGCTGATTACAGGCATATTTGTTGGAATTATGTCATCTCTGGTATTCCCATTGTTGGTCTCGAAAGTGTCCTGGTAATTTTATTTCATGTTAGGTAGTTCTGTTGACATGCGATTTTGATCACTGACTGCAAATTTTTTGAAGTTGTTATGAATAATTTTTAATTTTACCTTAGATTTTTTTACGCAGTTTCTTTGATAATAAATGAATTAAATCAAATTTGTATTATAGATCATGGAATCATGAGAAAAGAAAACTATTTCAAATATTCTACTCCATTTACAATAAACAATCATATCTATTCAGGCGAATATTGATAAATATTTAAACAAAAACAGAAAAAAAATACTAAGAAAAATATTTAGACTTTCAAGACTTTAAGAATAAAATATTTTATTAGTCCTTAAGAAACGGTACGCTCAAAAGAAATTTATGACTTTGGAAGTTTGCTAATTTTAAGTTCGGGAACAATCCACACAACAAGTTTTTTATTTGAAAAATCCTTTTTAAGTCACTAGGGTCTGTAATCGCATTATTACACCCCAGCTAAGTATACATTACATGAATATTTACGAGTGTCTACTCTACACGAAATATTCATTTACAGCCCTAGGATAAAAAATATTTTGTCCTGACGCTAAGTGAAACTATAGAAATGGAATGGTAAAGGGGGCAACATTCAGATAAGTTTGGTATACTTTCAAAGGCAAATAGTAACCCCAGCTCTGATGGCTTCATCACATTCGTGCACTTTTCACATGATATAGAGATACTGTATCTCTGTGAATATCTGAGTGTGAAAGCAACTTTCGTGAAGGTTAGAGTTTTCTCTCGACCCTGGTTTATGTAACGAGATGCCTCGCTTATTGCAAAATGAAAAATAACTTGTAATTAAGTGCGAAATGTTCGCCGATTTCTTAAAGTCTCTGTTGCTACTTAAAAAACGTGTAGTTAAATCGTATTGAGAAAATTGCATGTTTCGATGAATACCGGTATACCAACCTAACTCATTTTACTATATGTTCGAGAGTATGTTGGTGTCATTTTCACACTAACGTTGAATAACTGAGAGAATCATATAAAGTGTCCAGGTTCTTATGAAAGGCCCAGTATAATTCAAAACAAATGTAATCAAACGTCAAGTCTGCACCAAACAGTCTCGCCTATATAGTAAAACATTATACGATGCTATGAAGTATATGGCTCTCTGCCGTTGTATATAATGTAACTGACTCATTCTACGTACCATTCTACCGTTGTAAATAATGTAAATGAGTGTACAAAAATGTATTTTCGTTTACTTTATTGAAAAAGACACCAGTTTGTATGAAAGCCATACAAAGTTTACGAATCTGTTTTGTCTCATGTCAGTATAATTCACATTCAAAGAGTGAAAGAGATGAAATTCGTTACCTAGGTTACCGTACCGATGGAATTAGCCATATAACTCGGGCAAGCCCTCGAATACAATGTACTATTGGCTCATTCCAACGGTATGTAATCTGCCGTAATTTGCATAAGAAACTTAGTGAATATTTTTTGAGAGAGAAAATATATGTAATTCTCTCTCAAAAAGTGATCAATAAGTTTCTTATGCAAATTACGGCAGTAATGTAAGGAACGTTATTTGCATCTTTTTTACTCTTACTGCAAAGTGGTAACTTTTTCATAGTGAGGGAACGGAAACACATTTGTGTACACTTAGTTTCTGTAGCGTTTACATAATTTACAATGGTGAAATGGTCCGTGGAATGAGCCATACACTCAGTTACTGTAGCGTTTACAAAATTTACGAAGTTGCAATACAGATGGAATGAGCCTGACGAGCCTGACACAAAATAACTGCATCTTTACATTACAACACATCTACATTGTAAACTTTAATAAATTGCTTGCGTTCACCGCTGTTTTCAATGCAAAGTGGTAAGTGAACGGAAACGAATTTGTATACACTCAGTTTCTGTAGCGTTTACAAAATTTACGAAGTTGCAATACAGATGGAATGAGCCACTAATGAATTTTTTGACCAACCTCCTCCTTGTCTCACGTTTTTCCACTTTGACGGGATTTATGAACGACCAAAGTGACGAGATGTGCGTTTAAATCTCGATAATTAATGCAAGAAGAGTCGATTGTAAAATATTCAACGACAATGTTTCTCCCGAATGCCCGCCAATGGTCGTTGGTCCAACGTGATAAGAAGATTAAAGAGTAAGTTGTTCTCAAGTCACCATTCACCAACCATCATCGTAAGCCACCGATAATTGTACAAAATGTAGTTTTTGCTTTTATAGACCCAACGTGACCTTTAGAGTGAGTTGGAAGGACATTGCTTCGAGAATTATGTTTCTAAAGACATAATTAAGATATAGATGAGTTTGTTTATATCTAAAGAGAACATAGAATAAGTTAAATTAAATTGGTTCACGTATGAAAAGCGCTAATTTGCATTGTCTTTTGAGGTCCGTCCTGTAAGCACCAATTTAGGGCCACCGATGCAATGAACAACTTAAAATGTAATCCATTACTTACTGGTGCACATTGCTGAGTCTAAAAACCAATTCAAAATGTTGTGAAACTCGAATTTTGTTCCTCTCTAGATTTCCGAGAGCATCCTTTTTACCTTTTATATAAAATTGAAAAAGCAATAATACAATTCTGTAGTTTAGCAACAAAATAAGAAAATAATGAATTTACCAAGAAGTTTAAGAATGAGAAAAAACAATTTTTTTAACACGATCCACTTTACCTCTTATGAAACGTTATTGTTAACGAATTTCCAATTCTAAAAATATGCTTTAAAGTAAACACCATGTGATTGATTCATTGGCCACTAAATTCAAAGCATTTTGCACTTTTCAATTTGTCCAATCGTTCATCATATAATGCAAAATAGTATTTTCCCATTATTACCCCATGTATAGGTGAAAATAATGAATTCCAACTAGAGCGAAAGTTTGCGGCCAAATCGAAGCGAGGAATTTGGAATTCAATTTTCACCCCAAGTGTACAATATTTTTTGTGCTTGCGCGTGAGAAAACGAGTATTTCCGCGACAAAATGTTCATTCAGTGTAACGTGGGAGAGGTGAGAAAATAACGACTCTCTCACCTGCGGTGAGAAAGTAGCTACTTTCTCACCGGCTAGAATATATAACTTTCTCACCGCTTTTGCGGGGACAAAACACGAGTTTTCTCACCGCAAGCATGAAAGCAGAAAAACATCTTACAAAATACTCCAATGCACGGTCGTCAGCGCGTACACATCTCGTGTGTGTTGGTGTATATATACTATTTCACACTCTCTAGCAATCATCCCCAGGGAGAGTTTCGAAAATTGTTCATGCAGGCTGCAGACTGCAAACCTCACACTCGTCAAAAACATTTTGTTTTTCCTAGTTACGTAAATAACTATTTCATGCCTCGGGGCCAAAATCGAAGGAAATTTTATAAATTTCTCTCGATTTTGGACCTCTGCTCGGTCTACAACACGCGAAATTGCCTAAAATCAGTCGTCAAAAACAGACACACAAATAACTATTTCAACATAGCGGGTATACAAGATGCGAAAGTTACGCCGAGAACGCAACAAACGTGAAGTAAGAATGCATTGCTTTCATTCAGAGGGAATACGCAGTAACTTTCAAATTACCTGATCCCCGCAAGATGTGTCTTCGCCTCAGAATACAAACTTACCATCGTTTGGAAACTTTTTCACTTTTAGTGACATCTCAAAATAATCGCTTGAACTTACTGTTGGCAATTGATGTTTCTATGTCAAATCAAAGATGTAGAAATCTTCTAAACTCTCAGATAAATTATTGTCTTAATTACAGGCACGTTTGTTTGATGAGAAAGTATAGAAGAAATCAAGTAGATTAATGCTATGTAAGTAAAAATTCAGATTTCTATATAAAGTGAACGTAACGAACGCGTGGGTATTAACATCGATATTTTTACACTTACATAGCAATACATGGTTCTATCTTCTTTCATTTGTGACTATATCATACATTCATCGCTTCTCGAAGCCATACTATCGCGAGACCTGCTCTACACGCTACACAAACATCAAGACGGTTGTGACTTTTCGTTTAGATAATATAGAATACGAGAAAAACATCATCTTAGTGTGATTCAAACATTTTTTTTCATTCGATGTTTGAAAACATGGGGTGTCTGTATTGGTAATGTAAACCTGAATTTGGTAACACTCTCAGACATTACAACAATAAGAACCGCAATGGAATGAGGTTGTGTGAATCAATAGTATAGCGCAAAGCATAATTGACCATCATGCTTCGAGTACCGAGTTCAAATCTCATAGCGCGAATTTCAAGAAAATAAATCCGAATAAAATTTACTTTGGAAGAGTAATTAGAACACATATGACCAAAAACAACCCATGACTTAGAGTTTGTATACAGAAGCGTGTAAAATATAATGAAAAACCATATTTTTTGGGCTAAAAAAGGCGCTACCTTTCCTTGGTCTTCCAACTAACGTAAAATAAAATTTCTGATGCCAAAATAATTTGATTATTTGAATAAAAACAATCATTTCGGTATTGGAAAAGTTATTTTGCAATAGAAAAATAATCTTGAGCCTGCTGTAAGACATTGAATTAACTGTATCAATACCGTAGTTTCTTTGTACAACATAAGAAAATTCGTAACTCTGGTAGTGGAAGAGTAAAGCGATTGGAGAGAGAAAAATTCTGATTCGATTGAATCCTTCGTGTTTACACATCTTGTAAATTAGATGTGTCGTTAGTTATAAAAATGTCATTTTTAATTTGCTCTGTAGTTGGTGGTCAACATATCAACAAAACGAAGTAAAATGCTAAAATTGTATCCGCTTTTACAGGAATAATTACAAAATAAAGTGAGAATTTAAGAAGAATAACAAAGAAAAGATAAAAAATGATGCACAATTTTTTCTGCTGCCAAAATACAAACTCGCAAACTGTATGATTGAGTACATTTGACAATTTCTTTAGTAATGCAATGTCTGCGCTTTATATACTTTTAAATTTAATGAAATGAGAAATCTATATTCAATATACAAAATATATTAAAAACAAACCAAAATAATTGACAATAATATATTGGTGAATGAAAATACAATAAAGTTGATTAATGAAGCCATTTGTTTGTTTGTTTAATAAATTGAAAATATGCAGAAAGTCTAGCAATTAGTGTGGACTCTCTTTGAGTTTTTTTTGTCAGTGAGGTTTTATAAACATTTTATATTTATTTAATTAATTAATTAGCTTCCCTTATCCAAAAGAATTATTATAATTATTTGTCGTGTTGTAATAACCTCAATAAACGGAAGTATTGCTTGAATTTATCTAGAATTTATTTCCCTAAATTCATTTAGTTTCTCGAAATAAATTTTTCGTTAAGCCCGTAATGAAAAAAAAAAAATATTGTTTCAAATATTATAGATTTAGTTTTTTTATGGTACGTCTAGATGATAATTGTATTTTGGATTTTTAATAAAAGATAAAATCAAATCAAACAAATTTATACGACGAAAAATTTGCTACATCAAAAAAATGCTTAAGAAAATACATCGACGGAAGTTTGAAAATCGACATATTTTTCGTTATTGTCTTTTATTTGAGTCTGTGATTTTTCCATACAAAAAATACATGTAAAAACTCACAAGCTCAAGCTAAACACGAACCAGAAAATGTTTTTCCGTTCTTGGAGTATTTTTTACCATCTGTTAGTATAATTATACAACTTGAAGTATTTTATACCACCTGTAAGATTATATTCATCATACAAGTATTGAAAAAGATAAGTGAAAGAAATGTACAATTTGAAGAAAGAATTGTAAAATATGAGAAGAATAAGAAAGGAACAAGGAAAGGAAGATGACGAAAATAGTATGTACTGGTAACGATAACGGTACTGTGAGCATACTACCTGTAACTTTCTTTATTGGACCCGTACGAAATTTTCGTGCGTTTATTACGAGACATTTTATTGTAACATGCGCAGATCGAGGCGGGAGTGAGGGGGATGCATTTAATATCGTCAAGTGATGACGAACCAGCGTCCGTCTGCCCGTCAGACAGCTGCACCGTTCACCTAAACTTTTTTTGTGTGAAAGGTATAGGTGGTATAGGTCATGGTATAGTTCTCATGTTCACCGCTTTCGTCAGCAATTTTTTCATAGCTGAATATGGCGCTGCGATCTGTAACACTATACTTCACAAACTGTCCGTATGTTCAGCTATGAAAATTCCAGATGACGCTGCGGACGCTCAGGTATTTTTCGTCATATTTTTTAGGTTAATCACGGCCTATACACGTCTAATGATTTAAGTTCAAAGATGAGCAAAATCTATAGTCGATATGGTGACATATGGTGAGATATGGTCGAGGGTCGGTAAAACTTTTTCGCAAATATCTCGGCAGGTACAGCACAGCAGCACAGAAATTGTTCATGTTGGTGTCAAACTGGGAATTTTTTTGTGGAAATTGGGTCAGTGGTCTGGTCATAGCGACCAATGGAATGGATGAAATTGAGTTTCTTAGCAGATGTTTTTCGTCTATATTTGCTCAACTATGCAATATGGAGATTTGCTGTCAAAGGCAAAGTTGTGCAGAATAAAATTTTAGGCAAAAATGGCCCAATCTTGGGATGTGACCACTTCTAGAATTTAGCGGGATGACCCATATCTCTGAAACTGTGGCAGTTAGAAAGTTGCTTCGAAGGGCGAAGTTGTAAAGAATTAAATTTTAGCGAATACGTTTTTCAGGGTTTTAAAGAAAAATTACCCGGTTCTGGTATAAGACTACTTTTAGAATTGGGCTGGATGACCCATATCTCTAGAAATATGGAAGTTAGAAAGTTCCTTCCAAAGGCAAAGTTGCAGAGAATTAAATTTTAGCGAACACTTGTTTCAGATATTTAGGGAAAAAGGGCCCAATCCTTGGATATGACCCCTTTTAGAATTGGGAGGGATGACCCACATCTCCCCTAGCGAAAAAAAAACCGACGAAATAGTATTCAGAAGTATACTATACAAATTGAAGTAAATTTTTATACTTTTTTCGAAATTTCCCCATAGAAAAAACAAAAGTATACAGTATACAATCGTATACAATAAGTATTCGTCAATCAGTGCTCGTCAATACTTATTTGTCGATTTTTTTCGCTCGAGTCTAGAACCATGAGAGTTGGAAAGTTCCTTACAAAAGCAAAATTGTAGAGAATAAAATTTTAGATAACATGTGTTTCAGGGGTTTAGGGATTTTGGGAAAAATGGAGGACTGATGAGAAAAGGATTACTGATATCTCTAGAACTATAATAATAATAATCCATCGTTATAACCCGTCCGGGTCAGAGGCTAGATCATTTTTATTTACTAGTTCAACAATTTTTTCTGAGTTTTTCCTCACATGGATTCTCTTAGAGATCCTTTCGTTACCGGCGTTTTTACTGTTTCAGTGGTAAATTTCAAACAAACGTAGTGCCATCTATGATGTTTTTTTTTAATAAGGGTGGGGAAATCTTCATAGACACCCGGTCCTCCCGGACCAAGGTAGTGTTGGATTCCATTCTTCAATGACCTAACAGCTAAAACCCCCTTCCTTAGTCTTCATGCTCTCTTCTCCCCGGAACCGCCTAACACATTACTTCGGGGAGGGGCTACTCTCTCATATAAATTGGCAGTCTTCTTTGATCGTCTCTCCATGCACTTTGCAGCTTACCCATTATTTTCGCAACTCTTCACACCTCCTCATCGCGTTTGAATGCTGAAGAATGCTGGTTTGCCCCATCAAGGTGTTTTACCTGCAAAACTATGGCAATTAGAAAGTTGCTTCCAAGAGAAAAGTTGTATAGAATTCAATTTTGGTGGTGGTTTTAGGGAAAAATGACCCAATCCTGGAATGTATCCAGTTCTACAATTGCCGTACTTCAGGAGAGTATTCGACATTACCTTGTTTTAGTTATTTGGCATCCTTATGAAGACACATTTGTTGACGGAATTGAATCGATTCAGAAAAATTTTTTGATGTACGCACTGAGGGTGAAAAGGGACGAAAATTACAAGCTCCCGCCGTTGAAAATGACGTATAAAATGAATGGTAGGACCAGAATGTCAAAACCGATGTCAATATCATTTTATCTATTTATACTGAACCTTTGGTTCTCACGACTCTAAATCACGCCGACTTGTGCAAAACCAGCTAGTCTAGACGACTAGTTTCCGCTATCTTTTTTTGTTTCAGGTAGACCATTGTCTACACGAGACGCGAGGAAACTACATGCTATAAAGAAGTAATTAAAGAATGACGATAAGCAGGGGTGACTGTCGGTTTTGTTGTTGTTATCAATTGTTTGTAATTGTAGACAGGGGGTTTCGGTCATTGATGGATAATAAATAAATAAAATAATTTCAGTGGGTCGTTGGAATTTTAAAAACTTTGCAAATAGTTGCAATTCTGATAAGTTCGCACCTATTTGCAAAATCTGTTCCTTTTGCCACATCTATTCTGATACGTACGGGTCTTTGGTTATGTTTTGTCAATTTTTTTAATGATCTGCGACAACGCAATTCCTTCACCGTTGCAACAACACAAGGGTCAATTGACGTTCTATTTTCCATTAAACATGAATGAAGGAAAATTCCTCAATAACCGGCCAATAAATCAGCGAATAACAAATGATGCGTTGAAAATCGTCTATGTAGCCAATTTGTGAACGAATGATTTGCTGTTTCGTCATAGTTAATGTTTTGTCAGTAAACAACCGCAGAACACAGGTTTTAATGTCGATGACCATATTTTTTGCAAACAATTTTTTTTTGTGAAATTTTAAGGCGTAATTTTCCTTTGTTTTCATATTTGTTTAAATTACATGAAGCTTTGTCATTGAGCGCGATAATTATTTAATTTTACTCCACATCTCTTTCTTAGTGTTCACTTATCATTAGCGGATACCGTATGTTCCCATAACTGCTTACAACCCAATTGGTGAGGAACATACATTGTCTTCGTACAATTTCCAGTATAGTTCACTTGGTTTGTAAGTTACTTAAGATGATTCATACAAGTGGAAAGAAAGTGCTTAATACAGTTTGAGTAAAACATCAGAAATGTATTGCTTAGGTTTACTATATTTGACTTCAATTCGATTTTCAGGTTCGACATAAGTGGATTAAATCTAAAAAATTGAAATTGAAAACTCGTAACTGATACAAAAAAAAATATAAGAAATACTTCAAAATTTGGTGGATAGGGAATAATTTAAAAAGAATGAAATCACAAAATAACCAGATGTGATGAATGAGTATCAAGTATCACTACATAACGAAAACTTTTTCGATTTTTGGTTGTTGAAATATGCGATTTGTTTTCGGGCACACTATGACACCGTTATCTTTGGATAGTTGAGATAGAGCCTGTAAAATGTGAAACAATTTGTTGAGATGTCATTGTCCTTTTAAATTTATTTTAAAAACACCTACCAGTTGACCAAATATTTGACCGTTAGGAAGCATCATAGGTAGATTGTGTTCGTTCAACGGTAAGCCAGTAACTCTTTAAATAAAAAGACAATTATTCGACAAATTCATTCATTCATTTTCCTCGTCATTTGGAACATCCGAGAGATCGATCTACAAATCTACGATTACAAAAGTCATTCTTCAGTAAGATCGTTTATTGAAAATGTGCCCGCAATTCAATTATTTTACATAATTCACCTTATTCCGGATTCGATTAAAAAAATCGCCAAAAAAGCTTCTACAATAACCATTTTCACTCGATTCGTTAGAGCAAGGCTGACGGTGGAACCTTCGTCGTTATAAGTGGAAAAAAAACTTAGCGCAAATTTTAACGAATTTCCTCGTTTTTTTGTTTCTAACGACCAAAAAGGTTCAGTGAGGCACAAGCTACTCTTTTCATTGCGAATTCACAAGAGGTCATTTTAAGCATAAAGAATATTACTGTGAATAAATTATAAAATTAGCCACACTGACTCGGTTAAGTTGTCAAAGCATGGGCGACATGAATTATCCCACAGACAGAAAATATTGGGAATTATCACCCAGGAATTATCTCCAAGACAAATGAGAATTATCACAAGGGGAATTATCACCCAGGAAATATCACCCAGCAAGTTTAAAGCCGTAAATTTGTACAAGGAAAATATTGGATGAGTCCAATTTTTATAAGGAAAATGCTATTTTGTACAAGGAAAATGCCATCCCGGGTGATAATTCCTGGGTGATAATTCCCAATTTGTCTGGGCGATAATTCCCTGGGTGATAATTCCCAATATTTTCTGTCTGGGAGAAAATTACCGTCACCCAAAGCACGTTCACTTCATTCATTTGAATTTCCTTGTTTCTTCCACACTCGGGTGCGCATTGACTGCACAAATCTTCTCCTTGGTCTTACACCTGGGACCTGTGCATCAAAAATCCTCTTTGGCTGCATGTCACGCCCGGCACGCGACTTTTGTTCTTCTATTTTAAAGCGTTAGTTAGAAAGAGACAAACTATATCTATCTCACTCTAATCAACGCTTTACAATAGAAAAATAAAAGTCGCGTGCGGGGCATCAAGAATCAATTTTTTCGGAAAACGCTCTTCACAAACGTTGAGCTATGTCAAATTATCTGCCGGAAAAACTACCCCCAGTTAGGTCTGACAAGAATTTAGCTATTGCCCATCCTTTGAACGTGCCTGAAACAGGGCAATCGGCCTCTTCCACCGACGAAGCCCCTAAATTTTCCTAAATCCACAAAAATCTGTCTGAACGTCGATTAGTGATTTTTACGCACCCATGCGGTCGGAAAATCGTACATCGACCCAAAGTATAGTCTTGAACTTGTAGAAAAATTGCAAAGTCAATACTTTGTATGGTTACCGACTTCGATCAATAAATACGAAACTTGACGTTTCAACTTTTCTTAACCCTTTGGTAGGCGAACTATGGTAAATCTCCATACCATCGTCCAGGAAAGATTTAACTAATAAAATAAATAAAAAAAATTTACCTGCAAAACAACCGGCTTTGTGCGACATGAGAATATGGTAGACCTGCAGCGATTTCATTAAAGTTTGGTTGGCACACTGGACAGTTGACACATTTTCCGCATTCGGAATAACATTGTGGAGTCTTTAATGCCGATAATCCAGCTTGGATTGTGACACCTAGTACCGATTGTGTGGACAATTGAAATAGGCGATAATTTTCGAGTCGAAATCCCAACACTAAGTCATTCCAACGTTTCGGATCGAACAAGGATTTGTATGGCTCAATGTCTGTGTTAGTTGGGAACGCCAATAAAGCCATGCATTTCTGTATCTCTTTCAACTGGTCTTTTTCGTAATTAGCGAATGCTTTTCGAGCATGCTGAACTGCATCTAAACGTCTATCAGCTCTAATGAGCTCTATGAATTCCTGTACTTTCAGCTGAAATTCAATGTTTGACGAAATTTTCCTCAGCTTTGATCTATTGTCCAAACACCAAGCCATACATTTAATCGTTTGTCGCTTTTTTAAGTCTTCTTCGACTTCACGGGATGTTTGAAATATATCCAAATTGGTTAACTCCCGAATATTGCTCTGTGTTGCTAAACGTTCAGCTGATTCATAATAGCCTAATCGTAGGAAATGTTCGACGATCATTCGATCCAAACGAATTTTCTTCCATCGATTTGTTGCGGCTAATTTAACTTCATATGAAGATGGGAGAGGTACATATTGTTGTCGTAAATGTTCTAGTCGTCGCTTGCACTCGAGACCAGCTGATAACTCGTCCGACATGCTTTCATCTGCTTTGCGCTTGAGAACTTGAAGCTTCTCAACAACTCCACCCAACAAACGGGTTATATCAGCTGCCTTGGCATTCTCATCCAACCCTTTTTGCAATTCGGATTCGAAGCATTGTATTTGGCTCAAGCCTCGATCTAGAGCCTTTTGAGTAAGTCGAAATTTTTTATTCAAAATTTCATATGGCACCTGCAACAAAATAATTTCATCAAAAAATATCATTACAAAAACTATATAGGATGCTGATAACGCTATTACGCTGATTACTAATTTTTTTAATAAATCAGAAAAAAAACATATTCGAACAACTGAGGTGTAATTTAAATGACTTTGGAATAGATTCCAGATGGTTGCAAATTTGCAAAGTTCATTTCAATAATTCAACGCCATATTATTAGCAAATAATATCACGATGAAGGTAACACAAAAAGTTCATTACATTGGACACAATGAATGCAGGCTTTAACGCACATACAAATAATTTTCGACGTAATAAATTCAGCTGTTGTTAATCATAGCAAAAAGCCAACAATTTTAAAAGATAATATTCAATGGGCTTACCTTTAATGTCGGATATTCACATTTTATGTCTGTCATTTCTGACGGGTGGAAATCTTTCATTATCTTTATTCTTTTGCTAAAAATCTTTACTTTGTTTTTGTGGCTCTCTGACCAGATGAATGAGATATAAATTTCAACGATAATGTCAAAAGTTTTTTCGGACAAACGTATTCAACGAATATGAAGTTGAACGAAAATCTACTTTTCAACGATATACGTTTGTCGAATGGTTCCTAACAATTTCGGCGCGACTTTTAAAAATATTGCCAACCGATTGATTGAGAACTCTTCAAACAGTTTTTGTTTCGGGAATATCTTGACGTGGTAACAACAATAGAGGAAATTCGCTGTAACGCTCATTCAAACATTTCCCTATTCTTTCAATATAATCTATAAAATTATAGTTACAGTTGCAGAAACGTAAAAACCAGCAGATCAAGCGTGATGTTGTTTTCATGTTGTTAATGGTTTCCATTTTTCTGTCTCTGTATACCACGGGAGAGATACTATCAATATTACAACTCCAAGCTAACCGGCCCAACAGCATAAGAGCATTTTTGCGTCCTCTGTTGTCCATTCGAATAATGACTGAGATTTTTTTTGGGTTGGTATGAATTTTATTTTTGATTAACTTGGTTAAGGCCCATGACTGTTGTGCTAAAATATAGTCTACATTTAGGCGCTCAAATAATATACTTTCGCTGATATCTGTGGACAAAGACGCAGTTTCAAAAAAGTAAGTCAGCATTTCCCTTCCTACATATGTCGTCTTTTAAGAGCAACTAAACCTATTTTTTGGGATTGAAACTAGTCTCAGAAAGACGTGTTTTTGTGCAAATTTAACGATTTTTTTCACCGTTCTCAGAGTAGGTTGAATCCCAAAAAATAAGTTTAATTGCTATTAAAAGGCAACATTTTTAGGGAAATGCTGACTTACTTTTTTGAAACTGCGTCTTTGTCCACTGATATCAGCGAAAATATAATATTTGAGCGCCTAAAGGTAGGCTATATTTTAGCGTACAAGTTACGGGTCTTAACAAAAATAAGAAACTATAAAGAGACATGTTCGAGATTCGTGGAGTACGGAACTGAACTTAACAGGGACGACGCGTTTGCCTTCTTCGTTCAATTAACGCCCGATTTTATTTAAATTAAATCCAAAGCGTCGGAAGATCAGGGTCCAAGCGTTTCAACAGCAACAGCGTTGAAAATATAGTTTCTGGATTTTAATTCCGAATACTTAGTTTGCTTCGACCTCGGCTGTATTTCTGGCGCTTTCAACGGAAATTCTGAGATGGCTAGAGGCGAGTGTGTCCCAGCAAGTGGCATCCCACACGAGATATCGTCCCAAGGGACCAAAGTCAATTTGTCGAATTTCCTGCCGTTATTTCGGAAAAGGCCGGGTGGTTCTAAGGTGGCGTTAACGTGGATGGAAGATAATGCTTGGCACAAAACTCTTTTGGCAACTCAACTGGGTATTCATGCCAGTTCGGTGACAAACGACCCGCAGGTACTAATATGTGGAGCAAAAACGGGGACGTCCAACCTCAGGGCGGCCCATACTCTAATTTGGTTGTCGTCGAGGAATGTTCCGATGTGTGTGGAGGGAATTGTATTGACTCTTCGCATTGAAGGGCTTCTATCTAATCTAATGGATTGGTAAAATTTAAATTGAATTCAATGATACGCATGATGTTAATGCGATCTCAGGATTTCTGACAAGCAAGCGAAGACGGTGTTGAAATTTCATGCCTCGATGGCTTCGGGCAAACGGTGAATGTGATCCACGTCTGAGAGTGGTAAGATTTGACAGACGAGACTAGACGCAGCAAAATTGGAGCTGAGGAAGGCAGGAAGGGCGATGTGCTTTAGCTGACGTACACCGAGACCTCGGTAATTTGTGGGCAAAGAAGCTTGTGTCCAAATTTCGTCGTTCATTGATATGTTCAAAATACCTTTCAAAGTAGTTTTAATGCTGATGTCGAAATAATCTATAAGATTCTCGTGAAGCCGTGAGAAGACAGTACAAGATAGGTCAGCTTCGGTATGGCGAAGCAATTCTTTAACAAAAATAGCGCTGAGTGTGCAGGCAGATTTACTACTCGGTCGAACAAAATTTTAGCCTTGCTCATGATGACGGAGGCGAAATTACCAAACCGGAAGGTTGAATGGGGCGCTGAGCAAATTGAAACTTTACATTTAAGAACGACTTCATAATGGATGGATCCGGAAGAAAAATACAATTCGCATTGGGACGTCGAGCCCGATTTCTGGATGGTCACTCAACGTTCCATCGTCCTGGTATGTACTACCATACATAACAATACTGATGGAGCACCGTAACACTGCCAGAAATTTCGATATAGCAACGGTGTCATTGATCTTATGCGAGCTAGCATGACGTTCCGATGAATGGAATTATATGCGTTGGTATAATATATCTTGAGCGTGACAAACCCTTGTGCCTGGTGACAAATGATCTAGTGGCGTGAACGGCTGATTCGCAGCCACATTTAACCCCAAAACCGGTGTTAAAAACCTGAGCAGAAGTTACATACAAAGTTTATACCCTGTATACATAGCAATGCAAAAGTGACAGATTCGAAATTTTTCTAATATGGCAACACCGAGTTTCATTAATGAGGGCGCGTACAGACATTTTCAATGGTGAATCGTAATAAGATTAATGACACTTTTCACCATATCGTTCAGCAATCTGTGTTTTTCAACATTTTTTCCTAAAATAAACCGTTTTTTACTACTGTACGTACATACAACATCAATATTGATCACTGGAATAAATTATAAAACGGTTTTTATGCAATCATCAATAACTTTGATTAAGAATTAAAATGTCAACCATCATGACAGCCTTCACAACTCTATCCATATCGCCGATATGGGTAGAAATTTGACACTATCAGTGAACGTTGACAGCTCTCACTAACGATCCCCCACAAACAAAAATCCGAATTAATTCGGATTTCTAGTACAGAAGCGATCGATTAACTAAACGAAGAATTATTTATTACTGTACGCGCTCTGACTTTTAATTTATGATGAAATTCGGGTTGCCTAATTCGAAAAAATTTTGCATCTGGCACTTTCAGTTCTTATTTAAATTTTGGTCGGTGTAATTTTGCAATCATATTTTTCGATGGTTTTTTCTACGTCCGTATAGTCATAGGATCAACCTTTCTAAACAGCTTATATATGCTTGACCGTGATGTTTGTTTAAGTCCTTTACAGAGCCAAGATACTTATTTGATTTGGAGAATAATGTGCTGCTGGTATTCATGTCAATAATTCGAACACCTGATTTGAGGGTCAAATTAAAAATCAGCGTAGCGAGAGGAAAATGTCTGAGAGTTTGTTTCGAATATCAACTTGGTTAGCGAGATAAATTTGTTAAGATTTCCGAATTCCTCCTCCATAACTCGCATGCTGCCTTTAAGTCAATGAACAATCAATGTGTTTTTAAGTTACACTCCTTCTTCTGGTACTCCATGATCTGTGTGATTCGAAACAGCTTGTTTGCAGTTGAACGACCCACACCAAAGCCTACACCAATCACCAACAGTAGCTTCCGAGCAGTGCTTTGAAATCTTTGAGCAACAAAGAGCAGGACCGTATAAAGATAACCTGAAATTGGTAACTCTAAATTTTTTCAGGTCAGGTTCAGGTTTTTTTGAACGAACCTGAACTGGATTTCAAAAGTTCAGGTTTCAGTTACATGTTTAGGATAAATATTTCAGGTGTACCTGAACTCACAAATTTCAGGTTCAGGTTACTTTAGGTCAGGTTTAAAATTTTAGTTCGACCCGAACCTGTTGTGAACATTACTATAGACTCCTAAGTTTTTTTTTAATTATTGGAATTTCCACGAATTTTTTGCCTGATTATTCTAGATCAGCGGAATTAGTTGAATTTCCAGGATATTCAGATTTTTCCCAGATACGTTCTGAGTTTTCACATCGATTTCAAATCTGGTTATTTTTTGGAAAACAGATTCAGGTCGAAATCAGCGTGACGTCTTCACCGGTTTGAAACAGATCAAACTGATCTTGTGAGGAGCCTTAGATGTCTTTCCCCGCTTCTGTTCACAATTTTCATGGACAAAATCATCAAGCGGTGGAAATGTCGTGGTTGGTGAGGTCTATGTGGAGGACTTCATTCTGTTAGCAGATAATACCAGGGGTTTACGCGGTGGGACTCACTGCCATACAACGCATAAAAAACCTAGCGACGTTATCAGAGAGATTTTCATATACTTTCTCTAACAAATTCTCGTCGCAAGGTTTTTCATGCGTTATAGGGCAGTGCATGTGAGGAATACGGGATGAAGATAAGTGTAAGGAAAACTAAGGCTATGAATGTCGGCAAATCTCGGAAGGAGATTGATCGCAGTTTAAATGGCGAGGACATGGAGCATGTTTCTGAAGTTATTTAGGGAACTCGAGGAAAGAAGGAAAATGCGAAGCGCGGTTGATAGTCAGTTGAGGTCAGATACGTGTTCAACAAAAATGAATTATGTACCGAAACAAAGTTGGCTATCTACAGGTCAATTTTCAGGCCGACGATTCTGTACGGTAGTGACAGTTGGTTTGACTGCGGATATGTCCTGCATGACCTGGAGATTTCTGACATGAGGGTTCTTAAGAACATAGCGAAAGTTAATCTGAGGGAGAGGTGAGATAATCAGTGGGATAACGAAGACATGAGGGACATGTATTTCGTCAGTGGAAGGGCGGCGCTGGTTCGGGCACGATCAAAGGATGGGTAATAACAGGCTACCGAAAAGGATCTTAGATGCCCAGGTCCCGGGTGTTAGGCCAAGGGGTATACCAATGAGAAGGTTTATAGATTCAATCAAATCTTGGTTAGTACAATGTAAGGATTTCTGGATTTTCAAAGCACCCTTAGGTTGTGACCAGGCATCCTGAGTAACGTTATTTGTAACTTTACTTTTACGTTACTGTAAGGTAACGTTGCAAAATATAGGTTTTGTGTAACCGTTACAACTGTAACAAAAAGATAAAGTCACAATGAGTAACGTTATTTATGCGTGAACGATTTATAAAAACTGAAAGCAAAAGTGGAACTAAAATAAATTGTATATGTTCCATGGACCAGAGCTGTTACAGTTGATATGATTTTTTTTTCTACACATTGTTCTTGTTGTTATTTTCATATTTCAGTAATATATTTGTGACGTTACTCCGATAAAAATACAATTGTAACGTTACGAGTTGTAACGTTGTAATGAAACAATAAAAAGTTCCAATTAGTAACGTAACATAATGGAACTTTTAGAATAAAGTTATAACGTTATAACGGATGCCTGGTTGTGACTCCAAAATGGCTTTCACCACAATAGCATACCAATTTCGTGTAGAACTATGTCCTTTAATGAAATTTTGGTTTATAAAAAAACCCACGTTGGAATCAACAATAAATAAACATAAATAAAAATCATAGTTGGCCAGAAATCGCTCAATCAAAAGTGAGAGGACTTTCTCAGGGCGAACAAACCATCTCCTTGCCATGCGATAGAAGGGCATGGAGGACGATAGTTCGTCATTCTGGGATTGCGACATAAAGACCTCACACCGAAAGGTACTAAATATGGTCTATAAAGTTCGATGATGAGCACTGGCTCCAAACAATGACACAGATATACCGAATACATTCAAAAAAATATGGTTAGTTGTGTGTCATTTGCTTGTAGCCATCAGTGCTATGAACACGATCCGCAACGATCGTAACGCCGTCATTTCAACAAAGATGTTTTTTTGACACGTGGGACACGTGTGCAAACAGGAAATATGATAAGAGTCAAACTGACCGCATTTCTGGAGTCAACCAGATGGTACGAATTAAAAGGGATAGACCGGATAGACGAGCCGCTTAAATTGCGCGTAATTTTGCTGTACTAAAATGTTGTGTTCACTTTAATTGCATTTTATGCATATAGGAAAATCAAAGTTTTGAACATACTTTTCAAAATTCAATTTTAAATATTTTTGATGCTGATTATCATAAAATTTTATGGTACAAAGTGCGTAAAAGCTGTTTCTACGCACTAGTGCGGGAAAATAATTGGAATTTCGACAAATTTTTGCAAGTGGACACACGCAGTGAAAAGCTCGTTTTTTGTCGGTGAATTACAAAAAACGTTGTTTTATACACGTTACGGATGCTGGTAAATTCAAATTTTTGCCTGTGAAAACTGTTATTGTTGAAATTTATTGCGCTGGTGGTTCCGGCATTTGTAACTTGACAGGGGGTGCCACAGAAAATATGAATTTTTTTAAACGTTTCAGGAAAAGCCTGAAAGTAACGTTCACTCATCAGGCGGGGAAATTGTTCATATTGTTGAAGAAATTATGAATCACGAGCGAAGCGAGCGAAATTTGCTTTTAATAACTTTCGTTTTCATTGGATGTCAAGCTTTGAAATGGCTTATTTCTCGCCAGAATTACAAAATCTTCGTTCGTAAATTCCAGGTGCCGCCATTCTAGCGAATTGTGCAGTTTTTTTGGTGCCCCAAATAGTGTCCATAGTAACTATGAATTGTTCTGATGGCGCTAAACTTTTCTAATTGATATTAATCATTAAAAGGCAAGGATAGTGAAATTAGAGGAACAATTTATTATTTTGATGGTTACTGTGGAAGCATAATGTGAAATTACTAACGCTTGGGTCGGCAAAGTTGGTACGCGCCCTGACTTTCCCACTGTGCTCTGAACCAAGGAAATGACTCTTTTTACGTTACAGGGGGAGGGTGGTCTGAAAAATGCCAATCTTAGCGTTATGTAATTTATGAACGGTCCATAATATGAATTTCTATTTCACAAATTAACAAACATACAGAGCAAAAAGAATTTTCTGCTAAAGAATTTCTCCCAAGAGGGATTGGGCTTGTTGGAAAATATTTATCAGTAGTTGATGTTGTAAATGTATCGTTTGAATGCTCCTCAAGCGAAATTGTGAAAGAAGTTTGGCTTACGAAGGTGTGTTAATAAAAAATTTATGTCAATAGTTTCCAGAATCTCAGGGAGGGCTCAGAGGCTCTCAGGGGGGGCTTAGCCCCTTCTGCCCCCTCTCCCTAGATACGGGCCTGGGCATTTGTGACGCATAAGCACATGCACAAGCTAACATGTCGTTGGCAAACAAACTTAACTTAAACGTTGGTATTTAGAACCTTTAGAACAGCTTCGGAGCTTCTGTTGCATATATAATCACTAAAGGTAATCAGTAAAAATCAGCAAAAACGTCCGGGACCCAACTTTCAGGCGAATATGTCTACGTAATGTTGCACGCATCGCTTTGCTTTCTCAAGTTGCAACACATGAAACCATTTTATACTACACTTAGAATTTAAACTAAGCAGTTGCGGCAGCTTTCCAGAACACTTTTCTGGTAAGTCATACTTCCATAACACTTTTCTGGTCACGCATGTTTCCATAGCCCTTTTTTGGTGAGGCATAGCATACGAAAATGTCAGGAATCCTACATAGCTAATCTATATTCACCTGAAACTTGGGTCCCGTATTTTTCCTTATCCGATGAGGGATTGCGTTACCTTCAGTGTTTATATACTTTACAGGCTTACGGACTGGCTCATAAGAGGCAGTATGCTGTACCGGGGAAAATAACGCCCGCCGGGCGAAAATACCGTCTTCCCTGGGATATTTTCCCCCGGCGCGTTGTTCGTCAGCAAATAAGGATATTATTGCCCACCTGAAGAGAAAAACGCTAATCGGGTAATATTTTGTACCGGTTAATTTTCGGTCGGTGGAAAATAAGACCCGGGACGAACGTCCTCCGGTACGTTATTCTTCACAGGTGGTTGATATTTTCCAACAGAAAAAGCAATTATTCCTTGGCGTGTGATATTATACTCTACCCGGGAGATATTCTTATTTGAAAATTTGGGCTGGAGACATAATAGAAAAAAAAACATACAACTTATGCGTATCAAAAGATTTCATAAAAATCACCAAAAATTGTCGCAAATTTCGAAAATCGAGTTTTTGCGAAGCATTTTTACACGCAAAAGTTATTATGTTTTATTGTATAGGCGAAGGTAACTCTCACATTAAGCGCCAAATGTTAGGGAAATAAATGTGACATTTACGTCAGCATTTATCCACCTAGATGGATAAATCCGATTTTCTCTCTTCTATGATTTGACATGCGTCATTTATATGAAAAATTTCTGACATTGCATACAAAACTAGAAAAGAAATATCTAGTCACCTACACAACGTCCGCCATTTTCTGTGTTTATATCCGACCACTGTTAGGCAGTTCTTAACGAAAATAGATGGCAACACATTCTACTTACTTGACATTTGAAGCAGACTAACTTATTTGAGAATTTTGACATTTGAAACACACTATCTTCAGTTCATGATATCGATATTACGAGTATAATAGATGTACTTTTCGTTAAGAATGGCCTATAAAAACGCAATCTCTATAGAGTTAGCCTTCTATAACGATATCGATTTTTTTTCGAAAAGTTTTACGAATACAAGGGTTACACAAAAGAGAGGACAATGCGATGTTTTAGGGTAAGAATGTTTTTATGAAAGTGGCGAAAGTATTGTAAGATCAACGAATGCATCATCGAGGCATCGTGCAACTCTAAGCACATTTGGTAGCACATTTGACATTGATTGACATTTGAAGCAGACTACTTATATTTGACAGTTCTGACATTTGGAGCGCGTACATTAGTTCGATAAGATTCACTGGTGGCGATTTTGACAGATTTTATATGAACGAAGTGTCAAAATTTTCACTAGTGAAACTTAACGAACCAAAGCTGTACGCGCTCTTGGATCAGATTATAATTTGGTTCATGATATCGACGTTATGAGGATAATAGATGTCGTTGAGAGTGGCCTATATTATTTGAGACTTCAAAATGTCCTTCTCAGTGTAACAGGAAATTACTTTATTATTGAAAGTAAAACTCTATGAGTATAATAGATGTTTGACAACCGTTTTGTGAAGGAGCCGGTGAAACAACTGATGATGAACAGTTCTCTGCTGTTCCAGGACCACCACCAACAACGGTTTAACAAAAGTCATTTTCAACTTCTGTTTTTTTATTGCACGGGTAAAGATAAACTTGAAATGAGTTGTTGAAAAGGCAGTGGAGCCACTTGCCATTGCGACTTGCCATCGTCTATTTACAATAAAAAAAGTATTGCCACATGTGTATACCCTCACACTATCGTTCGCGTGGATAATAAACGCACTCGCTGGCGCTCGTTGCCCATTAATACCCACTTGAACGATAATGTTCGGCTTTTCCACGTATGGCAATAATCTTATATTTGTCTATATCTCCAGCTCAAACTCTCTATTCATGCAGAACGATTAACGACCGCCGCGCCGGTGGAAAATATGCACCGGCTAGAGTGTAATATCGCCCGCCGGAGGAGAACCGTTTTGTCCGGGGGAAAATAACGCCCAGCACAACTATTGTCATGAAAAAATCATTAATTTGAAGGTTCTCCGCATTATTTTCCGAGTTTTTTTTTCAATTGTCAACTTCATTATTCAATAGATCCGATTCCAGTAAGTCCACTGTAGCGATTCCTTTCGGTTTCGGATTAAAAGTTATATTGTTCACCCCTAGTCCAAAATGCAAATATCTCCATACAGCTCCTCCACTATAGATCCATCCGTCAATAAATGGTCTTAAGTAAAACTTATTCTCTTCATATTTAAACGCCAGACCGATGTTTACATGTGTATGCCACCAAAACGAATTCTCATCAGCAAACACGAGCGAGTGTTCAACATAATTTCGTTTTAAGAAGATTGTTGTTTTAAATGTTTTTTCGCCAAAATGGCCTGTTCCTTTATCACCGAATGTCTCGTTTGAGTATGCATATCCATAAGTGTAAATGGTAACATTAGGATACAATTCGCAAAATTCATTTAGAGATGCATAATCGCTATAGGTCACTACTGGATCATTACTCGAGTAATCTTTCTTAACTGATGTGGTAGACCAATTCGCTCCTAGTGTCCAAAATTTGGCGTATCCAACATAATAAGTAATTGGTTCAAATTTTAGTTCGATCGATTTTCTGTTTAAAGAAAAGTTGATCATTACTTTTGCTGTAACTTCGGCACTCAGCACAAATATGATCAAGAATGCGCAGCCGAACGTTTGATTAACATATTCAAACATTTCTCTTATCGAAAAATTTTCTGAGAATACACTTTATATGTTATCACCACGAATACGCACGAAATAAAAATGCTAAATTCGAGACTTCGAACTTTTATATCATTGAACGTGTGTTCGTATAACTTTTCACATTGGAGAGTGCGGAGACAAAATCAGAAAATATTTTCCGTTTGAATCGACAAACGAGACTCATCTGTTTATTTGATAAAATGTTATTAATTTAATGTTCTTCAATATTAACATATGACCTTAGGATAGAATGTTAAGCCGGTCGGCGCTCGCACACTGTAAAATGTACGCCGTCAGTCGATAAAGTTCAGTCGATGTTAACAACTGAATCTTGCATTCAGAGAAATGATAACGGCAGCTCACGCGCAAAAAAATAAAAAATTTGCATTTTCCAAGTAAAATCATGGACATCCCATACAAAATAACAAATCTATCATAAAGTTTGGCATCGGCGCCATCTCTTGTAAATTAAAACAATGAAAAATTGACAATTATTTTTTAGGTTAAACATGACCAATAGGTACTGATGTATAGTCTGATTAAAATGTCAAGTGTATAGAATGTGGTGCCATCTATTTGATTATGGCACATGAGAGTAAACAAGACACACTTATTTGATAGCAATCAATGTGAAGTATAAAAATGTACAATCTTTGTAATTCACAGGGGCCTATAGTTTGACAGTTCACTATATGACATGGTATGTGTGGATTATGGATCAATACTACCATCAAAGTGAACTATATCACTGAACCGTTCATGCATGAGAAAGCCATCCTACCCTCATTTGATAGAGTCTACTCCCGATTAGTCAAGTAACCGCGAACAAATCAATTATAATACCAAATAGTATATTACAGAGGAACACTGTTATGAGTAATATTACAGGTGTGCGATGTTTACGGTAACGAGCCACGGAGGGGCGAGTTACCGTAACGCACACTTGTAATATTACTCATAAACAGTGTTCCTCTGTACTATGTTTTAACGTGTAACCCACAAGGTAAGTTGAAATCTACAAAACATCTTATTTCATAAAAATCAATTCAAGTTTCAAATTTTGTTATGTTCACTCTACGAACGAATCAAAGTTGCCGTGTGCCAATTCATTCATGTTTCTATGAAATGACTTTAGTTGTCGGTTAAATTTTTGTTTATTATCGAGATTTAATTCAAGTTTTTCATCTTTATTGAGAACTTATAGGCGGCTTTAGGGAACGAATGTTTTGCCGAGAATTGAGTAATGTCATAGGCAGGACAATCGTTTCCGTAAAATACCACAAATTTAAGAAATTTGAGAATCACAAACTTTTACTATATCAAAACAAACACGTCGCATAAGATTTACCGACTACTCTGATTACACGTGAGCCATTTACCTATCGCATCGCACACTGTGTAAATCAACTTACCGAGTGGGTACACGTTAAAGATACTTACCGTACAACGTGGGTTCATTCATTTTCAGAGATTTGAACAAACATGTCAAAGCATAAATTGAACGTATCACACAAAAATCAAACGTGTGTGCTAAAATGAACTTACCGTACTAAACGTACTAAAATGAACGTACTAAAAAAGAAAAGAATTCATTTTCGAAACGCCATTTACAATTTCGATTCGAAGAAATAAAGGACGCGTTGATTTTTCCGATGAAATAAATTTCGGTGATTTTTCATATTATAAACGACTTGCATTTAATGTGTAATTGTTGAAATCGTCGTTCAGTGTTTCTGTCGATCGTTTTATAGTTTGTGAGTGGTTTTTGGCTATAAAATCGTCTAAACAAACTGTTCGTTTTTTTTCGTCAAACTTGCATCGATACTGAAAGGTGAGATACACTACAAAAGCGCGTGGATTTGCCTACATATTCCAAAAAAATATCGTTTTTGATGTTTACATCGTCCTAAACTACTTGGGCTTTTTCAAAATTGTTGGTAAGTGAAAGGTTTTGCTTATAATTTATTGTAATTTTCGAAAAACTTCCATCCATTTGGTCTGATGGCTCGGTTTTGTCAAATTGACAGTGGCGCCGGTAATGTTATTCCCGCGCTTGCTTTCTTCCATGAGTTTTTTTTTTTCTTTGATTCTACAGCTTTGTAGTCATTTTAATGAAGTTTGATTTTATTGCATGGTAAATAACTCTTAATTTACATCATCCACCGATTTTCCTACAAGTTGTGTGTAAAATTGTTATTTTCTATTTTTGAAATTAAAATGTGAAGCATCGACGATATTTCCCAATCATTTGTTCATAAATAAATGAAATCCAATGGACTAGTATTTTTGCTGTTTATCATCCAAACACAGAGACCACATTTATATACAAATCTACCTACTACCGGGTATATGTGAATATTGTTTTTCTGCTCAAGTCTCTTATAATGATGATACCAAAAACTCGATACGGTGTTTATATGCGCAGCGCAGCACCGGTTCCATATTTAATGGCATTTTCTCAAACAAAACATATTTCACCATTATTATCCGTGTACCCCCTTCCGTCATTGCTACATAATTTCCACACTCACTATAGAAACTGAAAAATGAAGTACCATTTCGATAATTTGCTTAATGTTGCCAAACAAGTCGCAACAAACCATTGAATGAGAGTGTGTTTCGTTTACCCAGAGAGACTGTTAGACGAAAAATATTTACATTTTTATTTATTATTTAATTTTATTGCATTGTGTCTCAATGTCTTGTCGTTTTGTCTTGGACTTGGAGTGGAAATAATGATAAAATTGTGTTAAAATTAATTTTTACTTTCACTTTTTTTCTTAATTTGTTCCATTGAAAAACTGTGCAAAGAGATAGAGAAAAAAAAAATGATTTTAAGTTACGGAAATTAAAAAAAAATGTTTTGTTGAACAATTATTTATTTATTAATTTCACCAACTCGGTTATCAGCAAACATAAAGTCGAAATTACAATAATAACGATAAATATTGATGGTGAACGCGTATTGTATTTCGTTTGTGTAATTTGAATTTTTACCTGAAATAATAAAATAAAAAAAGTGTTTCACAATTTTTGTAAATCCATCCAGCCGCAATTTCAACGAACAACGAAAAAAAAAAGTTTGTTTGATAAATAACTTCAAAATATTGATAATTATGTGGTCTACATTGTTCCACAGAGATTGTACTATCGATGTGTAAGTCGATTCCGTCAATTCGATGACATTTTCAGTAATTTTCAATAACGGTACATTAACTGCCGAAAATATAACAATCGTATTGCTACTCGGTTCGGTTACGCTATGGACACTGCCGAATTCTAGCAAAGGTCCGTAAACAGACGAAAAGGACGGATCTCTTGAATTTGTTTCCAAGTGACGTATGATACTTTACAAGTAATGGATGTCATTATCATGGACGAAATGAACGATTTTCGATCCGCATGCATGTAAAATACCGTTTTCTTTAATCTACAGAATTTGAGATTCGGCAACTCGACAAAGTACATGATCGAATCGATACACAAAACGATTGTTATATGTTTGTTCACAAATGTTTCGCAATGAATTTTAGATGCTCCGGAACGAATTCATAACGAAACGTTAGATGAATTTTCTTATCGAAGTGACACATAAGTAATTACGCATTGAGGAACATTTCAGTTCATCATTTAACGTTGCGCCGTGCGTTTCATTATTAATATTACCTTGAAATTGGAAATTTATTTGTGACGAATGATATTTTCGTACGATACCTTGTTTTGTGGTTGTTGTTGTTGTTGTCACTGTGTGTGCTTCGCGCATATTTAACAATTTAATGCTTCATGATAAAATTATACAATTTAATATATTGAGTGTACGTATATGAGTAACATTATAGCTCGTATATGCCGAACGTGTTTCAAGACGATATATATAGAACAACGACAGACAACGTCTAAGTGGATTTTGGATTATACCATTTTTTTTTGTTACGACAACAAACAAATGTTAAGGTTTTGAAATTAGCACCTGTAAGTAATTTTTGTGTCAATTTATTTAATAGAATTTCCTTCGATTTGCCTTGCAAGTCGGCTTTTTATGAAAATGTGACTTTTTTCCGTTCGTTCAGCAGATGTGAATTTTTTTTCTGCAAGTCGGTTAGCATTTTGCAGATTATCTATTTTCGACCGTTATTAACCAATGAGAAATCTGTATGGTAACTTAGTCATAATTAGTTGAATTTGGGTTAATTGCTTGAATTCTTAAAGCACTGTCACCATTGGTTGAAATCGTGTTATTGTAACTGCAGATTACTGTAATTACCAAATTCATTATCAGTCGTTCTTTTGTTTGTAATTTTAATGAGCCCTAATGACTGAATGCATAAGTTCAAATAGCTAATGTCTTTAGAAAATGTAAATCAAACTAAATTGATTCATGCATGAACGTGTAGTTTCTTATACGTAGTTATTTGCTTGACAAGGCAATATAAAGCTTATGAACTTTCCATTGAATGAACTGTCACACGAGCTCGAGCATCCACTTTTGTCACTAGTGTGACGACACCTCTAATTGCCAAATCGATCGGACATTTGAATCACCCATTAAACTCAACAACACACGCATATTTATTGCGAAAGTTGGTTTATGTCAAACTATACTAAATTTCGTGTGATGCAGTGCATAAGTGCACTTTATTTCGTCACTGGGCATTTTATGAATTTCGTCATGAAATTTTGAATACTTTGACGTAAACCAACGACAAATTAAAACCGTAGGCAATGACTTCTTGCTTACGAAACATTGATGAACACCACGCCATGTTACTTGTGAATTTCGTTTTTACATTTAAAAAGAATTTTACCTGAAAAAGAATACCATAAACTATGCGGGTGAATGGCATGCACTGATGCCATCCGCCCGCATGTGATTTCGTTACCTACTTGGTACAAATTGTTATGAAATGGGAAAGTTAAGAGCATCGGCCTTCTGTTAAAGGGAACAGCAAGGGTCTTTGTATTGTATGTTTGTAGCAGTTTCATTATTCGCAAGCTTTTTCTTTAATTGTAACCATTCCAAAAGAATATCTAACTAAAATTAGACGCATCCTAAATATCACAAACAATTATGTTAAAATATTTGAATTGTTTACATCACAGCCACTGTATGGTACTTCTCACTGTTGCTATTAGATTTTATTATTACTCTCGATAATATCTGGTAGTTTTCCCTACATCATTCACATCAAAGTCCTACGCTGTTCCAGTGAATGTTCTTTGAAATAATTTAAAAGCGTATTCCATTAAAGTGTTGTACACATCAAATTTACGAAGAATCAAGAAGTTCAAACCATTGAAGTTAACACATATATGGCTATATGGCATCAAGAAATCAAAAGTTATTGACTGTTATATTGGTTAGATCAGTATACAGTTTCATGTAGATAGATTTTTTTATTCAAAATAAAATTAAAGAAACGTAACTTCAAACGGCCAACAGACAGTACGAAGCATATCAATAAATAAATAAAAAAAAATTAACGCTGGCGTCTCGAGTTGTTATATATGGTTCTTGCTATGCATAATTCTTAATTTTTTTCTTTTTCGTTTCGTTTTTGTTATTTTTACAAGTAGTAGAAGTGCTTAATGCACATTGATGTCCCATTGCCAATAGCGGCTATAATTGTACAGTCATACACCCATGAACATTGTGTTCAATGTGTTGGTTGCAAAAATTGTTTTATGCGAATGACCGTGAAAAAAATCGATAATTGGACACATAATTTATCAACTTAATATTATAAGTTTCATCGAGCATTGGAGTTTCATGAAAATTATTTTGCGCAAAAATAATTACGACGACCAATAGGAGGACAGGATTTTTCGTTAAAATAAGTTAACGATTCGTAAAAAATTATTCAACGAAAAACTCTGGCCTGCTATTGGTCGTCGCAATTATTTTTGCGCAAAATAATTTTCATGAAACTCCAATGCTCGATGAAACTTACAATATCTTAACTTAATTTTAGCTGGGTAAGTTTATTGTTTGCACAATGTGAAGGTAATAGGCGATGCTAACATCCGTGTTCGTTGCGATAGTAAAATACGCAATCTGGAGCGATGAAAGTATGAATCATGTTTTCGACTCCATTATAATTATTTTGAGCTCCATCACTGTTGTCGTTATCATTGGATGTTCGCAATTTCTCTCGTCCCACTTGAGTGATAATAATCTTATTGTCTACTATTTTCTAGCTGACATAAGATTAGCCATGACTATTACATCATGATCCTATGCTACAACTCAAACGTAATCTTTCAAACAATTACAAGCCTTCCTATCGTGGAATCAATGGTCGTAAGCGGCTTTGAATAAATTATGTTACGCAAAGACCAACAATTTTTCAGATAAACGCACTCCCTTCCTTTTCTCCGTCATATTACAAAATCTATAAAGCCTTCAAAACTCTGTGGGGCTAACCATCCCAATGCTCACAGGCCCGAACTGGTTGATCGGCCGCTAGCTTTTCTCAGTCACACTCAACATCTTTTGACATTTCAATTTTCAAAATCACCCCCTTTTTTCGACATCTTGTCTACGAAGGGCCATTTGACTTGAAAACTTTACCATCCCATTTTCTATCTAACATCTTGTCTACGAAGGGGCTAAAAAATTTTGCCTGCTGCGCTATAGTCATCTCATTTTCTATGGAACATTTTGTCTACAAAGGGCCATTCGCCTCAAAAATTTCGCCTCTGGCGCTATCGCTATAATCATCCCATTTTCTATTGAACATGTTGTCTGCGAAAGGCCGTTCGCCTCAAAAATTTTGCCAGCAACTATTTAATCATCGCATTTTTTATTGAACAACTCTACCGTGTTAAGCGATGCCGTGGGACAATTTTGGAAGTAACTTATTCTCAAAGAAGCTGCACAATACTTCAGTTATCTTTCCCAAATAACTTTCTCCTAGATTTCGAGACATTTCAACTCTGTTATTTGCATTCTCTTTTTGGTGTTCCACATTAGGCACCCTTACTCTACTTGATTTATGTGGAAAAAACACGTTTGGCCCTGGTAGAGACTCAGTTTTAGGGCTCTGACTGAGTCCAAAAGCTCAAAATCAAAAAAGCTTCTTCCTCGGCATGCCCACCCCTTTAAAACAAAAAAAAATTTATCAAAATCGGAGAAGATTTACTCAAGTTATGAGCAAAAGACCAAAAACCACTTAAACGGCCCTAGCTCGGGCCGAAATTGGGGTGGTTAGAAATGTCGTGGTAAACGCATAAGACCCCTTTTCAAAGAACTTCTTCGTACAGGTCTTACGACTACCAAGACCACAAACAGTACGAACCAAAAGATCTCTATGGTGTTTCTGGAACTTGGAATCATTGCGCTTCTCATCATATATTAGATTCTATTGGTCGCCGCTGTTAGCGACCTCTAGAGCCCTCCAAAAACAGTGCGTTTTTAACTTTTTGACCGCTCTAGCGCCCCATACCACGTGATCTTTTTACGTTTTTATATTTTTTAAAAAATCTACTCTCACATATCTAAACACTGTGTGAGTTTCAGCCAAATACAATCAGTCTTCGGAGAGATATTGAAGAACCACGTTTTCAGCGACCCCGTTGCAGAGGTACCTTTAATCACCTCTGCCGGCCGAACAAAATATAAAAAAATATTTCTTTCACGATTTTCTCAGAATAGCCCACAGATTCCATTGACACCAACTTTAGGAGAATCGAAGAGATGACGTAGTTGAGCTTCATACAACCTGGTTGAAGAATTCGCGAATTCACTCTTAAGTATCTAACAAATTCTATGTAAAACGACGTTATAGCACTCAAGATTTTATCCCCACCTTCACTTATGTCTTGTCTGATAGAAACATGGCGAAAAAACCTCTCGCGTATGCCACAGAAATCAATGTTTCGGGTCGGTCTAGACCATCGGTATTCAGTCCGACCCCGGATAAATAATCTTCGGGAAATAATCTTCGAATAGAAGTCAGGGTTTTTATGAAAATAGTTCACTCAATACCTGGTCACGACTCTTGTCAACACTACTCCAATACTAGTTTTGTTTTGCTTTTCCCCCTACTCGCCTTCTCCTTTCTATAAAAACCATTTTTGAAGAGCAGTGCATATGAGAAAGTCACTCTAATGTGCTTCTTATTTCTACATATCACAATTTCATAAACAATTATTTTGCCATCATGCCCAGTAGGTTTATTACTTCAATACAAATGGTAGTAAGTAGGAAGCACATTTGCAAAGTTAAACAAATGTAATCTTTACGAAATACATAACTTTGATTAGAAAATGAATTTAAATAATTTCCAAGTTGATGTGATAGGCAATAAGGCAATTAACAACTATGACTGGAAGCTACAACAGGTATTTATTTTCGATTTATTAAATGTAAGTTACTTAAAACAGTTGACCCTGTCGTTAATAGTTAAAAATATTGATCAGGTTTCTACAATGTGGTTAGCAGATTTTTACCCAAGCGATGCAGAACTTTAACGATGTTGTCGTATTTAATGGATTGCCCTCAGAAAAAAAAACTTAGAGAAAACTACCGAAAAATTTCAACAAAAAAAATTTAATTAGCGATAAAATTACATAAAAGTTTCTCGGAGATTCTTTTGTTTAATTTTTCCGCTAATTCAATTTTTCTTGTTAAAACTCGTTGAAGTGTTTCTCTACTATTCTTCAAGTTTTTTTTGCTAATGGCGGTGGCTCAGGTATTGACTTTGAAATTACGTATGTTTTAATGAGAACAGTTCAGCGAGACAGTGCATGGTTTGTTATCTATCATTCTATTTTGTTTGGTTTATACGCACCGAAGAGTCCTTTTGTTCCGTCAAAGAGGCGATTATTTGAGAGTCAACTTCGTTGACAAATACGGCACTGTCTCGATGAGATTCTCTTGTTAAAAATCCTTTGATGGCTGCCATTTCACATTCGAGCAGAGCACATTCTCTAATTGACATTGGCTTCTGTCAAAGTATTAAGAATTTCATGATAAGATTAAAATATGAGTTTCTTAGTATCTCATTACGAAATTTTCGTGGACGCTGATGTTGTACTCAACGCGTCAATGGAATCGACTTATAGTTTTATCGGAATTTCTTTTTGTTTAGATGTTGGTAGCATTAGTACATTTGTTAGGATTAAGAACTCGCAATATACAATGAAAAAAAAATTACTTGAACGAGTTCTCCCATTTCTATTCCACTTCGACGTCGCGCAATTTTTATTCAAATGACTTGAAATAAAGACATATTCTGTTTATACTTCCGTTCTACGGGTTCTACGGCATGTTATTTAACATCAATCGAAATTCACTCACACAAATCTTCCAACATAATTGCCACATGTTCAGGAATAATCAGTTTGCAGGTAAGACTTCAATGTTACAAACAGGCGGTAACATCTTTTCTCGTAACTGAATCGTCGGCATATTCAATTTTTGGAATAAAATCTCTGGAGGAGTTAACGTCATTTATTTTGTTATTTTCTTCACAATTTTTTGATGACAAAATTAATGACATTAATCTCTACGGGACATTGATTTACCAACATTGAAAATAGAGGTCGAGTCAAATGAAACTAGATTATGCTTTCAATAGTCGATGAAAAGTAGTTAGAAACCAATTTATTCATCAAGCTTTACTGAAACATGTTGTTGTTTGTTCTACCGATAAGTCGGCATATCAGTAGAGTATGAACTGATGGTGGCATGACCGTTCTCAATGGTTACACACCTCAGTCGACAAATATGCTTTTCATATTTAAACTTATTTACTATTGATGCGTCAGCATCAAGCGAAATGTTTTCCATCTCTTTTCATCGCTCAACTCTCCCGTCAAAACTTAAAATTGTTGATGGAATGTCAGAAGTTTTGCTACTCGTTGCTGGTAGTAATGTCATTACGAATGAGTAAGCGCTGAATGAAAAGATAAGCAAAATTAATAATAGCATTTTCGTTCAACAATACCTGGTTGCTTTTTGATAAAAATCCAACAATAAATTTCAAATAATCAAAATCATTTTGCGCACAAAGAATTATTTTTATTTTTCTTTGTCCTATTTCGCATAAGGTCAATGCGTCTTCATGCTACTTTTTTTTTTCTTGACAAATTTCTGTTGAATGTATTTGTTGTTGTTTTTTATTTAAACTTCATTTTATTGTGGTTGAAAAGAAATCGTTCAATGTTCAAACATACACCATTTACATTGTGCAAAGAAAAATACGAAGATTACGAGCGAATTCACATGGTGGCGGGGAATTATTGAACTGAACATATTTATACATTTTTGCGTGGCCTCGTTATCGTGAATGTTTTTTTTTTACGAAAACATAAATTCTTTATCGTTTTATAACTGAACGGTGCGGTGTGATAAACATGAAAATGAGATATGCAGAAGAGAGAAAGAAAATTTATTCGTTTTCGTGTTGATGGGTTTTATAAGATGATTTAATTTTCTAATTAATTACGCTGTTGAAGATGATGTGGCTTTGATATTGAAGCAATTTTTTACGTTACATTGTCTGAAATAAATTGATTTCGAATATTGCATACATTTTTTCCGACTTTTTTTTTCACACAATGTTTGAAAGAGAGTTTTTTCGACTTGTATTCGCGATGTCACATGTAATAAAAAAACAACTTTATTTTGTTACTAGTATCGAAAGTAGCTGTTACATAATAATGAAGGTCTTTATTCTTTTACTTTTATTTCATTGTCTAAAATTCTTAGAGCATCATATACGCCAGCACCGTATAAAGCTCATACTTCGAAGTTTGTCAAAAAGCTGATGATAGATCTTTTAGTCCGGTTCTCTTTTGATGTTGTCGTGCGATAAATTCGTAAATTGCGTAAGTTTCCATGCTTTCAGTGGGTCAAATACGTAGATGTAAAGTTATCAAACAAGCCAAGCGAGTTTGATAATCGTATCGCGTGACAAAAACAACCAATTACATGTGCTGCACACAACGACATTTGAACCTTTGAATGCAAGTTTGACTAACGACAAACTTTACCATCATCAGTGACAAAAAGTAACTCGTTTGAGACATAAAGAAGTTCACTTTTAGTTACTGCGTTGTGAAAATTAATTTTTGCCTTTAGTGATAAAATAGTAGATTACAGTGGGGGTGCGGAAGTAAGTCATTACATGAGGGATCCTTTTTTAAAAAAGAGCCAAACTCAATAGGGTGTTTTTAAGCCAAAAGCTCAATTTGCTCAAGAAGCTTACTGGCACATCTTAAGGAATCACTGCTTCAGTCTTAAGAACAACAGCTCTGACTCTCTTGTATTCGTGTACAGAGTACTGCAGCTCGTTATGGCTTAACAGCGCGCACGCCAAGAAGGTAGATGCGACTCTTAGTGAGACCATGAGAATAATAACAAGCTGTTCAGTCTGCGGCATTGGAATGGTTGACTACGCTAAGTAATATCGCACCGCCAGTCATTAGAAGACAGAACAATTTGGTATCAATGCACAGAAAGATCCTAGCCAACGAACATGTTCCGCTTAACAAGGAACTAGAATTGCCCGCTGTCTCAAGAGTGAAATCTCGACATCCTCCGGTCATAACAGCCAAAACCTTAAATGAGGCAAATTTCAATTCGAAAGAAATTTGGAAATATATGTGGCACGATAGTTTGGTGATCACAGCAATCATTTCAAATCTTTTGTTAATCTAGTAACCAGGATGATTGCTGTGATCACCACAACAGTGACACCATCAGCAACATGTTAGATTTCGATAGCCACTCCGCAAATCAAAGGAATTCACAATTCCACGGAAGCTGTGGTGTAATTTGAATCGTCTAAGAACAGGACATGGACGTTGCGACATGCTTCATAAATAATAGAAACTAACCAACAGTGCCAATTGCCCATTCGACTGATTTCCTCTAATTGAAAGACGAAGCTTTACGTTGGTTATCGAAGCTAGAATTGTGACATTTATTCATAATTTTATCTCTTTGACTACTCAGATTGACTATTTTCATTTGTATTTTATTTTGCTTTTAATTTATGTCCTTCTTAACCTCACTTAGTGTTTTTTTTCGTGTAATTGTAGAGATGAGCGGGTTGCCCGAAACTTCGAAAAACCCGACCCGAACCCGATTTTTTTTTTCAGGTTCATGGGTTTCGGGTTTCGAAAATTTTAATCGGGTCGGGTTCGGTCCGGGCCGGGTTTGGAAACAGTTTGGGTTACGGGTTTAAAAAAATTTTATCGGGTCGGGTTCGGTCCGGGTCGGGTTGATGTATCATTTTATTCGGGTCCCGATCCTTTATTGACTTTTTATATTTTACAAAACTCGTCTAAATTTTATCATCTTACGTTACACGAATTTTGTTTTAGTCTAAGGTCCGTGAACAATGCAGACGTCGGGCCTTGAAATAATTTTTGTTTCGAAGTAATTTGGGTTATGATTTTCGAAAAACTTGAGTGTCTGGTTCGGTCCGGGTCGGGTTTTGAAACAGTTCGGGTTTCGAAAAATTTTATCGGGTCGGGTTCGGTCCGGGTCGGGTTTCGAAAAATGGTCGACCCACTCATCTCTATGTAATTGTAAGAGTAAATATCATACGCTAAATAAATAAGTAAATAATCAAAAAGCTTTGAAAACTGTTTTTAAAGAGATTTGCTTAAATGCACGAATTGATCCAGAATGGATGACTTAATACGCACCCCCCACTGTATACTGCTTTGATCGGTATCCTATCCGAATGCGCGCCATTACATGTAGATATACATGCAATGAGAAGTTTCCAGTGGAAGCCCTAAACCTACATGTAATGAATAACTTCCGGGGGGCACATAATGCATGTAATGACAAGTTTTCGGCTGGACATCAGTGCACTTTTCACAGTGCAGTTGCATAAAAAATCAATATTTCATTACTACTTGTGTTTATAGTCGGAAATTCAAGTAATTGCTGCATACTTAAATGCGAAAAAATTAGCAATCTGTCTAAAACTCACATGAAATTTGTAACTAAAAAGTTATGTTGATGTGCAAACAAACACAAAACATTAAATATTCAGTCATACGGTAATTAGCATCTTTTTTAACATGATTTTCAAATTTGTGTAACTTTTGCGATTTTTTAAATAAATACACATCACATCGCATTTATAAACTGCCAGTTACGTTCACATAACATTTTTTTTTAATATAAGAGTTTGTTCTATATATGTTTTCGATGTTTACTTATTTATCGTAGAAGAAATTTGTTCGTTTTATTTTCATAAAAGTTTCTCTATAGTTTAAGCTCAGTGAGTTTTATGCATGAAAATATGATTATCTCGATCATCACATAAACTTTCAACTCAAGTTATACGTGCATTTTAACTCACAAAATTTTGTTTGTTGAAGAAAAGAATCATAACTTGTAGTTGTAACTAGTAGCTTATTTTCTTTGCAAACATGTTCATCAGTCGAGTGCGGAATGGGAAATCCTTCGACAAATAACATTTCTGCAATTTAAATACGCAGTTTTTCATTAGGATGACTGTAATTCACGCCCTCGGCTCATTTAGAAACATTGACATAATAAAACAGGCATGTACTTGTCTTCATTTCAATTACATCGTCGAAATGGAATTGAAAAGTTCGACCGATTGGACCGACTGAACTTGGCAGGCTAAAAGTGGAAACTGCAAGAGATCTCGACAAAAGCTTTCTGCTTTACTCGCGCTGTTCATCAGTTTATTTCGAAAATAGAACATTCGATATTTTAATTTATGTTTTCCTTCAATTTTCACATTCTAGTTAAATAGTAGAACAGTTTGATGCCAAAATGTATTGATAATTTGCTTTTCCACCATACTGTCACAATTCAAGCAACGAACTTTTCGTTGTCACACTACGAATCAACTAAAATCCACTTTCGAAACATCATCATTGACACTTTTGTTTTTGATTTTTTAGTTGCGGAATGATGCAATTTGTTTTAATAATCTTATGGGAATATGATGCGAATCTAGAATGTGCTAAACATTGTACGATAAATTCATAAGACAACAAAATTTGAATACATTTGCATTTTTATGCATTTTGTGTGTGAAGTTTTATCGACAATGTTATAGAGTAAACATTTTATTTTAATAGCATTTAAAAAGTCTGAGGTTTTTGATGTCAAATTTAGTGCTATTCTTGTATTGAATCTCTTAAATAAATTCAATGAATGAGCAGTGAGAATTATTTTTATTACACCCAACTCCCCCCATATGTTACGTATACGAAAAGACTATTGGGGTAGCTATCCTAAAACGGATGCTCCACATATTTCTCTTTTATATTTCATAAATTTGCTCTTAGCTACCACAAAAGGGGACCTCAGAAGAGACTAAAAATCAAATTTTCGTGTTCCCTGATACGAATGTATGTTATGCTTCCTTAAACCCAAAATTATGCGCAGGTTTTAAACACCACGAAAACCTGCGCAGAAGTACAAAACTCATATTTATTTTGCCATGACCGTAAGGTAAATGTTTCCCATAAGAATCGACCCTGGCGGTATCGTATGGACCTGCGGGGAAATTTTTTTATCTTCGAGGTGTTTGCATCCCGAGCCGAAGGTGAGGGATGTAATCCCTCAAGTAGAAAAATAAATTTTCCCGCAGATGCATATGCTTTTTTGGACCCGTACGAAGTACGAAGGTCCTATACTACAAATTCAGGGCTCCCAAATCCAATATTTAAAAACTTGTCCGTCTCCACTTTTTGTTCGAAACGGCTACACCGATCACCCTGAACTTTTTTTTTTCGCTGAAAGGTACATATGTCTCATGGTTCAAGTTCAAAGATGAGCAAACTCGATCGGGTAGTTTCGGAAATATGGTCGAAAAGGTGTCCAAAAACATGTTTTTTTTAGGGGTAGGTGAGCCTTTTTCTCAGATATCTCTAGAATTAAGGCAGTTAGAAAGCTACTTTCTGGGACAAAGCTGTAGAGAACTAAATTTTAGCGAACACGTGTTTCGGGGGTTTCCCTAGAAACCTCCCAATCCCGAGATTTAGCCATTTCTAGAATTGGTAGGGATGAGTCATATCTCAAGAAGTATGACAGATGGAAATTTGCTTTCAATAGTAAAGTTGTTGAATTAAATTTTAGCGAACAAGTGTTTCAGGGTTTTCCTCAGAAACGTCCAAATCCCGAGATTTAGCCACTTCTAGAATTGGTAGGGATGATGCATAAATCAGGAACTATGACAGATAGGAAGTTGCTTCCAAAGGCAAAGTTGTAGAGAATTAAATGTTATCGAACACGTGTTTCAGGGTGTTCCCGAAAAATGTCTCAATCCTGAGATTCAGCCACTTCTAGAACTCAGAGGGATAAGAACGTTAGACAACGCTTGATTGGTGTCAGAGTTCAGAAAATGTACTTCGGGATGGCTTTCGACATTACTTTGGGTAATTTCTGAGAGTCGTTTAAATTCTGATAGTTCTAAAAGAACTTGACTATGCATTCTGATGCGCATTATATTTTATCTGCCTAGAACGATAATCTCGCATTTTTCTCCCTAGGGCAAAATTGTTTTTCTCGATATATCTTTTCTCGGCAGATAAAATAGCATATGCACCGCTGTCCAGGAT
>CM055406.1:29569872-29585894 GCA_029228625.1 Pseudolycoriella hygida | reverse complement strand
GTCTTTGCATATGTTTATTCACCAAAGCAACAAATCAACGAAACAAAGTTTGACACCAACAAATAATGTACTATTTAACGCCCTAGGGAAGCACTGCGGTGAATAAATAACAATAATTGACGATGTCTTTCCTTTTATGTGTGTTTCCTTTTTTCTTCAATACAAAGTTAAATTCTTACTTATCATTCTATACAGACGTTTTGTACTACGAACTCAAATTTTATCGCTGAAAATCTCGCCATTTTTCGTCGCTTGACATATAAAATTTTGTATACACTTTGACCTACGCCGACGTCGCACTGAACTAATTGATGCGTTTAATGTAACGTCGACTACTCTAAAAGTACTGTGAATTTTATGTCGAGATAAAATATGAACTGCTTGAGAATTTATGCACTCAATCATGAAATTCGCTATACTTTGTCAGAAGCCGATGTTGCGCGCAACGCAATAATGAGAAAGTTGATTACTTTTTGTAATTCGGTACAAAATTGTTCTTACCGAGACACTCTGAGTAGGACAAGTTTATACCTTACTTATGCAAATTCACCTTGCAATAATGATCTGAAATAGCATTGGATCGCTAACGACAATTTACTGAACAAATATTGAGAAAACATTTGTTGTTTTTACTTTTTATTGTTCGTCGTAATTGTCTTATACTAGTTCAACTGAGATGTTGCAGAAAAAACTCGTGCAATGATATGTTGATACATTTAACGTGTATACATACAATGTGTTGCCGTTTTACAATCTTTAGTTTAATATTATTTAAAACACTATCATCACCACAAATGTGACCGCAAAACAGTTTGACAAATATTGACACAAAAATTGTAAACTTTCTGAAGTGCATATGCGGCTCACAAACTGTCGAATAATTGTGGCTGTTTAGTGCAAAAAAGTTTATTTTATCAAAAACTCAAATAAAAAGATTTTATTGACGTGATTAATAAGTGAGAGAGCATTTAGCTGAAATATTGCTTTGTGCACGTTTTAAATAAACATTTCGAAACCACATGGTAGCTTTTTTTAGGAATTTTTTTTTTCTACTTTCAACTTCTTTAATGTTTAAATACCATAATATGGTGTATTTATTTGAACCGTGAATGCCTTCACATGGAGGTTGGGTTACTATTGCAATTGCAACATTAACTGAAATGAGTTTTAGAAGAAGTATACTTTATATTTATAATTTAAAACCGACAATGGATACAAAAAGCAGTTATGCTTTGCTCAATCACCAACTCAACGTAAATTTCATTGTATATGCGCTTGAATCTATGATGTTACAGTGTACTGAGATGTACAGTAAGTTATTACACAAGTGATATAATTGGGTAATTATGGTTGAGATCAAAGGTCTACTCACTGATGTAAACTATGATTAGCTTACGATAGCTTATAGTAAAGTGACACGCAGCGTTGAGTACGACATCGGCTTCTGTCAAAACATAGTGATTTACATGATGAAATGAAAAAACTATGAAGGTAATTCAAATTTTAATAACGTCTCATCGTGGAATATTTGAATAATTTTAAGAAGATTTGACGCGAATGTCACGCCGTCGACAGTTTTTGTTAACGGTATGGGTGTATAGAGAGAACTTTCTCCAAATTAGTTCATAATTTATCAAAAAAAGGGTTGAAGAAACACATTATAACAACATAATAACAGAATCAAATATCAACGTTAGATTTCTACAAAGATTTTAATCATTAAGGGCAAATACGCCCTCTAGTTACATGTTATAAGCTACATTTTCATGGCCAGAAATTATATTTCAAGAAAAGTTAGTTTCTACAATTGTTGACGTCAGCACATAAGTGGGTGGGTTTTAAAATTGATGATAATTTTTGACGGACGCATGGGACGGTTATGATATATGAACGATACCTCATTTTTCTTGATTACAATGTCATAATGTGGTACAGGAACAGAAAAGCGAAAACCGACAAGTTTCTGATTTGTATGGCAAATTCGTATGGTAAATCAGAAACTTGTCGGTTTTCACTTTTCCGTTCCTGTATTAAATCTGACAAGACAGGAGAGCCGCTCTTTCAGTCCGACAAATAGTCGACGAACTTCTTAAAAGTCTGCTCCCACCGGCTAGAAAATTTCTCAAATTATTGCTACGAATTCCAGATTTTGACGAAAAAAAAATTTCGTGAAAGAATTAAGCCTCGATTTTAATGCAAATTACACACCGTTCCAGCCACCGTTTTAAGCGGGCTTAATCTCACGTATGTAGCTGATATAATATTAAAATTATCGTCCAACTGTTGCTACAGATTTCGACTATAACATGTCCATTATTAGCCAGTTTTAAGTGCAATAATTGGCCGGTGTTATAAAATATCATTAAAAATTATTTCTTTTTTCTTTTAAAATGCGCTCATGAAACCGCAGATAAAAACGAAAAAAAAAATGCCTGCTCTGTTCACGAATTAAATTATAGAAAATCTATTTATAAAAATTGGTACGTTGGAGGTGATTACTATCTACATTACATTGTATAAACAATTTCATTAATGCCTGGCCTGTTTGTAGGTATACTGTATAAGAGTAACAATTTATTTTTGGTTTTAATTTTCATCTGAATGCCTTTTGCTTTCTCCTATTTTATGTTACGTATTTAACTCGGTATATTTATGTGTACACACGATAGTAACTCGCATATATGTATCATAAAAGCATAACTTTTATTGGATTTTTCGGTATGGTGAATGGTTATAGAATAGAAAGATTGGGTCGTCGAGTCGTATGTACAGTTGTTGTTGGTAATGGATATAATATGTGTATGTACAAGCTGGGATGGATGTTAAAGCCGGGGTCCGGGTGATGTTCAGTTCAGAAATTCAGATATTATGTTTTATTGTGTATATGCCTTCGTTCATTTGAGCATTTATATTATACAAGAATTTTGTGTAGATATATGGATATTTAGTGAATGGGGTTGGGTTTGGTGTTATTCTTTGTGTATAAGTGGTTTGTTGGATGACTTGTTCGTGAAATCTATATATACGTACATTATTGTGTTTTGTGTAGGGCATAAAAATATCCTACATATAGGATTGTGCTGTTTGAAACTGATAAGATTTATTGACTTTTTTACATTTCAGTTGAGAATGTAAATGGATTTTTTTTGTCTTATGACACATATACAATAGCCGTTTCCAATACATTTTAAATTGTATTTTTATTGTTTTGGTAGAACGTCGATGGTTATATTGCTACTTCCTACCATGGTTCATAGATTAAACGATTGTACACCTGATCGCATCTAAAGGAGTGCGATTCCACAGAGTTCTTTACGATAGAGAAGTAGAAGTTGTGATTGTATAACAACCACATTATAATAAACGGTTTATTATATTCATGAATCTCTGATATGGTATGACAAAGAGAGTTTAGGTCTCTTTCCCATGAGAAAATTATATTTTCGAATTTTTCTTTTTTCCGGTTTAAATCTTTTCAAAAATATTTGCTAACAATCACATCAACTTTTTGACATTACATATTTTCTATATTCCTCATCGCCAAAAGATTGATCCCACCACCTATTTGCGCGTAAATTCAATTTTTATTTTTATTTCAATTTGTTATATTGTAATTCAGAATCGTTAATTTTCACATACAATGTAAACAAATGTTATTTATTAAAAATACAAAATTCCATTCCATTCTCAAGTAATTAGCAATTATGTAACACAGCTCGATGCATAAATTCATGAATTCTGCGAAAGTAATGCAGAATTTCAATTCAATTAATGGCATTACTTATATGTTATATTTGAACTATTTACACAGGTGCTAGCTGAATTAATAATAAATACATATATAAAAACAAAGAGCGACTGACAATTCCAATAGAAACTATGCCATTGGAACTTAAAAGGCTAGGACAGATAGTATTTGAAAATGTATTCTCCCTGGCACACCATTAACATGTAATTTGCTCGTTTTCCTAAATAAGACAAATTAATATTTTTTTTTGTTAAAGCGGGAAATATTTCAAATCGAATATTTATGCTGCGTAAATTGGCTGAGGTAATGTTAAATAAGTACACGTCACATTCACATACATATAGCACTGCGTTTCTCAGGCTATTATATTTTCATTAGAACTAGGTAAAAGAATGAATGAGTATTTATCAATCAGCATTGTTTCACTAACTTTCGGTTTGACTAATTGTGAAACTATAGGTCTTTACAAATCGTGGGTTACTAGAAATATCGGATTGAGTAAAAATAATTTAATTATTGTGCAATTATCCCAAATAATAATTGGTTTTACATATGGCAGTACTTCGTAAATGTTAGTTATTGTTAATTGCTAAATTAATTGTCGGGACGCGACAAACGCATTAGGCTGAAAGATGAAAATGCAGAGATAGAAAATCCGGGTTGAACATTTGGCATGGTTTTCATTCGAAATAAATTAACAAAATATTAACTTCGTAGTTATACCGAATTGAGTTTTTTTTAAACGAAAAATGGGGGTTGGACAGGTTGTATGCATGTACAATGTACAGTACATGAAAGAGCTCCGAATCGATTAAAAATTGTTGGCAAATAATAACGATTATGACGAACAATTTAAACACAAGATCCAACATTCTCAACATGGATTCTTCGCAACGAGTTGAACGCAGACTAAGCTCATGGAGTTTGTGTCTTTTTTAGCTAATGAAATTGTGGAGGGTCTATACCGACTTCATAAAGTTGATCATAGACGCATCGAAAAACTCAGTTTTGGAATTAATTCAAACATTGTGGGGTGGCTTGCATCATATCTTAGTTGTCGCTCTCAATTCGTGGTGATAAGATCCAATAAGATCTTTCCTACTTCGGGTGTCCCACAGGGCTCAATTCTCGGCCCACTGTTACTCATAATCTTTATAAACGATTTGCTCTCATCCCTTGCAGTAGGATTCGGTCTCGGCTTTGCTGACGACCTTAAGGTTTTCCGAACAATTGCCGACGAAAATGACTACCTACTTCTTCAAAATGACCTGGAGAACGTGGTGTGCATCTAACAACATGATCCTCAATAATACGTTGTTATGTCTATCACTCATAGTTCTATCAAAATTGAGTTTGACTATAAGCTATGTGGGAAATTGTTGAACGAGTGCATCCGAAGAATGACCTCATAGTCATATTCGACGATAAGTTGTCATTCAACGTGCACATTGACTATATGAGCTTTTGGGATTTATTTTTCGCTGTGGAAAATATTTTTCAAATCACTCCAGCATAGCTTCGCTATATAATGCCCTTGTATGGTCAAGACTAGAATACTGTTCGTTAGTTTGAAGTCCGTTTTATCACAACTCAATTGATCAGATTAAACGCGTTCAGAAGAAATCCTCTAGAATGTTTTTCTACAAGTTTAATATCGAACGATAGAAGTAAGGTTGAAGTTCTTAAAGATGCATTCTTTGGAATCTAGGCGGCTTGAAAACGATGAATTAGTTCTTCACAAATTGATACATGGCCGCATCGATTCACAATTGCGCCTTCAACTTGCCTTCGACCGTCGAAACAAACCCACCCGGCTGCGAAACGTCTTCTATCTACCCAACTTCAAAACCAACATCCAGAGGAACTGCCCCATTTTCCGGTTGCAAGAACATCATGATGAATTTTTCTTAGAATTGGATATCATGACGACAGATTTCCGGTGTTCAAGAGGCGTGTGAAAGATTACCTTCTTTATTCATCCTATGGTTGATTATTGGCTGTTCTACATGATTTTTCTTAATTGTATCAGAAATTATATATGAATTCGATTGACATGCTATTAGGCTTCGGCCAGTTTATTGATCGGTAAACAAATAAACAAATAAATAAACATGCGAATCTTGGACGATGCAGAAAAGTGATGAACAGTTGCTCCTAATGATCGTGCGCACGGTACTTCGCGATGCGCGAGGGTGAAAGCTGGATATAACTTTGAATTGGAACGAGATTTTGACAATCCGGATATGGTGATGGTGGTGAAAGTCCAAAGGCTGAGGTGGGCGGGGCATTTAGCACGCATGGATGAAAACAGAGCCCCCTCAAAATTATTCCGAAACGATCCAGAAGGGCGAAGAAAGTTGGTCGCTCTAAAATTATATGGATCGATGGTGTAGAACAAGATCTTCGGACGCTCGGAATAAGAAATTCGCAATCCTCGAGCAGGCCAAGGCCCACAAGTGGCTGTAGCGCCTAAAAAGTAAAGGAAGATGACGAACTATTTGTTGGCACTAGTAAAAAATGAAAAATTTTTCACGTTCTTTTCACATTATTTTGTTATTTGTTATCAACTTGACAGGTACTAGTAGCGAGGGGTCCCGTACTCTGAGATTTAATGGGATTTAAATCTTTTAATCCCATACAATTTAATCTTTCAATCCCATCAAATCTCAGAGTGCGGACCCTTCGACTAGGAGTACTGTGAGTTTGGGGCCAGAGCCCTGTTTTGAGAAAATCAGTGCGAAGGCGGGAAAGAAAAGCGATGTCCATGGTGCGGCAGCCCACTAACGAAAACTTGACAAAACAATATTTTCTTTTTAGACCCGTACGAAGTACGTAGGTCTGATGCGTTTACTACCACGTTTGTTACATTGCGAATTCGAATCCGGGAGTAAGGGCGAAACTTTTTTTGTTGCCTCCAGATGACAAATCAGCGAAAAAAACAATGTCCGTCTGTCGGTCTGTCGGTCTGTTCGTCAACACGATAACTTGAGTAAATCTTGACCGATTTTCAAAAACTTTTTTTTTCCTGAAAGCTAGTCGAAAAATATTTTATGGTATTGAATCTGGGCACTGCCGGCCCAAGGGCCGTTTAAGTGGTTTTTGGTCTTTTGCACATAACTCGAGTAAATCTTTTCTGATTTTCATAATTTTTTTTTGTTTGAAAGATCTGGGCATGGCCGACAATTTATGGAAGAAACTTTTTTGAATTTGAGTCCTTGGACTTAGCTAGGCACTAAAAACGAGTCTCTGCTAGGGCTCTATGTGTTTTTTGTACATAACTCGAGTAAATCTTTACCGATTTTCAAAATTGTTTTTTTGTTTGAAAGATCTGGGCATGGCCGACAATTTGTGAAAGAAAAATTTTTCGATTTGAGTCTTTGGACACTAAAAAAGAGTCTTTGTTAGGGCCCTACGTGTTTTTTGTACATAACTCGAGTAAATCTCTTCCGATTTTCAAAAACTTTTTTTGTTTGAAAGATCTCAGCACGGCCGACAATTTATAGACGAATTTTTGCCTGTGCTTAGGGCTCAAGTGGGCCTCATGTCGGTCCTAACATAAAAAAATGTTTTTTGCTATGTTGCAGAGCAAATTGAAGGAAACATTTTTGTCTATGGAAGTATGTATCCGAGGCCTCTATTTAAGACCCTAGGTCAGTACTAAGGTCGGCCCTAGCCCAAAAAAATAGTTTTTTGCTATGTTGTAGACAAAATTGAGGAGAACATTTTTCTCTATTTGGAGGTCAATTTTGTGCGTTCGGAGAATTTTTTTACACCGTTACTTCGTACGGGTTTTTCAAAATTGCCCTACGGGCAATTTCCAATACAGTCTAATGTGAACGCAATATTCACTTAAATACGTTCCAGTCTTTTCGTAACATCAACTCTGTTTGCCGCATCTATTCTGATACGTACGGGTCCCTTCTATGTTTTACCTTGACGATTGCTTTATTTACGTTGATTTATTTACATACACAGAACGTTTTTCGTACTGATGTAGTCAACCCTGTCAAATAATCTAATATTTCCCTAGACGAGATATACTTTTCAAACAAATAATGGTAAAAGTCTACTCTTCTTAAGAACACCGAAATGCCGATACCATGAAAGAGGTATATGGAAAAAAACTTCTAAGAATTACTTCAAATTTCGGAGAAAAAAAACTGAAATTCCCTGTAAAAACCCTGTAAAAACCCTGCGACGAATTTACCCCTGTTTCATAATTCGGCGGTAAACCAGACCCAATTTCAAATTACGGCAAAAAAATAATAATCAACTTGTTTTTAAATTGGAAACAAATGTAAGGAAACATGTTGAGCAAATAAAAAAGAAACGCAGAAAAAAAAAGAAATCAATTTCCGATTATTGCTGTCTGGACTATGTATGTATGACACAACGTAACTTTATTCAAAATTTTGTTGTAGATCTGTTGTTGTAACATTTTGATATTAAAATTTTAATATACTCAATACTGCTGTACATGTACACATCACGTATGATGACAGCTCTGACAGACGAAATAAAAAATTTTTGTATAACTTCATATACGATTGTTATACATAGTGTCTGGGGATTATAATAGTTGCTTTTTATACAGTTGGACATATAACCGCAACACATTTTTGAGATAAATAAAAGATTTGGTGGAGAGTGAAGATATGTTTTACTCGATTTTATAACGTCAGTTTTTGTTGAAACTAATATAAAATTCTCTGGACAATTTGCTTAATAGAATGTTTTTTCATAATTTCTCAAACAATGTACATACACTCTTTGGAAGGTTGCACAATGGAATATTTCTATAATGAAAAGAATTGATTGAATCTGTATATTGAATTGTTATTGATTAGCCTAATTAAATTCAAACGTTACGAAAACTAAACTGAGCAATTAAAAGTCATTTAGTCGTAAATATTTCACAAACGATTTCATGCAGTGTGCTAGTTGCATTGACTGGTTCAGTGTTTCGAAACTAGTCAGATTAATTTTCGGGCAATAACGCACCAAAAACTTACAATGGTGATACGCTGCATGTTTCGATCCTAGACCCTCTTTAAATTACATGCTTATGTATTGTAGAATATATTTGTTGTGTGCTGTATAATTATACAACACACTAGTATAACATACCTTCATTCTGTAAAATTTGCATACATGTTGTATAATTATACAGCCCACAACTACTATATTATACAATACGTAAACATAAACATTTAAAGAGGGTCTAGGATCCAAATATGGCAGCATCTCACCATTTTCACTGCGGTTTTATTTTCCGCTTGACGACCACTCTTTAAGCATATGATCATGTGTTGCCCCCGAACCTCAGGTAGTGACACCTATGTTATTTTCATAGCTAAATTTAGGCCTAGACATAGAACAAGACCTTTTCTCTAAAAGCGCCATCCATACCTGAATATCTGCATACGGACTAACATTAAACTACTTCCTTACTCAATTTTGAAGTTACAAGAAGTGCTTTGGGCGATGTTGAGTTGGATTTCATGACACTACGATAATATCAAATGATTCACGCGGCGAATTATGTCAAACTGTTCTCAAAGCATCAGTTCGAAAAAAACGCTTTAACGTATGGAGATTATTTAATTATAAACCGCTCCAATAGAAACATATCGTTTTAATAAATAAACGCTAATCTTGGTTATAGTGTTCATATGCCTCTTCTTATACGTTCCAATGTCATTAGAATTTATATGACGATACATGGCACATTAAATAACGGCAGATTAAGTCAACCAATTAGCATTAATCTGTAGCAAAACATGATTATCAGATACATCGAATATAGAAACATGAAAATGGGAATTCGGTATTGATATTCACTGTTGTTTCCCTAATTGAACAATGATTTGAAAATGCGTTCGTACAACCTTTTTACCATTTCCAATAACTTCAATTTGAAAATTAATTCTATGCAACAATTAATCTACTGAACCCGCAGGCAGCAAACATCATACCCGCGATGCATTTCAAATTTGTGGAGCTGCAGATAGCTGGTTGTTTTGCAAACAAAAAAGATTTATGCGATTTATGAATAAATTTTTTCAGTTTGCCACAACGAGCCCCATATATTTATGCTCACAGTCCCGCCATGTTAATGAAATTGCAAGTCATGTGTAAGAGTAATATTTGGCTTGCATGTGTGCCGGGGTCACTTAAAACATCAGGCCGTTTTCATCGTGTCAATTACATTTCTCCATTTCTACCTTTCTTATCATATCTGAATACCGAATGACGACAACTCCACACGCAATGAAAAGGGATACTAATAAACGGCCAATATTTGTATTCAATTTTACCGATTAAAAATAGTAAATGACCAATAATCGATTTTCGACTGTTTTCGATGTTGTTCACGATGCGGTAACGCGATCAAAATCGAAACAGTTTCCAATTTCTTTAACAGTGTGAGGGGAAATGAAACAAATTTACACCTTGTAACGATATGACTTTTAAAATTTGATACATGTGCTGAAATGTACCCCTCCGTTGCTATGATACGACGTTGCAATGTCGTATGTGTGCATTGCAATCTGATCAAAAATTGTTTGTACACTGTACAGTGGAGTGATTTTTTTAAGTTTGGTTGTTATTTTCTTCTCAATCGATTTGTTTGTTGCAAAAAGCAGTGTGTCCACCTCGTTGCGATACTTGATTTTTTCAGCATACGTCCTAAATATTGTCCAACTCGGCTTTGGCTCGTATGGACAATATTAGGATTAATGCTGAAAAAATCAACGTATCGCAACATGGTCGGCAAACTACTATACCGATACATTTTTAAACACATATCTAAGGTGGGATTAAAGCATGGGGTAGTATCCAAAAAAAGGGAATGATCACTAGAGGAAGAGCGTAAAGAGTAGACTATCGGTAATTTATTACTTTTTATCGGTAGTATTGATTTAATCTATCGGTCGAAAATATTTTCTTAATAGAAAAGATGAATATAAATGTAAAATGGCAGTCGTAACGCTTATACTTCTAACCGGTTGAGTTACGAACTTCGATATATCGTCAATTCGCACGAGTCCCAAAATTTAACTAGCAGTGACTTGCTATGGCGGCGGCTGATAGACTGAAAATGTGAGCAAACGTAATCATTACGAGTGATGCTAACGTCAAAAATTCATATCGACTTCTAAACAATAGACTGTAAACCGGGTGATTGTCAATGTTCGCATGAAGTAAAAGCATTTTTTATTTCAATAAGGCTATCACAAGAAACAGAGTACAAATAATTTTCTTCTGTAATATTCCTCTTATCTGTTTAAACGCACCTCAAATTTTATTATTCAGCATTGAAGCCACTTTTTCAACAACAAAGAACATGAAAATAAATCTCTAAAAAAACTCATTTCAATTTTTCAATTTATTGTTCAGTGAATGTTTCGTGTACTATACCCACACAATATAAATTGTAACCATTGTACAATGTTGACTATTGTGTGTCGTTTGCACATAGCTAAAGAAATACATTCATTCTTTTCTTTCAGCTTACTTGTCCAGGTAATCAATATTTAGGCAATAAGGGTAAACATTTTGAAATTGGTGAACTTGGTGAAGCTTTCCCTAAATTTTAATATTTGGTAGCTATCGTCAAATATTTATACTTTTATTATACAACGTTGTTAAGGAGGGTTTCACGTTTAGAGCTACGTCTCCTGGGGCAAATGTTCGTGTAGTTTAGAGGATATTATTGCGCAATGTACTCTACATAATTAACTTTCGCATTTATTTATTAATTATTAATTTTTTACAATTTCATGCAGAACTTTTCTTAGATAGAAAATATATTTATGGAAATTGAAATTCTTAAATTGTGCGGATTTTGTTTCTTTCGTCAAATACATTACCTATGAAACGTGGGTTTTTTCTTGGAAAGTAGAGAATCTCATGTGGTAAAATATTTTATCCCTCGTGTTAGAATTAAAAAAAACGTCCGTTTGTCTTCGCTACCTTCACCTGCCGCACCTTTATAAAGTAACTTCGTCAGTAATTGTATTTACTTAAAAAAATGGTTGTTGTAAATACACACACATCCAATTCATTCATTCATATTTCGAAGTATAAATACCAAACATTTAAAGAAGCATTATCATGTTGTTTTGTAGTTGGCAATGTTTGTCAATATTTTTGTGTAGTTAAATTAAATGAAAGTAATATTTGAGAGATCTTGCCCCAAATTCATTACGTAAACTTTTTTCGGCAATTCTTATTTAAATTATGTATATTATCTATATGTACATTATATATATGTGTAACTTATGTATATTGCGAATTCATTTTATGGTTATGGAATTCGCAGCATCCATAGAGGTTGCAAATTAACATGCGTTACCTAGCACCTAGCTTTAACCGCACGGCACCCAATTGGGATCACGCTCATTAGAACTTACTAAGCGATCGATGCACCTAGGGGCTGTTCATAAATGACGTCACGCTTGCTATAAAAAATAAGCATCCATAAAACGGTCATAACTCAGTCAGGACAGCCAATTCTGTTTATAGGACTCCAGCTACCCCTCCAAAGAGGGGGTGTGTTTGGGGGGTAGCCGGAGTATCATAAGCAAAATGTCCGACCAGTTTGGAGTTATGAACTTTGTGGATTTTATAGGAAGCGTGACGTCATTTATGAACAGCCCCCTTCAACGTTGGGGCAATCTCTACTGCCTTTTCTCCTACCTATTTGCCTAGGAAGGACATAGGGGTGTTGCACTCACCTGATTTTCCCCGTGAATTCGGTTTCCTAAATTCGCTATGTCCCACAGCCTCGCGTTTCAACTCCATATGCTTTTCAACCAAAGTTGTTGTTGATGGCACTTATGGGCTCCCCAACTTTACTATACCAATTTTGTCCTCGGTGAGGGCTTTCAAAGTTAGGCTCTGAACCTCACTGCTTTGGTAGCCGTGGTTCCGTTTCACCAGTACAACAAATAAGAGCAAGCCGATCCCGTTGTAAAAGACGCAAATTCGTTGCGTCATCTCAAGAATTTTCTGCACCATCTTAAGGAAAATTTACCACAAACCATTTTGTCTACTTTAATATTTAACGTTTAATTGATCAATGGCAGTGGTCAAACAAAAATAATTAAGCTGCTAAAACAACGTTTAAAATCGGTCCAAGTCTTCGTTTAAAATTTTCATTGATCTAACGAATCAGAAAATGAAAAAAAAAATTATCGAAATAGAAATGTCTATCTTGTCTAAGTTTCTATACCGCCTGATTTAAATGGTCAAACAAAAACATTTTCAGTGGGTTGGACACATGGACACTTTCTACCAATACCATGCGAGCTACCATAGTGGGCAATGATCAAAAATAACAGTGATCACACTCATAGAATCGTAAATTCTGCTGTTTTTACGATTTGATTCTAGCTACAGCCCCCACTGGTCATTATATGGGATACGAAGCGAATCGTAAGCTTGACTCGGTAAAAATAATCGTCAAGTTGAGCTTTCAAATCGAAAATAGTGTCAAAGAACTTCAACTAAATTTTGAATCTTTGCTCAAGAATTCATCTCTGCCAATGACTCAGTTGATAATTTTTCAATTCCGTTAAATCAAATTTTCGATTTTACGCTTTCTACCATGTTCGGCGCACCGAACTACAAACAAAGAGAAGAAATTTCTCATGCTCTCTTGAAACCGACATGAAAGTACTTTCAACATTGAACTCTTTCCACTTCTGTTTTTACTCATTCTTTTCTTGCTGTTTTTTCAATGGTAGCATAATATTATAACCTGCGCTATAAATAAAGTAATATTAAAATTCATTTTCATATTTCGTTTTCTTCTTATTTTTTTTTTTGTATTCTCGTTATCTATTTTTGAAATGACTGCCGAGTATTTTACGCTTTGCATGAGATATTTTATTGTGATTTTATACGCTGTATTCTGGGTAAATGTATGGTAACATTGGTTATGATATCTTGAAACGAATTTTATACTTTATGTTCAATGAGTAGTAGGTACAATCTTTCGGGGAATTATGTTATCAAAGTCGTTGGAAAATTTCGCCAAATGAAGTTATTTGTTTGAATGTGTATGGCTTTGCATTATACATACGTTACAAGCATACATTTGAATGAGTTTAATCAAAATTGATATATTTTATGTTATCTAAGTCATGTTCTGTTGAAAATTGTGGTTCTATTAAATTAGTGGCGTTTACAAAGAGAATGTTAAAATACATACAAATTATCGCTTTGGATGATTTATAAGTATTCAATTGATGTTATTTGTATACCACAATTGTTGTATACCACATTTTGATATTTGCTACAAAATAATCAATAAATTACATTTAATTTCAACATATCTCGAAAATTCCCGAAACACAGAACACTCAATAAACATAGCTTAAATTTATAGTCATTCAAGTCATTCAGTTTCTTCATATTGGAATTTAATTTCAAACATAAAAGATAAAGTACGTGTTTGTGTACAGTATATGAACAAAAAGTAGCATAATCACATTCAAGGCGTTCAAACTGCCACGGTACATACAACAACTTGATATTTATAAAGAAAAATCGAAATAAGAGAAAGAAAAAAAAATTAGTGAACATTTTGCAGAACAATAAAAAGCAGTACGATCGTATTGAGTGCGAGCAGCGAAACGATAGATTTTTCTCCGTACGTAATAGACATAGAAAAACAACATACAAAGTATAGCCGAAATGCTGACGGTCTTTTATGTTTTTGAAACATAATGCCGGATAGATATTCGTTATAATGTTATTTTTCAAGAAGAGATAAAAAAATGAGATCTAAAGACATGAATTTAGGTCGTTATAGGTACAGTCATTATCGATTTTATTTGTTTTCATTTTTTTCCATTCTTTTTTTTTTTTTGTTTTTTTTACATTTTCATGAATTCATTAAATTTTTAGCTGACAAAGGTATCTAGATCCATTTCATTTTATAAAATTAATGTAAGCTGGGATGGGTATTGTGGGAAACGTACGGGTCTGCTTTATTATATTTAACGCTAGTGTATAGTACATTATGTAACCTATGAGTATAATTATCAACATAGACATTTTATCACCTTTTTACCTTTCATGCTGCATATTATCGTTATAGGTGGCTCGATACACTAACACATTGTGTATAGTATACTCTCACTATTACTGAAAAATATTTTTCAAAATACCCCAATACACACTCGATATGTACTTTTCGCTTGGACTTCGCCCGCGTGTACGTACACATCTCGTGTCACTCGTGTGTATTGGGGTATGTTGAAATATACTATTTCTGTAATACTTTAGCAACTTTTCGTCCCAAGTGATGGAAAAATATTTTCCGTCACAAACAATACACTCTCACGTATACAGAAAATTATATTTACTGAATAATATTTGCAGGTGTAAGATTACCACATCGTTAATTTACTCATTTTTTTCATGTGCAGAAAATCATTTCTTCCACTTAACGGTACACTGGAACGAAAACACCTTTTTTTTCTCCCATGACAAATATTCTCAAACAATTGGCAGATTAAGTTAGATAAGGAAAGTCGAACAGGTCTTGTTCAAATAAAAAATCAAAATTACGAGAATATTTATCAGTTTATTATCAGTGGAAAATATTTGTATAAAATTATGTTTGATGTTTTTGTTAAGTGATGTCTGACAGCAGTCGAGGCATGTTAATCTTTTTTCTTGAGTGGTCACCATAGTTGGAAGATTGTGTCGAAATTTTGTAAACCTTATTGACCTTTCAACTATTAGTGAGGTATTCAGTTCGATGTTAAGTGAATTGATGGTGTCTTGTCCATGAACCTCAAGTATTTATTTATTTATTCAGTAGTGACACCTATGTTATTTTCATAGCTGAATTAACGTCTCAACATAGAACGAGTCCTTTTCCTCAAGTGGCATCCATGCTTTCATAGCTGAATACGAACTAACATTAAACTAATTCCTTACTCAATATTTAAGTGAAAGAATTTTCTAAGTGTTAGGCGCGGATAAATGGCTATGTATTTCATCGGTGATTCCACTGTGAATCATCGGTGATTCCACTGTGAATCATCGGTGATTCCACTGTGAATCATCGGTGATTCCACTGTGAATCATCGATGATTCCACTGTGAATCATCGGTGATTCCGCTGTGAATCATCGGTGATTCCACTGTAATAAAAGGCCCAAGCCCAAATAGTTTTCCAGCAGTCTACCTCTAAGTTAGGAGAACTTAGGTCATTCATATGTCACGAGAACACTCGTTTCTTTTTCTGTTCTGCA
>CM055406.1:29541470-29569372 GCA_029228625.1 Pseudolycoriella hygida | reverse complement strand
TACCCACTTTCCTCTTGTGTTACGTAATTTACGAATGGTTCTTCAAACAATTGGTGACATTACCAGAACAGTAGACCAGTAGAATTACTTGAATTTTTTGAAAAAGTTGACAAAAGTGAGGGCTACTATAACAACAGACATGTTTTGACCAAAAAAAAAAAACGTTTTGTTCCCGGGCTGGGTATCAGCACTAAACAAGTCATTTGGTAATATCGCAGAGTAAAATGAGTACACTTCAGATCAATTAGCGGACTTTGTAAAAAGTTGTCAAAAGTGGGAGCTCCCATAGAAGCAGACATGTTTTCACAACTAAAAGCAAGCCGTTTGGTAAAATCTCAGAACAAAATGAGTACATTTCAGAACAATTGGCGGAATTTTGATAAAGTTGTGAAAAAAGGGGGCTTCCATACAGGCAGACATGTTTGCACTTCTAAAACGTTTTGTTCTCGGACCCCGGACAAGTACAAAACTTAATATCAGCGGAACAAAATTATACATAACTAAGTGCCTTCGGAATACCAAACGAGCAACCAGAACGAAATGGTCGGGGTGCTAGAGACATACACCTTGACCTCCTGATTTCATTACCTTTAGAGTTTTATACCTATAACATTTTTGATTATACACTGGCTAAAATTTAAATAAGCACTTTCTAAACTTTGTGCTTCTACGCAGGCTTTTGCGGTGTTAAAAACCTGCGCAGAAGTACAAAGTTTACTAAGTTCTTACTTAAATTTTGGTCAGTGTATCATGTAACAACTACACTAGCATAGAACACTTTGAAATGAATGACAACGTTGTATGTATGAGTGAAGACTTCGTTGATTTGTTCTGCGCTATCAACAAGCAAGAACACTTTATTTCACTTTAATCTTACATTTTCCATCCCACGTGAGAATTTTTTTCTCTTTAGTAAGCGAGCGGAGGAGATAACCGGTGAATACATGGTACTTCTCACTTGTACCCAATAGCTCCCTTGACAGAATTGTAACTGTTTGAATTTTTCGTCATGTAATTGGACCGCTTTTGTGGACCGTACATTTTTACGTCGGACTCGCATATAAAAATGACTGTCCTACAAGAATACAAGAGACCTTTGTTAATAATCCATTGAAAAGGATAATTGTACAAAGTGTGAGGCGTGACACAAGACACTTGTAGTTCTGAAATTTCGAAACCTGAAACCCATAAAAAGCTGGTTTCAGGTTAAGTTCGGATTTTCGCAAAGTGTGAGCAGCTCGCCAATCTCTATTTGGAAATAAAAATTCAGTAATTTAATCTCAATCAAAATGCGATACTACAATTGAAATCTTATCTAATTATCGAAACATTAGATGGGTGTCTCATCCTTCGTTCAAAATATGCTAGTTTGATGTTGCGCTCATTTATTTGCTGGTGAAATCAATAAAGTTAAACTTGTTTAAATAAATCCATTAACATAATTGGCATTTCTAATTACTTTCAATAACAATCGATGTTTATCGTTATTCTTGTCATCTTGGTGGTTGTTGATAGTTTTTTGAATTTGTTTTTAACGATTCTCATTTGTGCACTTTTAATTAAATCAATCAATTACTGTAGCTTATGTTTGAATTCATTTAAATGACGAGGTAAATGTTAATGTCGGTCTGAAAATCAAATGAAAGACAGAATCTCGACGATGATGTGGCTGGTGTACGACTAAATGAGCACATTTCAATCAGACCATATAAAATGCCAATGGTAAAATGTGAAACCAGCTTCTACATGAAAAAAATGCTTTAGAAAAACATCTACGAAATATAAGAGAAAACAATACGCCAAAGCTTTTACTCAACAAAATAACATTTCGTATGTACAAGACCAAATTATACACACATTATGTCAAGATCACCATATAATTTCGTAAACCCATGAACTATATGACTATAATGGCTCTCACAATTTGTGTATTCAAAATCATAATTAAATTGCACACCAGATAAACAACTATACATAGATTAAGCGATGTGCGTCGGTCAAAATATTCGGCTTCCGCATGGGTTGAGTGAGTAAGTTTAATACGCTCAATCAGTGTAAACTTGTTAAGCGGAGTGTTTAGCCCTCTGCCTATCGATAGAGCAATCAGTATGTCCTGTATTTAGTATGTCCTCATTCATGTACGAACCGAGACTCTCTCCAGTTTCCAATCTCTATAGTATACAGTTTTTCATTGCGGATAAGGAAGGGTATAGGGTAGTATCTCACATTTGGCACTTATAGATACCTCTGCTGGTCTTAGATACACGTCAGATACGTTAGAAACAGATTATTTAAGGTTATGTTGCAGTAGCCAAGTCGGGGAAGGCAGGTTGGTGCCAAAAAATTATATTAGGGAAGTTTGAATCTAGTATCCAGTACATTGCAGCGCAAAAATTTTTGATTTGGCATCAGGCTGCCCTCTATGTGACCTTGAACAATGAAAAAGAAGGCAGCCTAGTGCCAAAGTTGAATAATATCGCTATAACGGCATTGACAGCGCACCAATTTTCATCTTGGCACCGGGCTGCCGTTGCCTGCTACATTTAAATGAGCATAGCTCAAGAAGGCAGCCTGGTGCAAAGATAAGAATTGATGCATTGGGAATCATTCGTTCATGCCGTCATAGTGATATGCTTAAATTTTTGGCACCAAGCTGCCGTCGAGCAATGATAAAGTACGCAGCCTGGTGTCAAATTGAAAATTATTTTTCCAAGGAGTAGTTGCTATTGGCTTTAATATTGCCTTAAATCATTTTTTGATCACAGGCTTCAAAACCAAATACAGTCTTCCACTTGTTGCAACTTTTTGAAGGCTGCGTACTTTGGATTCAAAGTCCAATAGTTTTGATACACTAGAGGAAGGATCATTCTAGTGCATGGAAGCACTATAATTGCTGAATGTATTGGAGATTCTCAGTAAAACTGTAACAAAGTGCGCCATCAATATGTGGAACTTCACCAAGAATTCAATATTATTAATGTGCAGAGTCGCCTTAAGACTTTTCAGCACCCTGGACCATACTAAGTTTGAGCCTAGAAATACTAAGAAAAAATATATTCGAGCGATAAATTAAATCAATACTACCGATAAAAAGTAATAAATGACCGATAACTTTTGACCGATACCTTCATTTCACCCATTTATCTAGGTAATTTTTCCTTTTACAAAATGTCATGAGGCTCTTAGGAATTACCCCAAATATTCGCGCTTTAACTCTACTTTAGAAATGTGTTTAAAAATTTGTCGATAAATAATTATCGGTTATTTATTATTTTTTATCGGTAAAGTTGAATTATTTTATCGGTCGTTTATTACCATCCAAATACTAATAGAAAGTTCCACACAAAAGAACAATCTTTTCTTGTCCGTAAATACTTGAATAGCGAGCGCAACGAGCGAAAATTTTTTTCGCTAATAAACTTGTAATTTAATTTTGGATGGGTTGGAATAGCAAAAAATTACATTGCTTCAACTTTTCAGCGCGGTTTTTTTCAGCGCCTTGGACCATGTTCCACTTGGTCCCTACGGAAAGACGGCACTGTTGTTGTGAATGAAGATTTAGTTCGTTCGAGATCAAAGATCTAATTTAGAGCATTTCCGGCGCAATAATGTGTGCCATCGGCGCGGCGGCTCACACCTCTCCATTAGTCTTTAAATAAAATGTATGTAACAACAATCAGAAGAAAAAAGACTGAATTTGTTTCGGCCCAATGCCAGCAATCAACAACAAATTAGTGAAAGTGGTTTTTAATCCGATATAGTACAACAAACAACTGGTTTTACAGCTTCATAATTATTTGTGCGAATAGACCAAGGAAACACTGCTAAATGATTATTTTACGATTTTAATTCAAGAATTCAGAAACATTTTATGTGGAATATTAATTACGCGCATTATTTTCGTCATACGTTAAGCTTTACATATTTCTGTGTCATAAACTATGAATATAAATACAATTCGTCAATGTTTGAACTCTTAAGTAATAATGTCACTTAATTTACAATACCGAGTACAATGTAAAAAGTTTTTCATAAAATTATAAATTCAATAATTAATTATTCATCAAGACGGCGACGGTGATAACATTTTAGTTAGATCTACCTACAATACCGAAACGAGTTTGTTCTGCGGTCAAATAAAACTGTTTGTTCTTCACAAATTATATTATTAATTTAAAATTTATTAATTCATGAGTAAATAACCGGCTTTCGATTTTCTTTTTTTCAGTCTACTATTCGGTCTGCTTAGGTAATATATGCTTAGCCAAGCATTTTGTTATGGAAATGATGTAAAAAAAAATCGCGATGTCTATCGATTACCGTTTATGTCTTCTGAACGTAAAGCTGTTGTTAGGGGTGTTCCTTAATCGATGTAAAGTAACTACAAAGATTTACTAATTAAGATTCTTTTTATCTTTTTTCAGAATGAACATCATGATTATTCGGCCGTTTAAGGTGAGTTACACATTTATTGACATTGTACTTGAAGTGCGGATGCATAAAATTGTATTACGAGCATTTTGAATATAGTCACTCAATCATGTATAGCTCACTCAGAACCTATACAGCTCGTGCAATCTAAAAAAAGATAGAACAAAAAAAATGTAGAAAATACCTATTCGAATCGCACACATTAATTTATAAAAAAAACACAACTAGCAAACCATAAACTAGTTTTCACAAAGATTTATTAACACAATCCAATCATCATCATCACATTAAATACACTTAGACTTACGTGTACCGAACATATAACAATTTGCATTGAAGAGGATTGTGTTTTTTCGTCTTTATTTTTAACTCATTTTCATTCTTCTGGGTATTATTTTTGTATGTGATTTATAAATAAATAACCATTTCTTTGTATTAAATGTAATATAACTAAAACAGCATTATATGACTTTGCTTACGCATCTGTGGTTGATTTTACCGCGTTGTGTTCGCTTATGCTTGAAAATGTTTTTAAAAAAATAGAAATGGTCGTGTTATATAGAAATCAAAAACATATGAAATATTATCTTCGATTTTACGAACGTTATACACTTAACGAAAATATTGCTGTAAGTAGAATTTTGTATAGACAAATGTAAAATAAATGGAAGAAATTTATTACGTCAGTCGCTACAATGCTTTATAGAAAAAGGTACATTGTTCACAGTCGTTTCGATTCGAAAAAATGCATTGAATAAAATTGGTTGTGTAAAATCTAAAATTAACGTTCCACAGAGTCTTTCACCCGAAACACATAATTTTCGAATAACGGATGTGAACTGTCAAGTGTCACAATCCTGATGAATCGTAACAATCGAATTTCATCTATATGCGATGAATAATTTTGTGTGATTTTGCGCTTCTTTATTTTGACGTTTGTGGCATTTCAAATGAACTTTAGATGAATGGCATTAAATTAGACATTCGACAAAATTCAAAAGCTCCAACGAAAAAATGGGCATCAAATATCTCTCAACGAAATAGGGCCGGACAAAAAACTTTCTACACTGAGAAAAATATCTACAAGCGTGGTAGGAATTGTATTTATAATATACGCTGCTGATGTATTTTATACGCGGTGAATGTATTATCACCCTTATCCAAGCATTGTGTACTGTAGTATCCCATATGTAACAAACGTGTTATGAGCTCACATAATGCGTGCACGGCGTTCATAATACACGGTGGATAAAATACGTCTGCGACGTATATTATAAACACAATTTTTACATCGCTTGTAGATATGAGGAAAATATCTGTGATGAAACGAGTACATAAATGTGCTATTGGTAGCCTTATAGAAGGCAGCCTGGTGCCGAAAATCTGTTGAACTCATTGTAACGGCAGTAAAGAATGTTAGACGTCATATAAATTTCAATTTGGCACCAGACTGTTGCTGCCCTCTATGTTGACAGTGGAATATGTTGAGTAAGCAACCTGGTGCCGCGTTGAAATTAATGTGACGTATACTAACTGCGGTTTCGATAACATTAACGAATACGTGCACGGTGGATAAAATACGTCGGCGGCGGCGGCAATTCCTACGTCACTTGTAGATATTTTCCTCAGTGTATTTGGGTACTAAATTTCGCTGTTTTTTTTTTTTTTTTATTTATTTTACCCTTAGACACCGGGGGGGGGGAGACGTGTTTATTTCGTCTAAAGATATTGTTTCCGGAGACAAATACAGGCATAAGTAATGTTTATCAAAATTGTTGTATACCTTGGAATCGGCCAAATTCGTTGACGAGGCAACGAAGGGAAAAGCATAACGTGAGTAATGATTTTATTCGACGAACAAAGCTGGCTGATTGGGACGTTTACGCCTCTTCAGTACACCTTTGTCGTGAGACCATGTGTATGTTTGCCGCTTCCAAGCAATACAACAATTTTGATAAATTTATTTTTATTGGCCAAGCAATACATCAATTCAATATAATAAGTAATGTTGATTGTTATATTTATGAACGGGTTAGGTTAGGTCAGTGGTACTGGCTCTCTACCAAAATTATCCGAATTCAGTCCTGGTGATAGTAAATTCTGTGTAGGATTTCTGCAACGTGTATCATTCCACCGAAGCTCATAATTGGGTTGCTGAGACCAACGGAAACTTCTGTATGTGCCAGGAATATTGGTCCTGTCTGTTTATTATATCCTCAGTTTTGTACCTGTCTTTGACAACGGTAAATTCGAAAACAAATTGTAGATACGACCGTCGAATTAATGCGAATATTTTCAGTTTATATGTGTGAATAAAAAAATTCATGTTTACTTCCTTTATACAACATTTTATTTGTTTAATGACCTTTTACGTTAATTTCATATATTGAACACCAAAGTTTTCCCTAACAAAAACATCTACTAAATTTTGTTCACAATTTCTAAATTATGCCCGAATCAAACTTTTACGTTTTTTTCGCCCACTAAACGATAAAAAATTCAAGAAGAAATTTAAAATTTTTCATCAAGCAATTAATCTTATCTTATGGAATCATTTTTTTCTTAATTTCGCATTGGATTAGGGTAAAAAATGAAGAAAAGTAAAGAAGTTTGTAAACCATCATTACCATAAATTATCTATCCACCACATTCTACCCTTCGAATGAATAAAAGAAATAAAAAGTGTATTTTTTTATGAATTAGAAATATAACCCAACTTTTGTTATAAGCTTTTACTAATTTCGATATAAATACAATGACTTTGAAGCAGGAGAAGATTAAATTAAATGAAATCAGAAAAAGGTGAACGTAATTTGGTGATTTATTGTTCAGTCTAGTCTGAGTTTTTTTAAGTATTGTTAAACACGCATTAAATCGGCGATAAAAAGTTCCATTTCCGATTTTGATGTTGATTTCCATAAAATACTCTTAACCGATTCAACAAATTATAAATGTAATTTAAAACTTTCAAGCTTTTCAAACTTAACATAATGTACACATTCATAAATAATTTTATCACCATAAACCAGCATTATACCCTAAACGAAAATTTTGAAAAAACCATTCACGTCTACACATCCATAAACTAACATAATTTTTAAACGAAAATGCTCAAATTCTTCACAATACGACTTTTTGTTTTTGGCATTTTGTTCTTTTGCTCTTTCAACTTTCATAACGTAACATAACGAGCTAAATAATGTTCCATTCAACACAGCCGAAATATATACAATGCCACGCGTTCGTAGACACTAAAATTGCCTACAAACTCATATAAACCAGTTAATGTAAATCAGTCGAAACTGAAAAGTTGAGAAGTGACGCAAGTCTTCTTTTTTTCTACCACAACATCGGTTTCTTAAATCTGAAAACATTCGACCAAGCCCTTCAGTTTAAGTAAAGCCTTCCAAGAACCCTAGCTCCCAAATGAGGCCGGTGAAATTGCCATTTCGTAGACATATGTCGGTTAATCCTAAGCAGAATTTTCCTGAAAAATTTCAACAAGATCCAATCACCATTTCTACCGTTTTTCACCTTGTCAATTAAAATAATAGTCTTGGACAGGACGTGAGAGTAGGTCGCAAAAATATGACGATGATGCGATGTTTTGGCACATCAGCATCTTGGGACTATCACATCTACACTAGTAAAATGTTATTTAGGCAAATAATAGATGAATTGGAATTCAGCTTGGTTGAGTACGAAGTTGTTCTGAAAGAATATCGCACGGTAATTTGAAATGCGATGTTTTTTTAGTCGCAATACTTAAGAGCTTACCCAACAATTCTTATTCTGATGCAGATGAATGTTTGCCAAAATACCACTTTCTAACAGAATATCAGCCATAATTTCAAGGAACCACAAGATCACAAGATGTAGTATAAAACAGGGCAAAGTTAACATCTCGAATTTTTTCGACATGCTCTTGCTTCATTTCCTAAATATCTTAAAAATTCACTAAAAAATCCTTGAAATTAGGAATTTTTTCGGAAAAATGTTTCTAGTCTCGAAGATGTACGTTTCAGACGAAAACTCATCATCATCGAACTTTATAGACCGTTTATACCTTTCGGTGTGAGGTCTTTTCGCACTGTGATCATGGACCACCCTCCTACCCTGTGCCAAGGAGATGCTTTGTTCGCCTAGAAAAGGTCCCCTAACTTCTCCATCTGATTTAATTGAGTGTAAACCTTCTCCTTAGCCTCTTTGGCAGCCAGTTACCAACCATTCTCTAAACGTGTCCGTACCATCGCAGACGACTAACCTCTTCCACTGATGTTACCCCTAAATGTCGTCATTCCTCACATGATTGTTCACTCCGAATCACCTTTGCTTTTCTCCTAAGAACCCTCATATCAGAAACCTTCAGGTCATGCACAAGGTAGCCTCAGTCCACCCAACTTTTACTATCATATAAAATCGTTGGCTTGAAGATTGATCTGTGAATAACCAACTTTGTGCCGCTACTTAACTCCTTTTTATTGAACACATGCGACCTGAACTGACTGCTCACTGCGCTTCCCATTTTCCTCCTTTCTTCAAATTCCCTAACTAACTTGCCATCCTCTGATGCATCCTACGAAACCTGTTCCCACTGCTCCCCACTTACTCCACAAGATACACAGAAGAAAACTCTAGAAATTAATTAACCGTATAGTGGACCTGCGTCACGGATGAATTGCAACTGAGCGGCAATGATATTTCTACTCATGTAACAATTTCTTCGGCACCAAGTTCAAAAACGTCACAGCGAGAGAATGAGGTTTTCTACGTTCTACACCACCAAAAATATTAGCAATGTCTTTTGCCTACTTTACGTTATTGTAGCTTGTTTGCATATACTTATCTTGTTAAAATGCTGTATAGATGGATGGAATGTACGCTACGGAACATATATAACATGAATTTTAGTTATTCCATAAGTTATAAGTAACTCGAGGACAAACAGTGAAAAGCCAAAGCTATATACAGTTACGTATTAGTTGCATAAATGAACATACTCTCCACACATTTTGTTTCGCTCTATACATTTTCTAATATTTATAGATGTTTTCTCCTACATTTCGCTGTACACAGCATAAGAATTGTATCCCAGTATCATATAAATATGGGTTGTACGGTTTTATATTGTATGTTACCATCTATAATAATTTACCACACAGAAACAAGCGAGCGCCACCAAACGCAGACGAAGGACTTAAACGAAAAACAGCTTTTCTACCATATAATATGTGTGCGGAATATTAAAGTTTATGCAGAAGAGGATGTGGAGACGCAAGAGTTGAATAGTAAAATAAAAAAAAAACGTTCTGTATGTTGTACTACTGGTATAAATCCAAGTGTGTATAATTCGACATTTGTAGCATGATTTTATATGTGATGATAAGGGAAAATGGGATTTAGGAAAGAGCTGAACATTTCTCCAGCTTTTTCGTTTCAGTGTGGCCGGAATATGTGATTAAATATTTATTTTTGTTGATTCTGAGTGTATTGTAGTGTTCAGCAAATAAAGCATTAAGGCAATAATGTCACAGTATGCAGAGCAGATTGGTCTAATTTGCAATTCTTTAGGGAAAATTGCGATTTCAGTTAGTAGCCTTTTCCTAAATCTATCTGAAAGGTATACTTCAGCAATAAAGGTACTTTTACAACCACAGTGGAACTGATTTTAATTAGAAAGATTTTGATTGTTTTGAAGCAACTATTCTCGTGTCATTTTACTATTCCACAATTACAACGTTTCAAAGAACAAATATGTTGTTTCTGCTCCACTACAATCCACTGAGTTCGACATGCGTTGTTTCTTTCTGCTATCAGTCGGCTAATTAGAGAGACAACTATATTTTAAATATTATTGCATGTCTAATCACCAATTAGACATTCGTGTGGACCTTGAACAATGAACGAATAAAATCTTTCCAGTTAGATTTAACCCACTGTTCTACTATTTTTGTGCTATTTGAACTAAAATACTTGAGTTAATTAGGAAATTGATCGTTCAATTAAGATTGTGAATTAAGAATGTTAAAGTAGATAGAAACAAAGTTCTAATTCACAAAGATGCAATCTCGAAAAGTATGATTTTATGCTGCAGGCAATGTTTATAATTGCACATAACAAATAAAAGACATGCCAACAATGCACTCAAACAAGAATTTGTTTGTTTTTGAACCAAGTTTAGTATCGGAGAGGAGATTCTATTTATTGTTTTAGTTATACTTTGGCTTTCGGTTAGAAAAGTATTATTGAAACGTCGATGGTTATGAGAAGAAGGCAGAAAACTTTTGTTACAGATGGAGTGTTTAGCGTCACTATATCTTCGAGTATAGTTTGACATTACACGAAGTGAAAAACAATCAAATTAGGGACACTAATAAAAAGGATGAAAAAATTTCACCTGGGATAGGTAGCTTTTTTCCAGGTAATGCGAACTATCCGCTATAGCTGTACTTAATACATTACAGGTAAAATTGTTAGGTCTTTTTTGTCAGTCTTTCACTTCTTCACAGTTGACTTCACGACCTGTGTTTTTCGCATGCGCCTTTCGACACCAGATGACAGAAATATTTTTCGTTATTATCTTGTAAGGCAGAATCGCTTTCGAATATCGGAATAGAATAATGTAATTATGTTGCGACTAATATTATGTCATATATGCAAAATAAAAGTTCAAAGCGCTGCAATTAATCTCTCAAAATTGAGAAAGTCTTTGCAACTATACCAAGTTTTCACGTTAGTATATGGATAAAATGGTACGACCTTCACCGTAAATCAAAAGAAAAGTCTTGTATAAGAGTTAAAAGCACCGTCTTACACATAAAATATTATTACATTATCATCGAACCATTAACCTACTGCAAGTTTGAATTCTATTTCGTTGTTAAGGGTTGAAAACATGGCTGGATATGTTGCTGTAGACGAATATATATGTTTCATAATGATGTGTGATGGCTTACTCTATCCCTCTGTATGATAAACATTATTACCACACAAACACTTTACCGTACTGTCATGTAGTCATTTCGATATCAACATTTCCAACCTCTATTTTAGATAATGTTTTTGTGGTATTGTATCTGCGTACCACTGCATTTCTAAATGGTATGAATTCCTTCTTTGAACACATTTAATCCATAAATTCAGTATCACATTACACATACATTGAGGTTGTAAGTGGATGTAGAGAAATGAAAATGTGTAAGAAAATAAGGGAAGTTGTGATTGCTTACAATTATTTTCTACATCTATCTTGTATAATGACACTGACACAGGTTGGTAACTTGTTGTTTTGAGTTTTTTTTTCTTTATTATTTTTAATTATGTTTATGGATACCTTTTAAATGCTTTTTTTACCTAAATAACGAAACTGTCTCAAAAAGCGGAAATTTTTCGATCGAATAAAAAACATCCTCAATTTAACTTTTTACTTCCGTTCCGACAGAAAATGTTTGTTGCCTACATTCAGCTACTATGTTGTATGGCACTTAGGTGTGATATGGCAGAGGTTACTTCTTGTAATCGTAATCAGAGAACTTACCTGTTCTGATTAAAGGTTGTTGAAGTTCAATAGTGTCGAGAAAATGGCCTGAAAACATATTTGAATTAATGAATAATGATGTACAAAATCATGATTGAGTAAATCACATAAACTCAAACACCCATCCAAAAACTATAAAATTGCTGCACAGTCTGGAAACCGTAATAATTTTCGAAAAATCAATATATTACGTATGAGCTGCAGAACACCGTTGCGAACATTGCTTGCAGGCATTTATTGTTACAACCCACTACTGACCGGAACGTTTATTAAAAAATAGTGGTGGTTTAACCTCGGGTTTAGCGTTTCAAACGGGATAGACAGACAGCACGAATTTTACGCATATAAATGAACTTCCCTGATTAATTTGAAACCCCAAATTTGCTTAAATAAATAGCTGACAGAGGCAATTCTTTGAAATATTAATCGAAACGCAAAATTCATTAGTGCATTTACTATCGAAAATAATTAATAAATGGACGTGTATATGAACATGTTTCGTTTTATTCCCGTGAAACACATTTAATATTTAATGGATTTTGAATCAATAATAATTGCTGAGTTTGATGAGTGGAGTTCTGCATTTTTGATTTGAACGAAGCCAAATAAAGTTCGTATTTTTGTTCGTTTAACGTTTGTGTTTTCATAACCCATTAACGAATATGGCAATGGGTTTTACGAATTAATAACCTAATAATATTATTAGTGTTAGGGAGACTGGAATAAGGTTCATTTAATGGATTGTTTTTCAATGAAGGGTAGTTGAAGCTTTTCAATGTACGACTAATTTCATTTGTTTTGTGCATGAGACCATTTTCTCAGATTAAAATTTTATATAATTCTTTGATACAAAAACTCATCACTCAGAAAAAACTCGCCAAAATACAAAGACTTGCACTGATAAGTATTGCAGGTGCAATGAAGTCAACACCCATCGCTGCTCTGGAGGCTCTGCTAAATATAGAACCATTACACATCTATATTGAATCCGTGGCCAGAGCAGGTTGTGTGAGATTACACCAGCTATCCCTTCTGAACAAGAGTAATATCGGAACTAGGCGGCCTAGGTGCTGAACTTCGGTTCTCCCATTTATTCTATTCTAATATCGCAACTCTATGGAATATTATGACCAAAGAAAATACTTTGAAATGCCACATGATGCAATCTCTACTAAGTATCGTTTTTGGAAGTATGTTTCCCAACACGGGAAGACTGGGCAAATGACATGGTCATAAGTAATGATAACTGTCTAGCATGGTACTCGGATGGATCCAAATTAGATGACCGTGCAGGTGTAGGAATTCACTGTCAACAAACCTTAACAGCCAGATCCATCCCTCTTAGCTACAATCTTCCAATCACAAACCTTCGGAATAGGCCAATGCATCAAATTTATGCTTGACTAAAACTCCTAAAATCAATTGATCTATATCTGCTCGGATAGTCAAGGCGCACTGAAAGCTCTGAACGCCTACAAAATCCGCTCAGCCATCGTATTTGAGTGCAGAGAAAGAATACAATATCCCTTGCTTTAAAAAATCAAGTCATCTTGACTTGGGTATCTGGGCACAGTAAAATCCATTGCAATGAAATAGCTGATGAACTAGCTAAAACTGGAGCGACCGAACAGGTCACGGGCTCAGAGCCAATACTTAAAGCTCCACCTGCATTTTTCAAAAATCTGAAAACGACAAATTCACGAATCACTGGAACTCAGTCGACCACGCCAGGCAGTCCAAGACCCGGATCAAAATTAACCCTAGAAACTCCAAGTACCTACTCTCGTTAAGCAGGAACAACATTAGAAGAGTCACCTCCATCCTCACGGGGCACTGTCATCTTAACAAGCACCTCTTAACAATTGACTTCACAATTGGCACAATAGAAATCTCTGTGGTAAATGTGGCGATATAGAAACAACTGAGCACTTTCTATGTCCTGCTTATATCACAGCAAGAGCCAAAGCCTTAGGGGCATATATACTCCCGCACAACATTATCTGGAGCATACCTCCCAGCAATATATTGGAGTACCTTAATCACACAAGTAGGTTATAGGTAATCCAATGAGGGTGCGCACAACAGGCCCAACAGAGGCAAGAGATCCTTTCCGCCCACTCTAAACAAACAACAAACAAACGGTCACTTAATAATGTAACATCCTCCAAGAATATTTTAGCTAATGCAGATAGCTCAATGGCAGATAACGCTATCTAAATATCACTAAAAAGTCATAAATTTCGACAGTTTGCTGTAGTAAGTAGTTTGAACGAGGAGAGTCTGGAGTCTTACATCTGGGAGCCATCGTTTACAGAAACTGAAAGATGTAAAATTTGGAGAGAGGGAGAAAATGGGTTGGGTAACAAGAAGGTTCAGGCCAACGATTATGTTTGGTAGTTGCGTAGAGCACGGGTATCTGTTCTATGATTTTCCTCATTGAGAGCAATATTCAAATTACGAAGCACGAGCAGGAATTCGGGAATTTTTTCAATGAAAGAAACGCCTGTACTGGTTCGACAATGGCGATTATCTAGGGATGTGCCAGAGATTCGGAAGAAGGATGAAAAGACCGATCAAGTCTAGCTTAGAAATTTAGGGGATTTTATTCAATCAATTAAACCATCCCTCTGTCATTTGGTATAGTTACGGTTCATCATCAAATGTTCACAACAGAAAGACCTCATTCCGTAATCCTCTGCTCTATAAAATGACGACTATTTTCAAAGAAATTCTTTACATTTTTTTGAAAGGACATCAAACAATCCTTTCACAATTTAAATAAATTCACTGAATAATTGCGCGAAATTTGCTAAAAACTGCATTAAACGGTCATATTTACAATAATCTCAAGAAAATTACAAAATTCTTTCAACAGCTCAATAAAACAAAAAAAAAAAAAAAAATAATAAGAAAAGAAGAAACTTTTACACAAAACAAAACAAAATAGTTTAGAAAAAAAGTTATTTCATTTTTCATTTGTGAAACTTGCAAAACTGATAATATAAATGTAAACTCAACAAAACAATTCAAATACGGTGGTACGGCGGCGTAAAGCTGGTAAAAGTTTACAACAAGTAAAATCTTATGACTTTGTTTCGTGTATGTATAAGCATACACTTCTATTATGTATTGCTGAAGGCAATAAAAGGAATGATATTGTGCAGAACGTACCTTATGTACACATATATTTTGTGCCAAAATTTTTAGTAAACTTAAAGACAATGTCTGTAAATGAAATAGTTCCTATGAAATAATGTTATTGTTGATATAAACTATATTTTGATGCTACTTTCCGTATAAACCTAACATACGTATATGCATCAACAGTACATTACTATATGTCTTGAAATTTTGTTGTTCAGATGTGGTGGAAGATGTCTTATCCTGAGACGAAAAGAAGAGTTGGTGTATTCCACTTATCAAACCATTGATTTCCCGTCGCGACGACGGGAGCATATTTGAAACGCTTGCAGAAGAATATAAATAACGAATTTAGTTTCCGCAAGCGTGTATACTGTTTCTGAGCATTGCACATATAAATTTTCTACACTTGCCACTGAGTAGGTAGATGCTTTGATGAAAAACTTAAGAAAAATTTTTCTAACTTTCTCGAAAGTAAGCAAAACTTATAGAAAGTTTTTTTTTTGAACAACTTTGATTCTCTGGGAGGTGTCAGAAGCGTATTATTACATTGTGCGTTGTTCACGGATAATATACATTGTAGTGGAGTTTTATTGTTGTTGATTTTAAGATAATGTAACATAGGTACGGTGCAAACTTCGAAAATGTTCATTCAGCGAAATTTGCGCTTATACCGTCAATATCTTAGTGTGCAATAGGAATGAAAATTTTTTCATGCGACGCTACGCAATAGATATATGCTTGTATGAATGTTAATGGAGTTTCTTTTTGGACAGTAACAATACATACATAGACTCGAAGTCAAAAAATCAATGACATTAGATAAATATTTCAATGAGTTCGTTTTGCAGCTGTTAGTAAGCTTCACCTATTTGGAGACTTGTTGTACCGGGGTTTTCACATGAAAGTGCCCACATCCATCCTACTATTGAGGAATGAGAAGAGCATGCTCTATGTTATGTTAATTTTCTTTTATTCATTTGAAGAACCTACTCGCTATAATGTTCATCTAAATGAGCATAATATGCTAATAAAAACAAAATTAATAACAAAAATCATTGTCTAAATATTCTAGTAATCATAATACTTTTTTTGCAATTAACCGACAAAAAACGTTCTTTTCCCTGCGTGTTTCCACTTGCCAAAATTTATTGAAATTTAAATTGCGCATTTACATTGCTTCAACACGTAAAAGGCGGTACGGAAGTGCTTCCAAATTTTTATTTTGACGAGTGGGATTACAGCCCTCCCCTTTGGGCCGGGCCGTAACCTTCCCACTCGTCAAAATAAAAATTTGGAAGCACAGACGTAATGTACTATTACACACTAGTACGTAAATAGTACTTTGTGCAACTAGTATTGGAATGTTGATTTTTTCAGCATCAGTCCTATATTTTCCATATACGAATTTCATTTCCTAACTAAAATTAACGAAACAGTGTGGAAATAACTCATACAAATTTCATTTCCTAACTTGAAATTTTGAACATTTTCATCCAGTAATCAAAATGCAGAAAACAGCTTTTACACGCTAGTGTGAAAAAATTTATCGCATTATTGTCTGAAAAAAGTTTCATCGCCCTAGTGCGAAAAGTGACCTCACGCGACACCGAAATGACGCATGAAAAAGCGCGTTTTTATTGCAAAACACGTTGTTTGATTTACGTTACGTATGCTTACCCCTTCGGCTCGTGTCGACAATCTCACATCTAGTTCGTTGAACTACATTACTGATCATAAGTATCTGATCACTTCGTGTTTTCAATGTATTTTCACCAAATTTGAAAGGTCGTCAAAAATCGAAATATCGGATCTTCGCAATTCGAACGGATTTTGAAACATTAAGCCTTCTACTTTAAAAAAAATATACGAATTTCCAAAGACCTGCATAGTCGGGGAGCAGGGTTGCTCCCGACTATGCAGGACTTTTGAAAATGTTGGTGAAAATATACTGAAAACACGAAGTGAACGGATACTTATGATCAGTAGTGTACGTTAATACGGAACTTGTATTAAAAACTACTATTTTGCAATTCACCACAAAAAACTCGCTTTTTCGTGCGACATTTCGGTGTCGCATGAAGTCACTTTTCGCAATAGTGCCACAAAACTTTTTTTACGCACTAAAGCGATAATTTTTGTACGCTTTTAAAGCTGCTTTTACGCACTAGTGCGACAAAATAGTTGAAATTTAGACAAATGTTCGCAAGTGGAAACACAGAGGGAAAAGCACGTTTTTTGAATTGCAAAAAACTTTGTTTTATACACGTTTGCTGGTAGTTTAACGCACACGATGTGTTGCCGAACTCGCCTTCGGCTCACATTTAGTGCGTTAAACTATCTTCATACGTTACTTGTATCAAAAAGTACTATTAACAACTTCGTATGCACAGTAGATGTCTAAATAGTTAGAATACCGCACCCGATCCTTTCGGAACGAGAAACATGAATTCACAATTCCGTTGACAAACACAGAATTCAGAGGAATTTATTTGCTGGTCTATACACTGCACTTTACAGTCTTAAGGTATGCAAAAAAAAAAAAAAATTAATCACCAAAACATACCACACCACAGATAACCAATAAAATTTCATAAATTCAACCTAAAATTGTATACTACCGAAAACCCTTGCTCTCACGCCTGACTCGAATATTTTTGAACATGAATATAAATTACTAAAATAACTCATCAACTTAGAAACACAGAGAGTACAAAACTGTACGTTATATTATTATGTTAAAAGTTCGAATACAGAACTGTGAAAACACCAAAAACTTTGTCAGAAAGCAAATATAACTTTTGCCAATGTCTATATCCTCTCACGGGTGTAGCTGTGAGAAAAAAAAGGAAAATAAAACAGTCTGAAGCCACGTTTTGTTTCATTATGGGGAATTTTGCATACAAGTAAAAAAATTTGCACAACTTGAGTTTTTTTTTAATTTCACAACCCAAACCGTATCACATATGGTGCCCCATTTCCGAACCTGATGCCGATTTTTTTATGTTATGAATTGAAGCAACAATACCGTCGTGTTAAATAATGTTGCTGAGCGATTGTAATAGACCGTGTCATGTGCGTGTGTTGTCACCGAACCTTAAGTGGTGACATCTACGCTTTTTTTATAGCTGAATTAACGTCTCAACTTAGAACTAGTGACACAATCTATAAAGCGTGGCTTGCCTCACGTTTCATCAGGCAATAGTAGGTGGTGTCATCGGCTTATTTTCATAGCTGAATACGGATCAATATAAAACTAAAGTACCCCTGTCGGTACTGAATGGGATAAGACAAACAACTAATTCCTCACTCTATGCTGCATAACCAGATAGAATTGTTATATGTTCATCCGTATTAAGCAATAATGGCGCCACTGACAGAAGGCCCTAGTTTTATATCGACCCGTCCATATTCAACTAAGAAAATATATAGATGTCGCTACAACAAAATCTTAATGTAGCAAAAATACTCTCATAGTGTTACCTGATGAAAACCAAGTTATTGTGGGAAAAAGATTTTTCACAGCGCCTGATGTTGAAATGAATTTTCATATATTTTTTTCTGCCAAGTTTTGAAATGAAATTGATTGCAAGTTTTTGTTTCCCAGTTGTTGTAAAAAGTAATGTTCCTAACACGTGCCTGATGTGTTTTCCCAAACTCTCCTACGGCTCAAAATAACCAATCAGGCACTAGTTAGGAAAACTACTATTTAGGAATTATGAGAGTTCAATCGCATATGCTTCGAAAAGGTGGGTGCATGTAAGAGGGTAGTATCACAGAGCGAACTATTTGCTTAGAGATGGAGGGCATTGGTACTTTACTCATCAAGGAAGGCAAAAGCTCGATCGTATGGGCTTTGAGAGAGAAATTGCTGGGTACTTTACGTTCCTGTACCTTATTTACTTTGTTACTTAAGTGGTTACACCCCTGAATTGTCTTTATAAATTACTATACTGCATACATTTTATACTGGCTGAATTGTTATATTTTAGGTATTTATATATCTGTTTGGATAATATGTTTCTATATGTATATACGTAAAAGAGAGAGTATTGAATCAATATTTAATTAATAAATAACAATTTAAAGTTTGGAAAAGTTTTCAACAAACTCCATATAAACTTGATCCATAACCCAAATCTCGTAACTTTGTTCAACAAAAGTTGTTATAACGAGGAGATATCGACATTTAAACTTTTTCTCGACGGCATTAATTTCACAGCAGACTAATGTTATACTACTGAAAGTTTAATTAAGCAATTATTGTACATAAATCACATTAAAGTAAGTTCCTTTATGCTATGTATGAAGGAAAAAGTAGAAAAGTTTTTTTTTAAATAATTTTTTCGTTTTTTTTTTTTTGTGTGCAAAAAAGTTTTGTTCTTGTAATCACATCAAAGGGAATTCGAGGCAATAGTTGTTTGAAAGCTTGTTTTTTTATTTTTCAAAGTTTTGAAGTACGAAAATGTGATTTCATTAAATTTTATTTAACAGTGGCAAAAAATGTAACTTTCTTTAAAAACCCCATAAATTAATTAAAAGTCGAAAATAGAGTAATACCTTAAGTGGTGGAATTTAGAATTTTTTTAAAGACTTCAAGCGTTTCATAAACTATAGTAAAAATACGTCTTTTTGACGTTTCCAATTTCCTCATAATTACCTTAAATTCATTTACGACACTACTTTTGTATGACTTGCTCTTTAAAACAATAAATAAGACGTTAATTGATTCTTATATTAGATATTTTAGGTACTTCCCGTTGTCTACCATAAACAATAGAAAATTAAAGCTCCATCGCAATATTATTACTATACCAGCTACACAACTCAGAAAATAATAACAAAACATTTTGTACGTATGGTTGTAATGTTGAATAAGACCTTAGACGTATAATATTGAATTTCGTCTGGAATGAGCACTCGCTTCAACTAACAACCAACATGAATGTAGAGTTAAACGTTTTATATTTGCTTGAATTTTGTTTGGATATGACGATTGACAAAAGTAATTGTTTTATGTTTGAGTTTTAATGTTATAGAAAATGGTTTTGTTGTTTCGAAATTATTCTGCTCTCAAAAAGTAAAGTTTTCAATGTCAACCATTTCCTGCAGCAATATCACAAGAATATGTTTATTTCGATCAGTGGCCGGTAAAATCGGTTCTTTTCACAATAATTTACATAAAACATAAGTCATTTAGACTTTACATCAAATGCGAGTTCATGTGAAACATTCCACTTTCCACATTCCAATTTCTTCAAACAATACAAATTACTCACTAGTGCGTAAAAAACAGATAAGAATTACCTTGGCGCCATTACTTATAGTCGAAACCAACCAGACGACAGTTGATTGAAACATAAATTCTTCCCTTTTATCAAATCATGGAATAGAATAAATTCTGGCGTGATTTATGTTTTCTTTATCCTTAAGGCCATGTTAAGAATTAATAAAATCGCAAAGCTTTTTTTTTGACGAAATTTATAAGATCAGCAAAAAGAATCTTCTTCATATGATGTGAACAAACTTTAAGTTCTGTGTAGTGTGCAGCAGATGTTGCTAGGACAAAAGCAAATCTGTATATAAGTAAATTTTGTCAACATACCTTGCAGTCATCAATTATTAATAGAATACAAGGCATCTCACAGAATCCTCTGTAAATGTAATGAAAAATCTATTTCAAAGTGCGCGCCACTCGCCGCGAAAATTTACTTTCGTACTCTTTCAAACGTAATAATTTATCATTAGCATGACACATTCATTTAGATATAATCGAACAGTATACTCGTTTTCGTCATCAGTTTTCGAGTGATATATGCGAAATGCTTCGGTGTGTAAGTAAGGCTTTTATGACAACTAAAAGTAATGCTTCATATGAAATTGCAGGTTTATCGAGTTTCTTATCGTATCAATTATTGTCTAAAGGAAACTTCAATGATAGGTAAATAACTGCAGTTTGGAAAAGCCGTCTTTCAGGTTTTAATATCGTTTTTTTATCTATAAATATGGTAGACAAGCCTAGCACAGTTTTTTTTATTATGTTTGGTATAGATTAATCTACGACAAACATTTTTCCGCATCCATGAAACCTTGACATAAAAAACTTTTATTTATTATTCAAACTTTTATGCAAGAATTTTCGAAACTTTGTACATGCAGAAAGCATACTCTTATACAATATTCAAACGAATACACTACGTGATATTTAAATGCATGCTCATGCTCACACTATAAAGATAACTTTGAATATTAACACTATTACGATTTTGAATTCATTGAGACTAAATTAAGACAGATTTAACTTTAATAGCACTTTAAAACAAAAACTCAAACAAATTTAGAGCAAAACACCCAGTGGCAGCGTATTGTTTTAATGAAAACGTGTTGTATTTGTATCGTTGTTAACTTCATGCGAATATCAGTGCCATTGTTTGCAATTTCTATCACAATAGAAATCAAGTAAAAATGTCAACAAATTGCAATTAACTTCATTGTTATTTACTTAGAGTGGGTGTTTAATTTCTGGATTGTGCAAGTCAATAAAATCTTGTTGTATGCTCCAAATTCCTCTTGAGTCATTTTTCCATTTGAGTACTAAATTCAGTACATAAGATGGTTTACCTGCAGAACGCGTACTCATAGTATACAGACCTGAAGTTTTTATGGTTTCAACCAAAGAATCTAATAATTCAAAAGATTCGAAGTGAAAAATTGTTACTACGGGCACTGTCAGTAAATATGCCATTAAAATGAGAGCAAATCCTTGCATATCATTTTGAGAGTTACCGCTGACGTCTTTTCTGTTTGCATGCACCGGAGAGTGTTTTGTTTTACCACTAAACTGATATGACACCACATGCAAATTGCATTTATATTGGCGGTATGTTTTAGTTGCCTTTATAACGCCGCGCTATAAATGTTTTTTTTTTTATTTTTGGGAGCGTTAGTGAAATGAAGCGTGTATTACCATAAAATTAATAACATTACAAAATCGTAAATGAAAGTCGAATTTAACTTATGCGACTTTGGTCACGCAACTATGAAAGTTATGCGTGAGCGCATAATTTTGTGATTTGATTTTCCAGTTAAGAAGTTCTGAGCGAAATGTTAACTGTCCATATTGGCTTGAAAATTGCTTTCGAAGCTTTTCGACTCATTTTATAATCTGATAATTTCGAAGCATTTACACCTATTTATGATAAACAACAGTTTTTAATCATCCATCTGCGCCAATGCTTCACAAACACTTACACTAAAACGACCCCACTATTAGTAAATCACTGAATTATAACACATTCCTATATCTTTAGACCCGTACGAATTATACAGCGCTAATGCGTTTAACACTACATTCATAACTTGCCGAATTTCAACCTGGGTGTTAGACGAACGAAGAAGAAATTTTAAATAATTCTGTGAGCATGGATAACTCGAGTAAAATTTGAACGATCTACATAGATGGTTTCAAAAATGATCAAAAAAGTGAGGTCAAGCTCGAAAATGAGCATATGGATCAAAAATTTCCGATGGTACGGTCGAAAGAATGATCGAAAACGTGATTTTTTGAGTGTCGGTGAATCAATTTTATAAAACCGTTACGTAGATTATACTTATAGTGAAAATATTTTTTAGAAAGTTCAGGCATTCTTTCGATCATTTTGAAGATCTTGCGATTTCTATAAAGGAGTTTCAGAGAGCGATTTCGGAAAACTGTTTGAAAATGAGAGAAAAAAACAGAATGAAAGCGTTAGCCCTAGTTTGCATGCGCAGTTTCAAAACGGAGTGATATTTTTTAGGTGCAAATTCTGCCTTATTCTAAAATAAGAGAACTATTCCAGTCTTCTCTCAATCATTTTAATTCATAAATGTTTGACAGTAGTCCCCGAGACAAGTTAAATAAAACTGATCTATCCTCTGAAACTCTCTTATTCTTTTGATGACGACGTTTGGATCAGGTAACACTATAAAGCGTACTTTGCATCACTTTTCATCGGGCAATAGTAGCCGCCTGTCGGTGGTGTTACCCTCTCACTTTTAAAGCTGAATACTAAAGTACCTAAAGTACCCTGTCATTGGCGCCATTCATTTTCGCAGGAATAGGATTCGACATCCAACTAAATCCTAACTCTATTGAGTGAAGCCAAGAATACAGTACTCATATTACGATTAGGGCTGTGACTGAATGTGACACTTATACATTCCCTATAAAGTCTTTCCATTGAGTTGTAGTTTTCAATTTTTTGAAAGCAAATTTTTTTTCTGAATTCCAAACAAAATCCAACGAATTTAGTTCTTTTATCAATTCTTTTAATTTGTTTGCATAGGAAAATCAAATAACGCGCATAAAATGAACAAAATCTTGATAAACAAACTGCTCCAAATTTAACGAGTATAAAGCATTTAACACATCTTTTCTATGAAATTTTGAATCACATGCAGCAATGCATGCAACTAAATAGCTGAGTGATGAATTATAGAACACATTATACAAATTTTCTGTGCAGTTTAGAGTTTTCACAAAGTACATAGCTTTTCAACCTAACGTGCAAAAAAAAGCATAGAAAATATACCTTGTCGCATCTTTTCTTATTCAACATTTTTCCATAAAAAGTGAAATAAAAATTCAAGAAAAGCTGTGTCGGATGAATTTATAATTTATAATCTTTCCAAAGATTATACAATTTGCACTGTGTTCACGGGCGTAGCTTTCGAGGGTACCATACAAATCCTTAACCGTCTGGAACTATTTTGGTTAGCATCTCTTTCGTCTTCACTGAACTAACCTCAATATATAATATTATAACATAAACCCTCTCGATGTGGTTATCCAACTCGCTTCGCTCGTTTGCTAACGTCACATCTAGTGACAAAGACAAACTCTCCTGCAGCTCGCGTGGCAAATTCTCATCTTTTGTTCACTAGTTGATTGATTGAAATTCGTCAAAAATGGCTTCGATTCTCATTAGTTTCGTAACTTGATAGTTGCCATTGCACAAATGGTACAGAAACTCATATGTATTTTGTTTGCTTTATTCAAAAGTATTCTACTAAAACGGAAAAGTTCCAAAGGCTTCATTGCTTAAAACCAATTCGACTCTGAGAAACTATAAAGAAATGAATTACTGAGCTTGCACCCCTGAGTGAGTTGTTCTGAATAAAAGAGAAGTAAGAAAATAGCATGGTTTGATGTTGAGGGTTCTTTCTGTCTGTGATGTGGGTGGGATACGATATATATTTTTTTTTCGTGGGTGGTGATTCATGATAGCGTTTGGGTTTTCGGGTTTAAAAGAGTGCATGTATTTTTAAAGTAACTTTTAAGTTGTTCCCAGTAAAAAGTACATAAAGAAAAAAAAAGTTTTATTTTGTTTGTAACATTCTATCTATCCAAATCGACTTTATGTACCTATATCTATTTGGATTTTGTTGTAACACAAATATACTGAGTATACTTAAAATTATTGGTTTTGTTTGCAAAGTTTATTTTAATTTAATATTTGTAAAGGAAGGGGGTGAATCATAAATGGGGTCTGGATGGATTGAGTATAAAAGAGGACAAAACTTGTGTGTGTTGTGAAAAAGTTTTTATTTTACTTCATTTTTTTTTATTTTCGATGTTTACGATGGGGTTTTGTGTGCATTGTTGTTGTTGCGTTATGGAAGAATTAATGAAAAAGTTTATCTAGCTAAAGTTCTGTGACCATTTCTTTTACTTTATCTATAAATTTGTTGAGAAGTTGAAAAATATTTTTTTTTTGACGATGTTTTTGTTGTTGCTTACTTTTTTGTTTGTTTTACAGGATTTCAAGTCCTTACGTTTCTATTTGATGAAATGTTAAGTATTATCATTGGTGTTTTTATAATATCTTTCACTTGAGCTCAAATTTATGGTAGATAATATTTATTTAACGCGACGCGACGCTTATTTTGCACATTAAAAATTATTATGACATTCAAAAGTATCAGATTTTTCTACGACCTTCTTCAGTAAGTTTGAAGATGAATGTTCAAGATCGGGATGATGTTAATAAAAGAAGGACTTAGGTATTTTTAGAATACATGAAAAGTATGTGTGGGAGATGTGATTGTAAAAACTCGTCATGCGGTTAAATTAACTAATGCTACCAAAAGCCTTGAGATGGAAATAATATCATTGTTAAGCATATGAAACTTCTCCTTGTTAGTCATAAAAAAGTTTTTTTTTTCAGGCAAATCGACATCGTTATTCTAAGAATTTATACAGGATCTATTCATATGAAACTGGACAACCTACTACGTTTGTGATTTTCACACTTACATTGACATTGAATGATTGAGAGAATCATAAATTTTTTCAGTTTCTTGAAAGGCCTGGTATACTATATCGGCGAACAACGTATTACTGTCAAAGTATAGTGAATTTCATGATGCGATGCATAAATAGTTGAAAAGGTCATATTAAGTTTCATTCAAGAAGTAGGCACGCACCTAAGTGCTGGAGGGGATATAGGGGGAAGAAGGGGGCTAGTTGAAAGAGTACGCACTCAATGAAAACTAAAAATTTTTTTCAATGGGAATCAAATCTTTTTTAATGTTACAATGTTCGTTTTCTGACTCACTCACTACATAAATCCAAAGTGGACCGAAAACTTTTTCAAAGGTAACACATTTTTTTTCGGCTCTCATGAAACTTAAAATCTAAATCTGGGTGGGCGATTTCAACGTCTTTCTCGCTGTCATATTATATGACTGTCAGTTACCCTGTTGTCTTTGTCCTTTGTCTTTAATTGGCGCTACAGGTGGTACTGACTTTTTACACGACTTGTTTGCTCTCACCTGGATCTTTATTGATGCTACTGAGGTGAAATAACGTTCACATGCACATCAATTTCGCTTAGACAATCGTAGGAAATTCGTATTTTTGACTCTGGCACCATCTCAAGTTTGTCATTTTGTTCTGTACCTTGTGACAGAAACATACACTGAGGAAAATATCTGTAAGCGACACGGCGTAGGAATTGTGTTTAAAATATACGCCGCCGACGTATTTTATCCACCGTGTACGTATTATGAACGCCGTGCACGCATTATGTGAGCTCATAACACGTTTGGTACGTATGGAATAACTACACAATACTCAAATAAGGATGATAATACATTCACCATGTATATAATACGTCGGTGACGTATTTTATAAACAAAATACCTATACCTACGTTGCTTGCAAATATTTTCCTCAGTGTAGACGCATTGTTATCGACGTCCTTCAGCTCAACTATTTTCAGCCCGTCATTCGTTTGTTATATTTTAATAGGCGGTAGCAAACCAGCTTACGGTAAGAATTTAAAAAGCGAACTGTAAGTAACATGCCGTTCACGCTAGAGAACCTGTAGAGAACAGTAATTCAAAGCTCAGAAGTCAAACAATACAACTCTACCCATACCCAATAAAAACGGTTTGCCTATCATCGAGACTTTTCTAATTTCCACCCAGATTCATTTCGAATATGGTATCGGTAATAGCGATTAATAAGTAAGTTCAAATCTGAGGTGAACACATTTATGAAAAGAACAAAGCTAAAGCTCAACTTTATTTCCAAGCCAGAACAAATTACAAGCAATTAAATTAAATTAATAAAATCTTATGCCATCGGCAGCTTAATATGATGCCCTAATGAATTTCATAATGCGAATATTAATGTTCACTTTTTTACATTTGCCCAGACAGTCCGTTCTATTCTAATTGCAAAATCAAATTCGGTTCGTCTATTCAAAATTGCAAACACATTGCACATTAATCCATTGACACGTAATTGATATTCAATTTCAGCAATTAAAAATGTTTTCGCGTGGCAGAATTAGGTGATACATTGAATTGAAAATGAAAATCGATTAAAATTTTATTCGCGACTGTTAGTGACTTAATGTTTTATTCATTTACCAATAAGTTCAACTCTTTTAAAAAGATAAGTACCATTTAAAAGTAACTTCAGTTATCTTAAACCAAATCAATTAAGAACTTTTTCTTAGTTTAAAATTGTTTTAAAACTATATAAACTTTGACGGTGGAAAGTTTTGCGTTTCTACATGTTAATTCAATAATATAAGGAATTAAATTCAAACGGAACGACAACTTCATGTGAGCTATATGTATATTCCTCTATACACGTTTAACATTTCCCTATCTCAAACAAAGTATGGCAATCTATCCGAAAATTATACATAGTTTGCTGGATCCAATCTACTAGTCTTTAAATAAGAGCACCTGATCCTAAACCCAGAAATTCACAGTTAAATTTAATTTCAATTCAACCCCGAAAACTTTTCATTTACATTCAGAATTAACATTTATACAAAGGTGTAGGGTATATAGTGCAAGAGCAACTAGAAGTGGCTTCACACTAATGTGAGCACGAGAATTTAAGGCTTCTTTACACAATGCAGTAGAACAGTATAATATTTTCTCATTTCAAGTAAACCTCAAAAACATTTCACCACCGAAACATTTCTCTGAGAAAATTCTACATTAAAGTTTCCAACAGGAGCAAAAAAAAATCTATTTAATTTTATAAACGAAAAGATGCTTTATAGCCATGGAAAATTCTGTACAACTCTTCACCTAAACTTCATTTATGCATATTTATGATGGTTATTGTATTCAAACAATAGGTGTTCAGATTTATGTTAGTTTTAACATAGAATTACATTCAACATATACAGTTACCCCCATATATTCGGTATATATTTATATTGTTGAACATTACTTACATTCAAACGAGATGAGAATTTACATCAAATGTGTCTACAAATGGGGGGGG
>CM055406.1:29516354-29540970 GCA_029228625.1 Pseudolycoriella hygida | reverse complement strand
TATATTTATATTGTTGAACATTACTTACATTCAAACGAGATGAGAATTTACATCAAATGTGTCTACAAATGGGGGGGGGGGGGTGTTTCGCACAGATACAAAAGCTTATTTGTTTGTTGGGTTGTTATTGTTTCGAGTGTATGTTAAATGTAGTTCCCATTTGTCCCCGAAGTGATATTTTGTTTAGACATTATACATTCAATATTGATTGTAACCATACGTTAAATATTTCATGCAATCGTTGTTTCACTTTACAGAAGATATTAAAAGCTTTTAAAATTCTTGTAATCAAGGTAAATAACGATTTTTTTCCAGACTTTTGAACAGACTTACAAAGTGATTTTGTGAATTTCAAAGTTTTTTTTTTATTGCATACTGTAGACTTGCAGTCAGAATTTCACCAGAAAAATGGTGGCTGGAGATTGGAGTCGAGAAACGTGCTGTTTTTTCGTTGTCTTATTGCAGGGGGGTTCAAACATCTGATAAACGATGATGGGTTCCTTTTGTCATACAATTTTGTCTATTTTACGAGATTTTCTATAGGGAACTGGAAAAATTATGAAAATTGTGATCTTGTGATACAGTTGAAAATGAATTATTCTGGGTTTCAACTGACAGTTTAGTTTTGTCAACTACGAGATTCAAAACAAAAACGTACGCCGTTGTTCTCTACCATGAGAATTTTCCGACCTCGGCTAAAGATCAAAATTAGGTCAAGCGGAAAATTTTAATGAAATGGATTGTGAATGTCGATGATATAAGAAATGAATTATGCAAAAGAAGTCACAACTTATCGGCAATGTTTTTTTATCAAATATTACATAATCTCTCTGCTAACGCTAATTGTTGTTTACAATATTTTAGATAGATCGTAAGTGGTTTGAACATTTTTTGAAAATTATATTTTTCCTGTTTAATCAAATCACTTCAGGTAATTTTCCACCCTCATCTAAGAGAATGTTCAGAAACGTATTTGTAGTATTTCTGTTCTATTTTTGTTTCAAATTAAATGTTAAATTATCCCTCATTTATGCACACGAAACGTTACTAGGTCTTTAGTAATTATTTTCCTTAAAACTTCGTATGAGCCCCTCTTTTTTTTATTTGGTGTTATTTAATATTTAAGGTTTCCCCCAAAAAGTGAGCATTCGACCCTAAACATTTAGACGGCTAAATTAAATAATTTTATTAATCTCTTTCCATTTCGACCAAATTTTCTTTTTTCTTTGATGTTTTTAATTACTTCATTTCTCAAAAGACTTAATAATTTATTCGCATATTTTCGGTTATATTCATTACTTGGAACTTGGAAGCTATTGTACACAAATGCTCGACTGTTTCTTGTTCTTTTCGATTGTCAAATTCAGTAAAAATCCCAAAAATATTTTAGATGCTTTTATCAATAGAGTCCGACCTTTTTCTTTCATATATTCAATATTGACTGTTATCTTACCAGTCACTCAATTGGTCATTGGTGAAGGCAAAACAAAAGAATTTGGTTTCTTTTGTTTTGCCTACTCAGACATACTCAGACTTTTTTTTTCTTTGTCTACAACTCATCAGTCCCGTTGAAATCCTGGACAGGTTAAATAGTTTATCGATGGATGAAAAAAGAAGTCATGATTATGTGTCTACTTTATTGCTAGAAAGTGAACAGAACACCTATTCTTCGCGGAACTAATGTTGAAACGATAAGCTGATACATAAGTTATCGTACACAACCTTGTAAAACTCAATAAGTGAGGTCAATGCAAGCGAAAAACATTCTACAGTGACCGAATCCTTAGATTGTGCAGCTTTTTATTTTACCAACTGGTCTACAAATACATTGAAAATGAGCAACGTCATAAGTATAAAAAATATTTTATTAACAAGGAAACGCCGTTAACGTCATCTACGTTCGATTCGTGTCATGAAATAAATTTTCAGTTCTAGCGGGGCTTTTGAAAACGAATGAGTACATTTAGTTCGGGTCAGTGTAAAACTTTCCATCTTTTCTTCAACAGCAATATTATTCCTTTTGCAAAAAGAAAATGGTTTCTGCGCTGCAAATTTTACGAACAAAGTAATCTACTTTTGACAGCTGTCAGATTTGAGTTTTTCCTCACACTGACATAAATGCAAGAAATTTTAAGGGCTCAAATAATTATTGAAAAACTTGGTGCCGAAATTAAAATCTGACAGCTGTCAAAAGTTAACAGTTGCACTTACATCCTTTAAGGATAGAAACGACACGAATTGATTCGTGATATGTTTTATAACAAATGTTATTCATTCGTTTTTAAAAGCCCCGTCAAAACTAAAATTGATTTTACGACAAGAATTGACAGTAGATGACGTTAACGGCGTTTTTTTGTTTAGGATATGATTTATGCTTATGACGCTGCTCATTTTCAGTGTGTTGTAGACCAGCTGGTAAAATGATAAGTTGTACAATCTAAGGATTCGGTCCCTGTAATTTCGGCAATAGTTTCAAAAGGTGTCACTGTTTTGACAACCAAAACTCAGCTCCTACCTAACTCAGCTCATACCTGTATATTCTCACATTCTGCCTTACATTGATTGTCTATCTTAATTAGTAATTTCATTTAAACTTTTCTAGCGTCATTGGAGCAAATTAATCTATTCAATATGTCACTGAACGTATCGTAGCAATGCATCACTGATATACGGATGCATGTATAAAGCTTGGCATCCTCCTTCTGTAGTGTGTAACAATTTCAAGTTGTAGCATTATCATTGATTTAGAATTCAAATGCCATAAACACCCAAAATAGTTCATGGATTTAGTTATCGGATGCGGAATCGATATACGAGCTTATGTATGTACACACAACTCGCATAGTTTGATTTAACGCGGTACATAATATTTGCCTATATATATGTTTATATTGTGTCAAATAATGTTTTATGCACCAACTGTAATTACATATTGGATATAGCCCTAGGGATCAAACATTAAATCATCGTCCCTTGTTTAGTTTGTTTGAATGGCAATGACTAACTTGATTCATTTTAATAGTGTTGGTTTGTAATTTTCCTGGTCTACTGACAATTGAACTATAGATTCAATAAACACAATTTTCTAGCCGCTAAAATTAAACGCTTTTATTTTATTGCACAATTCGATTCTGTTAAACAAATTCAAAGTTCCGAATCGCGCGTAAAATTCGAAATTTTAGTATACAAAATATAACTTGTGGGACCTGAAATTTAGATTTAACACAATCATTTGAATTACAGGAGAAGAATCGTAAAATTGTACAACGTTTCGTTTTAGCTCGTTTCACCGAAAAATCGAGTTTTTCATCCATAAAATGCAAGACAAATACGTAAAAAGAGGGGTAAAAGAGAAATAAAAAAGTTGCACAGGGTTATGAATCTCTCTCTGTACACTACCGTTAGAGGGCGTTTAGTGCGACATTAACTTCTCTCAAAGTGTAACGAATTTATGATGAAATGCGTAACTGTCTATACCCTGCTGATATGGAGCTTATGCATTTTATCCAGAGAAATGATAAAATGGTACACCTGTGGCGAGGTAGAACGCTTATGTCGCTTATGTGAATGACAGCTGGGTTCCATGGGAGAGAATTACGTACAAAATTGGGCTGGTTCTCTCCCACACAGTCAAGCTGTCTTTCACATAAGCGTTCTACCTCGCCACAGGTGTACCACCTTATCATTTCTCAGAAACCAAAAAACCGAGTTTTTCATCCATAAAATACAAGAGAAATAAAAAAGTTGCACAAGCTTATGATTCTTTCTCTGTACACTGCTGTTAGAGGGCGTTTGGTGCGACATTAACTTCTGCCAATTTATGATGAAATGTGTAACTGTCTATACCCTGCTGCCACAGGTGTACCACCTTATCATTTCTCTGATTTTATCACGAAATTCGCTTCCACTTTCATGACACTATTTTCGCAACTGAATTGCTGAAACTGATCAATAAAATGAAGGAGCAAAACATGTATTGCCATTTCTCGTCCGTTTTAGTCTGTGGTTCTACTATTTAAGACCTTTTTATTATCGAGATATTTGTACGATTTCAGTGGTAAGCTGAGCGACAAACCTAGAGCTATTTCTTTTTTTTTTTTTATTTAACTAAAAAAAAATAACATTATAGGCTGTTAGCCTGTACATGTTCTTGTTATCAATCTATAACAGTAAATATATTTAATCTTGACGTTATATATTTTTTTAATCAAAAAGTAAATCAAATTATATTAATGAAAATAGAAAAAGAAAAAAAACAAACAAAAAAAAAAAAACATTTTTCTTCCTTCTTTCCTTTTTTCCTTTCTCCTTTTTTCTATTTTTTAGTAAATCAATAAATCAAAATGTATAGAAAAAAAAACAAAAAAAACATTGAACAAATTAAATTAAAAAATGAATTTGACAGACGTAGGGCAGCAACACACGTCTCACCAGGTAAAGTTATATTCATCTGAAGACCTGAACAGGTTCAATAGAAATAACTTCAAACGGTACTTAAACGTCGCCAGTCCTTTAATATCTCGTATATTTTGTGGAAGGTTGTTAAAGAATCACCTGAAGTACAGGTGATTTCAAGGAGTCATCGTACATACAAGTACATTAGTACATACAAGACCTGCAGGTCCCAACAATGTCTTTCTCCAGTAAGCCATGCGACAGCTCACTTTTCAACTACCCTAAATTTGAACCTATTCAGTCAGCTGTGTTTTGTACACTCATTCGATAAAGGCTTGTTCATCAATTCACGGAGCATAAACACAAGGAAAATTTTAATCGATTCAGTTGTAATGTGCCCTGCTTGTGTAACGTGGTAGAGTCAACATTCTTTCCAATGAGAAAAACACAAAATTTCAACAAAACATGCAAATCAACCTCTCACTAAGAAATTATGTTCCAAAGTCATTCACAGACCATTATGCAAACAGTTTGATAAAAATGATGTTTCTTTTTATCGCAATGTCTGGTGTCGGTTTGATAAAAGTGAAGTTTACTTACTTAATTTACAATGGAATTAACGTGATTTACCTGTGCGAATTGCAAAAAGGTTTTTGATGCATTTAGAAAATTTTGACGTATGGACATAGTTTGAAAAACAAATTCTAACTGAAAACAGTAGATGTAGCCGTTGCGATCCTTATTAATTTAGTGATTAGCTTAAGCTTCGTTCTCCTGCAACTTTTTCATTGCTCAGTGTATATATAAATTAAGTTATACATCAGCCGCATACCGATTTCTCTGTTAAAAACTTCTCGAAAAAAAATCACTCGACTTCGCAATAAAACTTTTCAGTTCAATTCCAATTTTAATCACTTTTTGAATCTATATTTTCCCAAAGTATAATACTGCAGGAGACTATACACCACGAAACTCTAATAATAAAACATGTAACCTTTTGTAATTATGGTTATTTATAGTATAGTATATAAATACCATATACCAATAATAATGTGTTCTCGTTCTGTCTGGTGACTTGTATCTATTATCTCATTTTTTATTATGAGAATTAAACATTTTTTCGCTCTAACAAGAACAGAAGAAATAAAATGAAAAGTTAAAGAAGACCAAGAAAAAAAGTTTGTATGTTTTTTCTCAAACTTTTTTTTGGGAAGAAAGTTTAAACTTTTCGCTGCTTACTTGACGGCCGCGTGGCTAAAGTTTTGCTGGAACTTTGATTACTTCCTCTGTATTATTTATACTTTTCGCGTTTTAAATGCGCGAACTTTTTTAACTGTAAAGGTATTATGTGTTCCAGAGAGTCGAAGAGTTTGAGGAATTGTGTTATTTTATTTGGTATGAGAGGGGGATGTTTTTTTTTTTTGCAATGATGGGTTGTAGAGAACACGAAATTATAACTTTCTTCTTTAATCAAATCATTTTTTTAATTAGGTTTTTCGGCAAGTGGTTGGGGGAAAAGGGGGAGGGGTTTGTGTATTGGAGAAAAACGGCACCTTAGAAGGAAAATTACTCTACATCTACATATTGCTGCATTGGTTTTACACGAAAAAAGTTTGTTTTGTGGAAAACAACTTTTTCAATTTAAATTAATTTTTCTTTTCCAAATATTTGTATTGCGGTTGTTTTGTGTGTGTCTTATTGTATTTTCGGTTAATGTGATTGATTTCTATAAAATGACGTTAGTCGCTTTTCAAGTGTACAAGAGAAATTATCGAAAACACAAATATCCCAGACAAATGAGACAGACATGGAAACGACCTCATTTTCAATAATTCAAACATCTAATGACCGAGAATAACAGACCTGTATAGGATGTGCATAAATAATTTTACTTCCGAAATTGTGTTGAAAATGAACTGTTATAACTTTTGATGAAAAAGAAGAACTCCAAAACTAAACAACAAACTTGTATTCATGTACATATGATCGAAACAACCGAACAGAATAAAGCAAAACTTTTAATAATAAACTGCTGTTAGAATATAAGTTTTTTTGTTGTATTTTAGTTAAGAGTTATGTAGTGTGTCTAATAAGGATAATATGCATACGAACGATATCATCGGCTGTAAGCATAAATATTACATTATAGTAGAACTGTGTATTGTGTTTGAAGTTAACGAAACTTGAAATTCCAACTGACATTGTGCACATGAACGTGCATTTCGCTGTAAATAAATTTTTTTAATTAAAATGGATATGGGAGACAGTAAGGACTTTCGAAAATTAGTGTCAAAGCTATAAATTGCGAAACTTTACCGATTGTATCGTAATTGAACTCCATCAACAATTAATTTTGTCACATTAGTTTGTGAGGGGTCAATCAACCGTGCATCGTAGTAAGAACGCTCAAAGTAACTAACTATTGCAAAGATTATAAGCTATCCAGAAAAACCAGCAACAACATAACTTTACAGAACTAATGAATCTTGTATGAATATTTTCATCTCTTGAAACAACACATCAACGAGAGCATAATTGCGTAACTTCATTTTAATAGCCGAAGTTTAAATGCAATATTTCAAAAAGTTGTTAACATAACTTAAGCTTTATATAATATACACCCTGTTCATAGCCGTTATTGTTGTTCATACTTGTTACAAAACTAAAACTTTATCCAGAAAACTTTTTGCCCATATACGTAGCAGTACATTATACATTTATACAATGGGTGGAAAAGAAAACTTTTTTGCCATCTCTTTCTTATTCGTTTTGCTCTTGAGATTTTCCTGTGTTGTCACACGTTTCAATGGTAAAGTTTTCGTATGTACGCGATTATAGACAACGCATGGTATACTGCATATATCGTCTTCCTCAAGCTGAGGCACATCGATGAAAAGTTTCAAATTCATTTTGACAATAAAAATAAAAAGCTTATACTTTTACTTCATCTCTTTTCATGTTATTTGCATGAGAAAAAATACCGAACTTCTTCCGGGGTAAATGCTGCATGGAATTTCTATTTTGTGTTGCGTGTTCGTTTTATATGGATGCTTACGAATGTGAAAGATGAAGGTAATAATGTAGCGAGCACACACTCTAGGTAGGTTAGTGAACACATTATAGTAGCGACATGTAAGAGCGAAAAAGTTGTTGGAAAAAAAAACTTTTGTTAGAAAGTTGAATGGTGGCGAGAGAGTTCGATCTTCGTTGGGGAATAATAGTCAGGGATCGAAAATTTGAGATGAATTTCACAGGTTTGCTTTTGAAAAGCTTCGATTTTATACGCATAATGCAAAATCTCACGATTTGTGCCAATATAATGTCTTTATTGCATTACGAAGAATAAAATTTAGTTCAAGAGGTTTTCTTTTGTCATGACATTCAATTTAAAAATGTGAATGGTTTCACTTTTTCATTTTTGTAGATTTAATCACATGTCCTTTCATTGCGAAGTGTTTTAGCGTATGCAGCGAGTATTAATACTTGTGAAAAATGCTCTAATTGTAGTGATTTCTTTTTCAAATATTAGGTCCTCATATAGTATATGGTTTATGGGTAAATTATTGAATAAATTGAAAGGAAATAAATCGGCTAGAAAAGTAAAAAATACATTGTGTGGGATGTGGGGAACTTACCTCAAAATGGCAAATGAACGATGTATGCGAGATGTAAAATTGATGCATTAGTGATTTATTTGTATTGGTTGCAATTCAATAGTGCTCGCTGCTGAGCGAATGAAGCGCTTTTTTTATTTCCTGCCAAATTTTGTATAGTTTTAATGCTCACCAGTCGAGAAGTTTTTTTTTAATTGCTGCTGTTTTCCGTCCTATTTTAAAACGGAGAAGCAATTTTCTCATCCCTCGGAATGGAAAATATTGTACGAAAATCGGAAAAATATATGTTTTTCCTAGTTAGGTAAATATTTATTACTGCCTAGTTGCCTGAACAACTATTTCTTCCTAATACCCGAATAGGCCAAATAATTTGAGCGAATGTGGAAGAAATGTTTTGTGAAGCAAGAGGACGTCCACATGGTTTTCCGGACAGTCTCGCACCCTCTCTTCCCTTGCCTCGGATGTGCTTCATTTTTTCAACCCCCTCTGCCCTCTATGTGAACGTCATTATTGTACGACACCATGTACACAACTTTCAGTGAGAGTGAATCCTATGGGCTAAAAGACTTAATTCTGTTTGATTCCGAACTGTAATGCCGTTTTCAAGAACACAATTAAAGGAGAATTTTACCACCTGAAATGTTCACACTTGAAGCGATCGAAGAACATACTTCACACAACGAACAAAAGATGTATTTTACCTAAATGTACAGATTTTTCTTTTTATGTTCTTGTAATTAAGACGTTAAAAAGGTCAATTTAAACACGTCTGTTTCGTTTATAGAGACGAACATCCCTACGATCTACTCTGTATAACTTTCGATATAACTATCTTAGCTGAACAATATTTTGGAAGTTTTCAGCTTTATCCTTGGCAAGTAGTTAACGTAATTGATTTATATATAAATATATTTGTGCAAACTTTTCAAAGAGTTTAACTATTTTAACCGTAGAAATTATGTACATTTCGTACTTTTGTGTCGCTTTCTGTTCGTAAAGTGGGAGAGCGAGAAAATATAAATTTTACGATCCCACAGATAACAAACTGATGTTTTACAATTTCTCTTCCGAAAGTGTGTTGTTTTGGGAAATTTATGTGGAAACACTTCGGGCTATATTACAGAGAGATTGGCTTCTGACAGATTACGCAAATCTAAGCAATTGTAGTCACTTTGCCACAGATGAGAGTTTTAGAAGTAAACTACAAATTTGACCTTCTTATTCCACAAAGATTTTTGATATTGAAACTTTATATGTGGAACAGAAACTGAAGACATCCGGACGACAATTTAACTTATGCTCGTCTTCATCAAAAACTTTTCCACACTTAAAACTTAGTGCTTTTTTCGCATTAAAAACTCTGAGTCTGCATTCATAAGGTCGTCGTTGAAAATTGTTTCCGTAAAATTTTATCTTTGCTTTTCTGGTCATTTAAAATTTTAATTTTGTTTTTCGGTCCTTTTTCAACCGAAGTGATTTATTTCTTAATAGTTTCTGGAAACAAAATTTAGATAATTTCTTATTAGTTTTTGTTTAACTTGAAAATGGCAAATGTTGTTGTTTCATAAATATTTCTCAAATTAAACGCTGTTGTTTTACTGTTTTACACTGTGGACATATATTGTTTGAGAACATCGTTTTTCCTTTGCAACATGTTGATGGTATGCCGTTGAAATTTTTTAGATTTTACTTCCGCGATACGTGGGTGAATTGTTAGGGAAAATATTTACTCATGAAAACTTTTAAAGAAACATGGAAAAATCGAGGAGGTTGCCTAAAAATCACTAATAAATTACAGTAAATCTCTGTAAATCGAAAGTTAGTTTGTGAAAGTTTATAAATTTTATGTACACAATAATTGTTTGATACTAATAAATACAGTTATAGAGTAAAATTCATATTACCTGGAGACAAGTTATCTGCCACCGGTAACATTTTTTTGTCAGTGTAAGTGTAATGAGAATATTCATTTTAACGTGCTATCACTCCATAAGCTGTATTTGGCCAATTCCTTCGGTACCGTCACCTGGGTAACGAATTTCATCTCTTTCACTCTTTTAATGTGGTTTATATTAACATGAGACAAAACACATTCGTTCCCCAGGTGACATGGTAGCGACAATATATGAGTTACCGATGGAATTTGCCATTTGCTTCTAAGAATTCATATTCAGATGAACACAGCAGTAATAGCAATTACACATGTGACATTGCGATGAACACGGCTGTAATGGCAATTATGTTGACTTTGTTTTTTTGGAACTCAACGCTTGTACAGTTCATGTTGAATGAACACATGTGTGTAACTTCTTCATTCCGTCTAATTGATTGAAATGGCGGGCAAATGGTTCTTTAAATTTTGTTTATTCGATTATTTTCAGCTACCGAGTGATTTTGCAAAGTTATGTACAGATGACCAATCGTAAGTAGATTTGTTACGTACATGCGGTTACGGTAGGTTGCATTCGCTCGCATAACGCAAACTTCGCACGTACGTAACAATCTCCTTACGATTGGTCAGCTGTAATAGTACATTACGTACGTGCTTCCAAATTTTTATTTTGACGAGTATGAAGGTTACGGCCCGACCCGAAGGGGAGGGCTGTATTCCCACTCGTTAAAATAAAAATTTGGAAGCACTTACGTACGGTTTTTTACGTGTTGAAGCAATGCTTCGCTCATGTAAAATTGCATTTACATTGCTGAAACACGTAAATAACTATTACGGCTAAAAGGACACTCTCGTTCATAGTTATTTATACATTACTGTGTTGTGTCAAAATTGGTTTTGCTGTTATTTTGTTTTGATACATAAAAATGCTTACGTTTCTGCAGGAAAATGTGTTTATCCTCGAGGAGGTTTATATCCCTTGCCTTCTGCTCGAAGATAAACAAATTTTCTCTTAGATGCGTTATAATTATTACAGTGTGCCATTTTTAAATTTGTTAGTTGTGTCATCAACGTCAAATTTTACATTACGATACGTTCATCAGACGAGCACGTTGCTATCTCTTTGTACCTCATACGTACATCTTAGGTAACGTGACATAATAGTCATTTGTGTACCTGAACAGAACAGAACACATACAACTTTACATGCAAAGGAACGAAATTAAAAAAAAACTTTCAAAAATGCTCTAATTTTCGACCCCGAGGCATGAAATAGTTATTTGTGTGTCTGTTTTTGACGACTGATTTTAGGCAATTTCGCGTGTTGTAGACCGAGCAGAGCGAGGTCTGCATGCGAAAGTGCCTAAAATGAGTCGTCCAAAACAGACACACAAAAAATTTTTCATGCAGAGGTCCAAAATCCAGAGAAATTTATAAAATTTCCTTCGATTTTGACCCCGAGGCATGAAAATTAATATTACATGTAATGAGCCGAAATCCCAATAGCTATGCCGAGCGCCTAATACGAGAAAAATTCTGTAATTTGTGCCCAAGGCATGAAAAATAATTTAAAAAATGCCCTCATTTTCGTCCCCGTTGCATGTAAAACATCATAATTTTTAATTTCTATATGCTGTTGCTGCTATTACTGCAGTGATGTTTAAATCATAATGAATGAATATGAATGAATAAATTATTGACCTTTGTTGAATTTATTAATGAGTAAGCTTTCGTTTCGAGTTGCATATTTTAATTTTCGCATCTATTTGGGATTCGAAAATTACAAGATTCGTATTCGTTGTTATGAAAAGTTGTGTGAATCACATGTCCCGACAACTGCAGGTTGTTGAGGTGAGACGAAAATGCGAGAAAAATTCTAAAATTCCCAATATTTTCGTTTCCAACGACGCGTGTAACAGTTATTTGAATGAAAGTATGAACCCTGTGCGAGAATTGCTACCCGCGCCGAATTCACTTTCTGTAGCAGAGTCAAAATCTAGCAGTCTTTGAAGCAAACGACGACATGTTCAAATGAATTTCATCCGAAATAAAAAAAAGCAATTTCAGTACCGAAATTGTTAATTACTTGATTGCGAAACGGCAAACAGTTCTATCTTTCAACGTTTGGTTATTCAAACGAAAACTTGTACAAAAGTACATTTTTTGTAAGACTTAAAACTTGACTAAAACTTTTTTTTCTTGTCTTTTCAGATAAAAAAAACGAAACAATGAGGGGAACGGTTCGTGAGAAATAACCCCTCAATAAGGATACAATTTTAAAAAATCAGAAGACTGGAGCCCAACACATACACACCGTTTTGAAAAGTTTTTGGCGGTGTTTTTTATTTATGTTCTTTTTTTGTTTAATTTAGAATTATAATTTTCCGTGAAAAAGGAACAATCGTTTTGTGATAATAATTGACGCAACTTAATACGATCGTTGTTGAAAATTTGTGGACATTGAGGCAAAGATACAAACAATCTCAGTGCTAAGATACAGTTTATAAAACGAAAAAAAAAAAAAAAACAGAAACATAGTGTCAAAAGTAAGAGTTATAATACTGGAACAGAGTTTGTTGTTTGAACATAGTGTGTGATTACGAATTTTGAGATCATGGAAAAGACAGCAATGATGATGCAGAAACGGCCAAGAATGGATATAAGAGGACCAATCGCTAATGGACCGGTACAACCTCGCCCGCTAGTTGCATTGTTAGATGGTCGAGACTGTTCTATAGAAATGCCAATTTTGAAAGATGTTGCCACAGTTGCGTTTTGCGATGCACAAAGTACATCAGAAATTCACGAAAAGGTTTGTGCCAAATTTTGCCCAAGCTTTGAACAGTTTGTCGTCAAATTCAAATGTTTCAGGTACTAAACGAAGCTGTCGGAGCATTGATGTGGCACACAATAATTTTAACGAAAGAGGACCTGGAAAAATTCAAAGCGCTTCGCATAATAGTTCGCATCGGAAGTGGTACAGATAACATAGATATTAAAGCAGCTGGTGAACTGGGCATCGCCGTATGTAACGTTCCCGGCTTCGGTGTGGAAGAAGTTGCCGACACAACGATGTGTCTCATCCTAAATTTATATCGTCGAACATATTGGCTAGCGAATATGGTGAGAGAAGGAAAAAAATTCACTGGACCAGAACAAGTAAGGGAAGCTGCGCAGGTACATATCGAAAAGACAGAGCAAAATGCCATTTGCCGTCCACAAATCGACACAAAATGGTGTAAACTGATGTTGGTTCCCTTTTTTCTATTTTATTGTTGCAGGGTTGTGCACGAATTCGTGGTGATACACTGGGTTTAGTTGGATTGGGACGAATTGGAAGTGCTGTTGCGTTGCGCGCAAAGGGTTTTGGTTTAAATGTTATATTCTATGACCCATATCTTCCGGATGGTATTGACAGATCTCTCGGCCTTACAAGAGTTTATACATTGCAAGATCTCCTATTTCAATCAGACTGTGTATCGCTACACTGTTCACTTAACGAACATAATCATCATCTGATAAACGAATTTACAATTCAACAGGTAAAATGAAGTTTTTGTTCATTCACCACTTCAATCGTTACAATAAATTGTTTTAATTATTAGATGCGGCCAGGTGCATTTTTAGTTAACACAGCCAGAGGCGGATTAGTCGACGACGATGCCTTGGCGTCAGCATTGAAACAAGGACGAATAAGAGCAGCTGCACTCGATGTCCATGAAAACGAGCCATATAATGTATTCCAGGTTTGCTATATATTTTGTAGTGGTTAAGTGTTGTTGAATATTCACATTTCATTGCATCATTGCAAAAATCATATCATCCACAAAAATTAAGAAATTTATCCCAAATAGTTCTCTAAAGAAGGAGACTGATATGCCTAAGTACAAGGCTATCGTGCTATTGTCGATAACTTTTGTATATCGAAGGGCACTAGAAACTCGACTGCAAATGCATTGAACATTAGTAGTAGATGGTTTCGTTTTCACCTTCACTTGACCTTTAAATATCCACAAAGCAAAGCAACGATAACAAATGATCAGAAAACCCAGTTTAATGAAGAATGAGGAATCACTTTTCATTGTTTCTCATGATTTACTTCCATTAGGGTCGTGCACATCGTCACACTTGCTCTAAAAAATTTTTATCCATAAAAGATTCATAACTCAGCCAGGAAATCAAATTTTGTTTATAGAACTCTGCTTTCCCAAATAGGGGGTGTGTTAAGGGGGGTAGCCGGAGTACTATATGCAAAATTTCTGACCAGTTGGCAGTTATGGACTTTTTGGATTTTATAGCAACTGTGACGTCATATGTGCACGACCCCTTTATACAAATATGAGAGTAACATCAATATCTTCGTAGACTCATTTGTTTACCTTTAAACCTGTAAAATGTAAGTAAACTGGTCCTATTTTGATCTTAATCACGATTTGTTTTCGTCTGTTTACACAGTATATGGCCAAACCAGTTGAGTGGAGGGCGTCGGATTCCTTAAGAGGTCATCAATGCAAAACAAAAAAATAAATCTAAATATTTATTTCTGATGAAATGTAGAAGTTTGCTTTACCCGAAAAAGATCAGTTAAAATAACTGATCCAATAGATTGAACTGGTGAGGTCAAATATGATCCAAATGTTGTTCACTTTCTGCAAAAAATGTAAAAAAAATTACGTACTGCTCGTACTGCTCAATGAAAGTATTAAAAACGAGCTATCAATTTTTATATTTTCATTTGTACTGTTCAATGAAATATTGCAGATGTTATTGTTTTTGGTAATAATTGCAAATGTCACGTATAAAGATTCCCTTTCTTCGAAAAGCTGTTCCACAGTGTTTCTATAAGGCCTTGTTACCATTCTATTATTACCATTGTCATTATTTTCATTGCTTCTGAAATTGTACCTTTATTTACGAGAATAATTTCACAACTAGCACAAAGGTTTTAAACAACGCAATCTTAATCAATTCCAGGGTTCTCTAAAAGATGCCCCAAATATATTATGTACACCACATGCCGCCTTCTACAGCGAAGCCTCTTCAACTGAACTCCGTGAAATGGCAGCTAGTGAAATTAGGCGAGCGATCGTTGGAAATATTCCAGACGTTTTAAGAAATTGTGTCAACAAAGAATATTTTATGCGAACACCATCTACAGCTGCTGGCTATACAGAAGGTAACTAATTTGCATTCAATTGGTAATCGGGTTATTTATAAGAATATTAATAGGAAAATACAAATTAACATCATTTCATAATTTGCACTATTTTCCTACCTTTCCTACCTTTCATTTTATCAAATTTTTATTATTTTTTTTCCATAACCAAATCATTAACATTCTGTAACGCTTAATTAATGCTCAACAATCATTCTCATCAAACGTCTTTCTTTTCTCTTTCGCCTCAACTAATTCAGCTGGAATTAATGGAGGATATTATTCAGGGGCATTACAACAGGCACACAGTACAACCCCACATGAAGCACCTCATAGTGCTGCACATGCACCACAATCAGTTCCACCTCCGAAAGCAGTGCAACCTCCACCTGTATCAGTTGTAGCAGCAGCCCCTCCTCCAGGTATTCCACACGGTTTGGTAAGCAAATCGGTAAGTTAACAATTTTTTCTTCTATTTCTTGTTAGTTTCGTTTTCAATGATAATTTAGATACGACGTGCGTTTTTGATCCTTTTGTCTGTTAGTTTATCGCTAAAATTGTCTGTTAATCAAAAATTCAGCGCGGTCAGCATTCTAGCTGTTCGATCTTCGAATAGTTGACAAGTTCACTTAGAGTAGGTGATGGTTATTTATTCACCAAACTCACCAACTCAAGAAGAAGGTGTCAGATCATTAAGTTTCATAACTATGTCGCTAACGTACGTCGTTTCTAACTTATTTTAGCAGCAGTGTAGCAAATTACCAATACATAATAGCAAACTCTCCATCCAGTTAAGTAAACTGCTTTACATGCTGACGGAAAGTAAATGCGACATTTCGGTCTTTCTCAGAAACAATTTTTGCAATTTACCTTCTGCGAACACTTGCTCATTGTTATTGTTAAGTCTACGACATTGACGAAAAATATTTGATATTTAAGAATTTTATCTGTGGTAGGTAATTTACCTCCATTTACTTTGCATACAGCTGCTCAGTTGTAGCAGGAGAAAAGTTACCTTCTACACGAAAAATTTTCTGCTGTCTACCCCATGCGGAAATTGGCCATTATGGGTATCTTCAATTCATTTTTTGCTTTAGAACTTTCGCATGTGGTACACCAAATCAGTTTACGTTGGATTCTGTGGAAATGATTCCTTAACTCGGAAACAATATTTTGTTTCAAGCAATTCGCTTTCAAAACTGTTATTTTGACAAGTGTAATTGTAAACCTCGCCTTCGGCTCGGATGCACAATTTCTACACTTAACTTGTCAAAATAACAATTTTCACACTCTGGTGCTCAACTCGTTCTCCAAAATTGATTCCTTAGGTTTCGTCATTATTTTTGCCGCATGCGACGTAAGCTACTAATAGTCTTTTTTGTTACTGTCATTTTACTAGTCGAGACAATAACTTCCGAGCAAGAATGTCTTTCATATGTCAGTTACCAGCCTGCTATGCTGCTCTCTTTCAGCGTCGCTTATGAGAAGAATTGGAGAGATCATACTGGCTGGCAGCCTTCATATGAATATCCGCTATCCACTAGTAGCGATTGGTACTTGCTAAGATTTTTATAGTGTTGAAAGTCCCAGTGATATAGTTGTTACTAAATCATGTCAGTAGATGCTAATGCAGTTTACCGGTTGCGTTTAATTGGTCATTCGAAAGGGCTTTAATACGAGGGTGTCACTTACTATAAAAATAAATTACACGTCGATTGTTTGACGTTTTTGAATTCCGTCTACATTTTATAGATGTCGTTTTTGTAGGACTTTTGTAGGATTCGGCAACATCGACTGCGTTGTATGACCGAATCGGATTACAAATCGATTGTTTCTTCTTCGGTAATAATGAATTATGAATGAATATTGGATGAATAAGTGACACCCTCCGTGTCTTTAATGGTAACGCTGACAAGAATTCTGTCATTTATGCCAAAAAGGACGTCCTTTCAAATGATAATAAATATTTATTGACTTTTCACAAATTCATTTTCCGTTTTGTTTTCATTTTTCTTCGTAGCCTCGATTAAGCTATCCAGCAGAAGATTACTCAAGACATTAGAATGAATCACAGCGAATTTGGTTTTTTTGTTCATTACTGGTTTTTTTACATTTAAGATTTTTTTCGAAACAATTTATTTTATTGTAACGTAATGCAATTAATTTGTTGATTAAATACTTGCGATTTGGAAACTATAAGACATTTTTGCAAACATCTATTTTACAAGATAATTTTTTATTTATGTTATTGAAGGTCCTTTTTCCTTGTTAATGAACTTTTCGTAAATTTAGTGTTTTTCTTGGATTCGTCATACGACATGCGTATGAATGAAAAACCTCTTATGAGCAAGTCGCAAAACAGTGACCAGATCATTTACGATGTTTTCTCACAAGAAAATACCGCAACAGCAAATTATTCAAAATTGTAGCTCATGTATTGAGTGAGCATAATATTTAAGCAAAGGATGGATGCTAAAAAATTAAGTATGAATGCTTAAAGTTACTCCGAAGTAACATCGCATACGAATTTTGAATGCGATGTTTTTTCAAAGCATCTTTGGACCTTCATATACACAGTGCATAAACTGTAATTTTCAATAATCTGTTGTCGTAATATTCTCTACTGAGAAAACATCGCAAATGAAGCAGATCACTTTTTTGCGACGTGCTATTAAAAATATATAAGATGTCTGCACAATTTTTTCTATGTTCATCACCCTAGAACTATGGAGCCATGTAACTGATATTGCTCGATTATTGGGTCTATCAGAAAGTTTTTGAGAATTTAAATTGTCTAAAATATGTACAGCTTCTCTGTATGTATATTTCTGAAACCACAGAAAAACGTATCAAAAATAGACAATCACCCCACTCTCTAAACATAGGATGTCGTCCTCAGTACACTTTTACGACTTCTTTGAGGATAAATAACTCCTCAGCTCATCACTCTTCTCTAGGTGCCAGAACTCCCATCCGTTTTAGGCCTCATATCCCTTTATTTATGATTCACAAACCATTTATGCATGGTATTGAAGAGTGTAGATTGGTAGGCATCGAAGTAGCCCTAAATAGACTTAGTCGAGGGTATATTCCGTCTGATTCAGGTAACTCAGCCTCTCTCCCACGTAGTCGGAAAAACGACAGAAGAGATGCTCTTTCCTCACACAGTTAGATTTAGATTTATCAGTTATTGGTCTTGAAACACAGGTCCTAGAATCCTTTCCTCACACAGTTAGATTTAGATTTATCAGTTATTATTCTTGAAACATAGGTCCTAGAATCCTTTGTTCTTTTTCCCGTTCATCATATGTGAGCCTTCCTGTTGCTTCCAAGAACCGGTCCAAAATGACCGGTCTACATTTGATGGCTTCGGATGGTCTCACAGTAAACTTAGGAGGAACTTAGGGCACTCACATATCACGTGTATGCCCGTTTTCTCTTCTAATCCGCAAGATGATCTTGAGGTCTCCGACAACTGCAACTTATTCAGGTGCCGGTTCAGCCCACAGTGCCTAGTGGTCGCCGCCACTACCCTTCAAATACGATCTATTTTTATAAGGTCCTTGGCATATTTTGCATCAGGTTTCGGGAAGAAGCGCTTCGTGTACGCGCCCCCTTCATGCGGTACAGCGTAATACATGTTTCCGTCGCACGCAGTCGCTTGATGCATGATTGCATAATTCCTGGGATATTGGTAGAAGTGATTCTATTCCGCTTGTCGTGGTAGCGGAGGCTACACTAGCAAGCTCGTGTGACCTTTCGTTTCCCTCCACGCCAAAGTGTCCAGGTGCCCAAACTAACGTGATCTGATTGCTCAGTCCCATGTAGTTTAGATAATCCCTTCTTTTATCAGCCTGGAGGTCGAGATGGATGACATGAGCACCTTTATCATTTCTTTACTGTCCGAACCGATAAAGATCTCCCTTCCCTGCGTCCCCACCGGCAGTGATTCTTGAGCTCCCATGAGAGCTGCGTCGACCTCTGCCTGAAGGATCCTGAAAGTTTTACCCAAATGAAACCAGCCCCTCCAGCCCCAGCTCTTTCCACGGCCTTAGATCCATGCCCACACAGTCAGGACATAGTGGCAACGATTGACGAAGCGTTCAATCGTGAATGTATTCCAGCATTCGTGAAATAGACACTTGCACACAACAATGTTAGAAGCGGTTCTCCCTGTTTGATCTACTTTATCCGTTCCCTTGCTGAGGCTTGAGATCCAAGTCAAATTGCGATTATACACTCACGGAAAAGAGAAAACCGACACATTTTTGGTTTTGTGTTTACTTGAATTTGTGAATTTTTGCATGTATTTCTATATGGAGAAATCCATAAAGTCAGTAAACTACAAAAAACAAAAATGTGTCGGTTTTCACTTTTCCGTGAGTGTACAATGCGATCTCTATAAATTTGTCCAAATGACAGTTCGACGTTTATCTCACTGTGAGCTACTCAATATACCTAGGCCTAATGATAACTTTAAATGGGAGTACGATGGAACTGATCACAGTATGGCCATGGACTACACACTCCAGTGTTTATGAAAAACATTCTTTCACATCCGAAGTGTTTTGTTGCCTCTGATAAAGATCTTCAGGTGGTCGCTCTTTACTTAACTTCAGAGAAAAGTACCACCAACACCATACCATAGCAAGGTACCACCAAGACCATACTCCATAGTCTTGGGTTGTAACGTAAATAAGATTCTATTGAAAGAACCATGAAAATTTCAGCTTAGACATAGTGGAATGAGTGCTTCACCTATGGTATACACACATAGTGCAGTGATTCCACCATGTTCAATCTAATAACAAATAGAATCTACATTTTATTTCTCTTTCCCTCTGTCGGCTGTTTCCTAATCTGCTTCTAAAATCCTATTTTGATTGAATTTTTTGTAATATTTCTGCAACAATTTTTAAATAAATAGAAAAAATGGATTTCCAACAAAAAATTATACGAAATCGATGATAGAAAAAATATATAATCGTTAAAACATTCAAAAGTACAAAACATTCCTCCAAATCATTTGAATGTGCCATGGCACCGACACATATGAGTGTCTGCCAATTACATGAATAAAAGTTTGAGCTTTTAATGTTTTTTTTTGTTTAAGTTTTTGCTAAACAAAACAGTTTGAATGTTTTTACATTTTTTCCTAGCGTCAATGTTGAAATACAAATATTTTGCCTTATGAATGCAGAAGAAAAACAAATTTTTATAGAGCCGAGTGTGGAGACATTTTTGTATCAATCAATTGGACTAAAATTTTCATAACGTTTGGAAATGTAATTCAAATTGCACTGTTTCTTTCTCTAGTTTTCAATATTTTATCCATTAGGATATGATAATTTATGACTGAGTAAACTTTGACTGACAGTCGGCTGAGGCATTTATAACAATGAGACTCTATTAGTAACTTTATTAGTTATTACTTTAGCTAGTAATTACTCGTTAATCTTACTAATTAAACGGGTGAAAGGGGCGGGGAGGGGATTGGATTCATATGTTATCAAAGACTTGATGTAGGTGTTCGTAGAAAACTAAACTAAAACAAAACAAAATAAAAAATTAAATTCTTGTTTGTTTTCTTTTAGCCACTTAGTGCCCCTGATCCCAGTAATCATCACGCAGTCAAGCCAGAGTCATCAGAGGTCCACTAGCTTAAACATACATCTTAACAAACTTAAAAGAAACGTTATAAATTTAGACAGAAGCTGAGTGCGGATTTGATATCCAACAAATACGAATAAATTCAGACAAAAAATTTTTACATTTTAGAGATTAATTTTTTACTTTTATTTTATTTTTTTTTCCTTGAGGGACGTCCAAAACATTTTTTTTTTTAAATAAATTGTTACTTTTCGAAATAGTTTTTTTTCCTAGCCAAACAAAAGAATCCGTCTCTCGGCTCTATATTATGTTTTTATTTTTATTTTTACATGAAATATAATGAATTATTTATGATGACGATGAGGCGATGATGAATAAAGGCATGAGACGATTTGACATGCATTCACGCAAAAAGAAAGAAGAAGAACTTAAATCTAAATAATACACATTTGTAAATTTAAAAAGAAAGAGGAAGGAAAACAAGAAAAAGTAAATTTATATAAATTTAATGATAAAAATAATAATTAATTAAAAAAAGAAATTAAAAGGTTTTAATTCTAGTTGTGGGACATTCATGAAGTATAAGTAAATATATAATTATAAATAAATAGATAAATCTGTGGTCGTAATAAGATAAACAAAACTAATACATTGAATTAATTGAGAATAAGAAAATGAGGACAACATAAATTGGAAACGATTTAAAACTCAAAATCCCATAAGTTTGTACATTAAAAGAAATAAAAAAGGGAGAAGAAAGGATAATTTAATATTAGAAAAAAAGTTAAAAAAGAAAGAATCTAAAACAAAATGACAGAGTCACAGATTGGTTAAAATTGTATTAAAATTATTCATATTTTAACGATTTATGAGATAGAGTGGTTTAGTAAGAAAAGAGATGGTTTTAAGGATAACGATTCATATATTCGCTCAAGCCGACAACATAATAAAATTTAAAGAAAAATATTTCGCTAGTAGAGAGTATATAGTCATTGTAGCCTCTCCTGAGAATACACATGTTTTCAGAATCGAATGGCACATCACATTACGCGCTCCTTCCCTCTTTCCTCTACCTTCCCCAAATTTTTAATTGTCTTAATTTCCGGGTGAATGAGATTTCATTATATTTTCCATAATTTCATTTTGATTCTGGTGTAAACATCACAAAATCACTTGTTCAATTTCGTTGACCACAACATTAAATTTAACTAACCGCCTTATCTTATGTGCAACAACTGACCATTCACAGAAAGTCTTCGATTAGAAAAACAAAAATTGAGAATGAGGAAGAAATCTTTCTAATTTTCTCGGTTTCCTTGCCAATTTCGGTATCAACGCAGAAATATGTCGTCACTGTCTTCTTCTAAAAATAATTGTCCGTGACAATTGTGACGTGGCGGGAAATGAAGAAAGAAAAATCTTCCATTTGTCGGGACGAATGCAATGGACGAATTTCGGATAATTATATATAGAAGAAGAAGTGGTCTGCATCACTGTTTCACATTGCTAATCGATTAATTCTTTCTAACAGAAGAAAAATTTTAAAGTGACACTTTACAACTTGAATAAATGTTTAATAAGCAGATTCTCGTGTAAGGATGATAAGGCATTTGTGACCAGTGAATTGAACTAATTTTTATGTTCGAATAGAAAATATAGGAACCGAAACATTCGTATATTTTCTACTCAAATATTCTCAGATGGTAGTTCTTGAAACAATGTTTTAACGAATGACATCCAATCACTGATTTTTTTTTAGCATTTGGAATACGTCCAGTTAATCCAAAATCATGGCAAACCGTTTCATTTCACTTGTTCTTTTTCGACACTGACAAACGTCTTAACCGCGCACACGGTTTTCACAATTTACTTATTTTTAGATGTTTGTCTCTTGCAAGTGTTTATGAAGAAGAAAAAAAAATCGTTTACAGATATTAAACATTTAGGAAAGTAACTTTTAACAGGTCTTCTGTAACAATGAAGTCAAAGAAAAAATATATTCATTCTTCCATATCATTATACCATAAAAGAAGTCGTTGATATTGCGCTGAAAGATTAATATGCTTCGAAGTACTTACCTTTCATTAAAGTTTTTTTTTGAGACAGAGATTTCATTATGCAGTAATGTTAGATTATTTTATCTTTCATTTTCATTATTGAATGTATCACAACATTACTTCACAAATCAATCATGATGGCCCATGAAATGAACTAAAATGACAAAAAAATTAATAAAATTTAAAAAAAAGAAGGAAAAAAATTAAAAACCACTATAAAAATTTAATATTTAACAACTTTTTTTATAGTTTCTTTAATTTTTAAGTTTTAGTTTAATGAAAATAAAATGAAAATGGTTTAAGTTAAAATTTATAGTATTTTGTATCAACACATACGAGAGAATGAAACTAAATATTAGAGATAATAATATGATGAAGAAAAGTAAAACAAAAAAAATGAAATGTTGTAAAATATTAAATGAGTTAAATAAAACTGATACGAAAAACAAATTTAATTTTTAACTTACGAGTATGCTTAAATTTGTAATTTTTTTTCTTTTCGATACAAAAAAAAATAATTTTAGTTCATAATGAAAATGGTGAAAAAAATGATAAAAAAACAAAAAAAAAAACTAAAAAAAACAAATGAACATGTATTTTTTGCTATTTTTCAAGGTAATCCACCATATTCAATTGGTAAACAAACAAAAATTATATATAAATATAAATAACATTAAATACTGCATTTTCCAAAAAAGTGGGTTTTATTTGAACATTTTTTCAAGTACATACGTTCTTCCTTTCTTTTTTCACGTGGTCTCTTTCTGTCCGTCTGCAAGTTCATTGAAGAACGCCTGACTGTGTTCTGGTGATTCAAACTGTTTGGACCCGTACGAAGAACGAAGTTCTTCGAAAAGTGGTCTTATGCGTTTACCACGACGTTTGTAACCACCCCAATTCCGACCCCGGAGTAGGGGAGAGCTTCGATCATGGTCCTCAGATGAAGAATTAACAATAAAAAAAAACGAAAAGACTCCTTGCACATTGTGCAAATAGTCTCTTCTATATATTGTTAGCTATTTGCACATTGTGCAAATAGTCTCTTCTATAATATTGTTGGCTATTTGCATATTGTGCAAATAGTCTCTTCTATATATTGTTGGTTATTTACACTGTGTGCAAATAGCCGAAGGTATATAGAAGAGACTATTTGCACAATGTGCAAATAGCCGACAATATATAGAAGAGACTATTTGCACAATGTGCAAATAGCCAACAATATATAGAAGAGACTATTTGCACACTTAGACGTAGTACTAATTCTAGTTTCCTTACCCAAAAACTTTTTGTGACATTTTGTGAAAGGAAAACTTACTTACCTTCGTTACCTACCTAGCTTTGATAGCACTTTTTCGTGACATGAAGAAAAGTTCCCTAGCTTCGTTAGCCAACCAGCTTTTCGTGACGTTTCATTAAAGCGCAAAATCTCTAGTTTCGTAGGCCACCTAGTTTTCCTGACATTTCGTAAAAGGAAAAGTTTCCCTACTTTGTTAGCCACCTAGTTTTTGTGATATTTTGTAAAAGTAAAAGTTCCCTAGCTTCGTTAGCCAACTAGCGTTTCGTGACGTTTCATTAAAGCGCAAATTCCATAGTTTCGTAGGCCACCTAGTTTACTCGACATTTCGTAAAAGGAAAAGTTTCCCAATTTTGTTAGCCACCTAGTTTTTGTGATATTTTGTAAAAGTAAAAGTTCCCTAGCTTCCTTAGCCAACTAGCTTTTCGTGACGTTTCATTAAAGCGCAAATTCCATAGTTTCGTAGGCCACCTAGTTTTCTCGACATTTCGTAAAAGGAAAAGTTTCCCAACTTTGTTAGCCACCTAGTTTTTGTGATATTTTGTAAAAGTAAAAGTTCCCTAGCTTCCTTAGCCAACTAGCGTTTCGTGACGTTTCATT